>CM051236.1:142469536-142810122 GCA_027917425.1 Gastrophryne carolinensis
AGTTTATTTAAGGTGTAAGTTTGGCAGACATTACTGCCAAATGCTAATTAAAAACAAACATCCACAACTACATTATGTGGTTTATGTTCACTTACCAAGGAGCCATGCACCGGAAAATTCCCCAGACTCAAACCGTCGGTACAATCCTGATCGTCTAAGGATGTACGCATCATGGGCTGAGCCTGGGTAGCCGGCGAGGACGCTAAGGAACCGCATGTCCGGCCCCACCACTGCCTGCACATTAAAGGAGTGGCCCATTTTGCGGTTCCTGGAAAAAAAGGAAGACAAGAAAACATTAGGAAGGCATTTAGAAAAATGAACACACACATTTCGATAAGGAGGGACCATTACAAGGTGGGAGCATTACAAGGTGGGACCATTACAAGGTGGGTCCATTACAAGGTGGAGCCATTAGAAGGTGTAAACATTACAAGGAGGGACCATTACAAGGTGAGACCATTACAAGGTGGGAGCATTACAAGGTGGGACCATTACAAGGTGGGTCCATTACAAGGTGGAGCCATTAGAAGGTGGAAACATTACAAGGAGGGACCATTACAAGGAGGGACCATTACAAGGTGGGACCATTACAAGGTGGGAACATTAAAAGGTGGGACCATTACAAGGAGGGACCATTACAAGGTGGGACCATTACAAGGAGGGACCATTACAAGGAGGGACCATTACAAGGAGGCTTAACCTAAAATGAAACCAAAAATTAAAAACATTACTTACCTGTATATGTACTCGTCGGCAGCAGGAGGCACCAGGGCGACGTGGGTACAGTCAATGGCACCAATGACGTTGGGCATGTCGGCGATATTATAAAAACCAAGCTTAATGGCGTTTCTGGCTACCATATCATCGGGGAAAAAAATATATTTGGGGGTTAGGGTAGCCATGCCTTCCAAAAAATGTGATAGTGCGCGGCTCAGCGTAGGCTGTGAGATCCCCACGGAGAGGGCACCCAGCCTCTGGAACGAGCCGTTCGCCAAAAATTGCAGGCAGCCAAGCATCTTGGTCATACCTGAAATTGCATGCCCCTTCCTTGTGGTGCGGGCTAACCATGGCCGCAGCTCACTATACAATTTATGGAGGGAAGCGCGATTAAGCCTGGTCAGCTCGAACAGCTCAACGTCATGCATGCCATTGAGGTTCATGCGTCGCCGCCGGTGCAATCTGGGCTCTGACCTCAAGATCCCATCAATGCCAAACAGAAGAAGACCTTGATGCTCTTCAAAGTCACTCTCCATCACGCTTGGCTGCCTAGTCCCGAGGTCAAAAAGGTGCCGTAAGACGCTCGACAAGGAAATGACTATATGGGCGTCGGAATACTTGCCAATCAGCTCTCTGAATTAATCGCCAGCCCATTGCAATGACGTAAATGATTTGACCGATCGAAACATTTTCGATTTCGAAGGAAAAAAGTCCCGAAGTTGCGTAAAAACACAAAATGAATTTCGATGGACGAACGAACATATACGTCTATGTTCGAACGTTCGTGCGAGTCGAAAATGGCCAAAAAAAAAGGAAAAAATGACAAACACCCAACAAAACTTTCGATTGCAAATACGAACATAATGACATTTGGGATTTTGAATCGAGCCTATAGCGCTGATGCCTCCAGTTGCTGATGAGCATCTATACAGGAGTGTATTTGTTTTTGTTTGCCATGCTTTGTTACAAAACATATTATAATAGTTTTATCTGCTGCTTGCCAATGTTTTTTTTTTATGTGGCCTTGCATTGTAATGTAGACCTAAATCTCCCATTACAACTACTATTTGCTTTTTTAATGTATCTCCTTCACTCTGAAGTATCATTTCAATATTATAAGCAATCTTATGGCCACCCAATATAAAGTAATCAGCCACCCTTATCAATGTTAATGAATCAGCTTATCAATTCCTATGTTGTTATAGGTGTGCTTGAATGTAATTTTTTTTTTGTTTTGTTTTTTAATTGCAAAACCGTAACATGGGACATTCCAGCAATGTGCAAAGTGTTGTTGGTCCCGACCATAGGTTTCTGAGCGCCATGGCAGGTTTTCCTGGTTCCACCCACAATGCCTATACTCTTCGGAATGCTCTTCTCCCCATCTGATTAAATGTTAGTGATTGTTTATGCAGTTGCTGTTATTGTGATGTTATTTTTTTTTAGGAGATTCCGGATAGCCTCTGCTTCCGTGGCTAATGACACCAATTCTGCGGCCTCACACGCAGCCACATGCCACCTACAACCGGGCACTTCGGTAGACCAGGACTGTTGTTGAGCAGGAATTTGGATTGCTGAAGAGCCATTTTCGGTGTCTGGATCATACAGGGGGGGGCTCTCCAGCACCAGCCACCAAAAGTCATTAAATTCAAGGTGGCATGTATGATTTTACATAACTTTGCCATCCTGCAGAACGTGCCCCAGTATCTGGATGTCTCCCCAATTTATGAGATACCTGAAAATGTGTCTCAGGGCACCCAAAGTGCCTCTGGTCAGTCTGTCAGGGAGCACCTTATTCTGCCTAATTTTAGTTAATCTGTGTGTAATTTCTTTGTTTTCACTGTGTTTTTTTCTTGTCAAAGTCTAAGCAAATGTTATTTATTTGTTTAATTTCAAGCATTGTGCATTTGCCACGGCTCCAGCATTGCTACCCTCTGTCTGTTGCTGGTCTGCATTTCCTCCAGCATGGAATAGAGGTCATGTCATATTTTGGTCATCTGTGTGGAAATGTTTTCTTGGAACCTGGCACTGATTTGCCTGAATGTGCGGCTATCCTGTCACCAAGCTGACTCCATCAGCTACACATGCCTCACCAGGGTAAGATGGCAACATTCCTAAGGTCGTCTCCCTCTGCCCCAGGTTTGTACAAGTGCAGCTGGAGGTGGTCCTGGTGGCCCTAGAGACATTTGGAGATGGTGGTGCAAAATCCTCTGCAGCAGAGCTCGCCCATCTAAGTGATGGTTCCTGCTGCTCCTCATGCTCCAGCTGCTGCCCATGCTGTACCTCGGGATCAGCAGAGGGCGTGGTTGAGTCTGCTGCTGCAGAGGGAGTGGCATAGGCTGCAGCTGGTGCAGTGGCAGCTGTTGTTGCAGTAGCAGCTGTTGTTGCAGCTGTTGCTGTCTTTCCAGTTGGGGGGGCAGATGTTGTGACTGCATTATTTGGTTAGGCCGCTGGTGCTGCAGAGCCTGGTGTTGTAGCGGTTGTGCTTGTGCCTGATGCATGTTGTCATCCTCCTCCAGATCATGTATGTCAGCCATTATGAGGGGGGTGTCTGTAGGGTGAGATAATAATGTATTTAGCTTGTTGTTCCAATATATAGAGGCAATACTTCACATTGAAATGCATGGTGTGACATGCATCACCAGTTTGTGCACATTACACTTACCAGATACAAATCTTCATTATTAGGACTCCTTGATAATCCATGGCTAGAAGTACTGGCACCAGGACTTGCAACTGGTATTTGCTGTGGCGCTATTTGGTGATGTATTTGGTTTGCTGTAATGTAATTAGAAACTAAGGTTAATCCACACACATACCTTGTGTGTCTAAGGCACTTACACCCATCTGCTTACATGTGAATGAATTAAGGTATTTGCACTAAAATAAACAACATTCATTAAACTACTTACCTACTGCCTCAATATTATGGTCTGAGTCCATAGTCCCTGGAAAGCACTGGAGTGTTGCTGGGTGGATAAATCCATAGACCAGTTCCTCTGCAACAGTAAATTGTAGTTTGACAGGAAATCCGCCATACAAGAAAAGAAATTAACATTTGTAATGGCCAGGCCACACACAACATCAACCTGCACAACCAAGCCAACCATCATTACCCATGCAGCTTGCGCTTATTAATTTTCTGCCAAACGGCATACTTTAAACTGGACCAAAACTTTTGACTATCCTGGGTTTTGTTCCTTTCCCTGGGGGCACCCCGATCGGGGATGCCCTGCTGTTGAAACCCCCGAGATCGCCTCAGCAATTCACCTCTTTCCGGTCCTATGGCGTGTCTAAGAGCAGCGGCTCTGACGGCCGCATCCTCCACCTCCCTCTAACATGGAGCATGCCTGCGTCAGTCATTCACAAATGTCTGGCATGGGCACATGCACTGCTAGAGGGAAGCGGAGGATGCGGCCATCAGAGCTGCTCTTAGACGCGCCGTGGGGCAGGGATAATGTGAGTTGGCTGCTGTGATTGGGGGGGGGGGGGGTTCATACAGCAGGGCACCCCCAATCGGGGTGCCCCCGGGGAAAGGACAAAAACCCAGGATAGTCAAAATCCTGGGTTTTGGTCCACATTAAGTGAGATGTGTCAGATGTGCAATGCAAATAACCTGCTATTCTACTTTTTAATATGTGTATGATGCTTGCTTTAATAACATCTGTATTTCATCCACCTTTTAGATGATGATGACCCACCGCTATGAACACTCCTGATGGAGGCTATGCATCATGCGAATGCACGTATACATACGACTAAAAGGGAATTTAGAATGCTGTGAATTGATCCCAATGGGGGTACTGCTGCAGGTAATTTAGGTAATTATGGCTGCTCCCATGAACCACAAGAGTTATTTAGACTGGACTGGCACTTTAAAGCCCTGGATGTTGTGAGAAATCACCTTAATACTATTAAACAAAATGTCCATTACTCACTGAATCCACTGAAGTTTGATGTGACTGAGAGCTCTCTGGGTTCAAACATGGCGGCTTGAAGAAGAGAGAAGACTATGCAGAACAAAGCTTGAGGTATAAGGATGGGCGAAAGAGAAAAGCAAAGAATAAAGAAATAAAAAAAGAAGACATATTAATTAAGAAATTTAGTAAATATAATATTATTAAAGGGTTGCCAAACCTGCCCAGGGTTGGGGGGTCCTGCCATGATATAAGAAAAGAGTCTTTGCTGAGTGTTTTTATTCCTGTATGGTTTAGTTCTACAATTTAACTAGTAGAATTGCATTGTGTTAATTTGGGGCCTGTGTACACCTACTGACTGCTTTGTCAGAAAGCTTTGGACACTGGTGGAGAGATAGGAAATTATATTGCTATGAAACAGATTGCATAACGCGAGTGCTACTTAATCAAAAGGGACTTTACATTAGGGGACTTTTATTATTTATCTAAATAATTTGTTTTGTTTTTCTTAACTGTTTGCTGGCTGTATATTTGACTGATCTTATAGAGGTGTTCACCAAAATGTGTTTCATGCCTATTAATGCTGTCCTGTATGCACTACTTGAACAGAAGTTTGATGGTGAATATCACTGTGCAAGATGTGAGCACATTGCTTATTTGTAAGCCCAGAGTCTCAATCTAAATCTGCAACTGGCAGCAACACTAAGACACATTGATACGCTGGAAAGGACTCTCATGCTCACTGAGCAGGCACTCTCTAGGTTAGGGGACGGGGAGGGTGGTATCATGATGGGCCAGGAAAAACAGGATGATGAGGTAACAAGTTGGATAACAGTTAGAAGGGGGTAGGGGGAAAAGTCGCAGGAAGGTTAGCCCTGAGCAGACACCCCTCAATAAGTTTGCCCATTTGTCAAATGAGGAGGATGATCGGGGGTGGCACAGCAATAAAACACCGCTCCCTGTTCCAGTAAGAAGGGGAAGGAAATTGGATTACTGGGCAGGCAAGACAGGTGCTGGTAGTGGGTGACTCCATTATTAGGAGAACAGACATGGCAATTTGTCACAAGATCAGGATCGCCGAACAGTGTGTTGCATTCCTGAGGCAAGAGTTCAGCATATCCCGGATCGGGCTTGATTATTGGGAGGGGCAGGTGAAAGGTCCTTAAAAATAATTTCAGGGGAAAAGGGGGCAGGGGAGTGCCAAGAATAGGGTGCCCCCCCCCCACTTCAGCAGCCGGCAATACCTGTAACAAAAAAAAGTGACATTTACTCACCTGTAGCTGCGATCGCTCACGCTGACTCTCCTCTTTTCCGGGGGGCCTTTGATCACCCCCCGGGCTCTTTAGTCTTCAGGAGAGGGCTCAATGACGCCCTCTCCCCCTGCCTCCCGATGGTCGCCCCCATCGTAACGACGGCGGTCGTCGCCCTGACTCGGGTGTCAGATGCCTGGAGATTGGTGGCCAGAGGAGAGGGGCAGGAGATGCTCTGATCCCCTTCCCCTCCTCCTCTGGCTACCAATCACAGGTATCTGTTATCGGATTGGCAAGGGACACAGGAGCTGACAATCGAATGTGAGTAAAGAAAAAAAAATTCGATGTGTGGTGTTTTTTTATTGTTAACCCTTTGTGAACTGGTAAGTGATCTATGTGAGCCCTATACCAGTTCACAAGGCTCTGGGTCTGGCAAGTCACCTGCGGCTAGCAGGTGACTTTCCACTAACTCTGAGCCCCCCATTACCTGCCTCCCCAAAGCCCGGAAGGGGCAGAAGAGCCCGTGGCCATAGGCTATGCCGGCTTGTAGCCTGCAGGTCCAGGGGCCACCTAAGATGGCCACTGCGCCCTGTTCTACAAGCCCCCATAGCTGGTCCTGGGCTGGTTATGCTGGGTAAGGGGGACCTCCCGCCATTTTTTCTTGGATTTTTAGGGGTTTTTAATCTTGGGGGCCCCCCTCCCCTGGGGACCCTATGTCATTTTTTTTAAATTAACCCCATGTTACCTGTCACCCAGCAGGTATAATAGGCTTCCAGCAGCAGCATTAGAGCAGAAGCCAAAGTGATCAGCGTGGGACACAGTGCTCTGGGATGGATGGGAGGTAAGTATTAAAAAGAATAATTAAATATTTTTTCTCTCTGTCTTTGTACATTTAACCCTTTGTGAACTGGTAAGGGATCTATGTGACCCCTATACCAGTTTACAAGGCTCTGGGTCTGGCTAGCGGGCGACTTACCATTAACCCTAATTACCTGCCTCCCCAAAGCCCAGGGGGGGCAGAAGAGCCCGTGGCCATAGCCTATGCTGGCTTGTAGCCTGCAGGGCAGGGAGCCACCAAAGCTGGCCCCTGTGCCCTGTTCTACAAGCCCCCATAGCTTGTCAAGGGCTGTTATGCTGGGTGGGGGGACCTCATGCCATGTTTTTTTATTTTTAGGGGTTTTTAACCCTTAAAATTCCCCCAAAAATGGGGTTCCCCATCCCCAACTCTTAACTCTCCTATAATGTGGATAGTATTTGTATTTTATTTGTAAATGTTATAAAGTGCTCTTTTGGGGTTTGGGGGGTCTCCTGGACAGGAACGGGGGGCTACCGATTCATATGTGGTACCGTTGTAATTGGGAGAAATGGGGCTTTCACATGCAATATGGTTTTCTAAAATAAAATAAATGCTTTATTTAAAAAAAAATTAAAATATTTTTAAAAACAGTAGAAAAATTACAAACAAAACATTTTATGTTAAAACATAAACTCTGCCGCAAAAAAAAAATATATAATTTTCCTGGAAATTCCTGCAAAAATCATGGTTAAACATGGGGAAAAATTGTGAAAAATTGCCTGTCAACTGTCACGGACCGGGTGGAGCGGACTGGGATCTGGATTCGCTTTGACTGTGGAACTGATGGCGAGTACCGTGTCAGGGGAGCGGAGTCTAAGAGGCCACCGGTATTCACCAGAGCCCACCGCAAGGCAGGTTGGTCTTGTAGCGGTAAGTGACCCCCAGGTCGCTACCCCCCAACAGCGGCCCAGTTCCACAGTTAGCCGAGGTTCAGCGTAGTGCACAGGGGCAGGCAAAAGACGTAGTGAGTACAGGCAGAGGTCAGGGCTGGCAGCACAGGTTCCTGGTAAAAGTGAGTAGCCAAGGTCGGGGCAGGCAGCAAAGGTTCAGAGTCGGGGACAGGCAGAGGTCGGTACACGGGTGAGCAATCCAAAAGCAACTGATTTACAACTGGCATAGAAAGACCAAGATCCGGCACTGATGGAAAGGAAATGCCCCTTTAAATAGGGGAAGTGGATGCAGGATTGGTTGACCAGACACCAATCAGTGGTGTACAGGCCCTTTAAATCTCAGGAATCCGGTGCACGCTCCCTCTAGTGGACGGAGGCGTGCGTGCACCTGACCATGCGAGGAGGAAGCACGGGGGGAAGGGAGACGGCTGGGAGCAGCCATGGAGGTGAGGAAAGTGCTGTGAGATGGATGATGACTGGATGCAGCCATGGGGGTAAGTGAAGTGCTGCGAGATGGGTGGGCAGCGCTCACCCTAACAGTACCCCCCCTTGGGTCTCCCCCTCTTCTTGGGACCAAGCAAATTCGAGATGAGACTGCGGTCCAGAATGTTCTCTTTGGGTTCCCAAGATCTTTCTTCAGGTCCACAGCCTTCCCAGTCGACTAAAAAATATCTTTTACCTCTGGAGAGCTTAGAGGCCAGAATCTCTTTCACCGTAAAGCCATCCTCGGTGCCAGAGATTGGAGCAGGCACCAAGGTTTTTGGAGATTTCACGTACGCTGGCAATTAAAAGGCTTAATAGTACCTATGCATATTGGGTATTGTTCTGCTCGGGGGACCCTGTGCTTTCAGATTTAGCTTGTTTTTTCTTGTTTGCATATTGATATTTTAGAAAAAGGTGTTTTTATTCTGCTTTTTTTAGGGAAACCATGTGCAACCAATGAATTCTTCGAGGGATTACTTTCAGAAAGATGAGCCCACTACAAGAAGCTGGGTACAGTTAGAAAGCTTAGCATGTGTATTTTCAGGGAATATATGCACTTTGTCTTCAGAGCTGAAATTTTCAAGTAAAATTATTCTTACGCACATGCTTTACTTTGGGGTGTTTGCTAGAGATGAGCGAACTTTTGAAAAATTCGATTCGACTGATTCGCCGAATTTTCCGACAAAAATCGTTTCGACCCGAATAAATTCGCGACGAATCGCTATTAAAAACGGCTATTTCTGAGCCTCCTACAGCCTCAATAGGGTTGTAAACCATTCAGCCTTGCTGTAACACGCACAGGATGCGTGCTGGGTTTGTTAAATAATACTTTGAAGAAATATCACATGCAGATCAGAGGCATCGCTAATAGAATCGCAGAGCGGCACAATTGCAGAGAGTTGAAGTGGCATCACTATGAGGGGCAGAAGGAGCCCAAATATACACTGGAGTTGGCCTCAGGAGCCCAAAAATTGGATGAATCACACCCTGGAGTTGGCAGAAGTTGGCAGCAGCAGCAGGAGCCCAAATATACACTGGAGTTGGCTTCAGGAGCCCAAAAATTGGATGAATCACACCCTGGAGTTGGCAGAAGTTGGCAGCAGCAGGAGCAGGAGCCCAAATATACACTGGAGTTGGCCTCAGGAGCCCAAAAATTGGATGAATCACACCCTGGAGTTGGCAGAAGTTGGCAGCAGCAGCAGCAGGAGCCCAAATATACACTGGAGTTGGCCTCAGGAGCCCAAAAATTGGATGAATCACACCCTGGAGTTGGCAGGAGTTGACAGTAGTAGCAGCAGGAGCCCAAATATACACTGGAGTTGGCCTCAGGAGCCCAAAAATTGGATGAATCACACCCTGGAGTTGGCAGAAGTTGGCAGCAGCAGCAGCAGGAGCCCAAATATACACTGGAGTTGGCCTCAGGAGCCCAAAAATTGGATGAATCACACCCTGGAGTTGGCAGAAGTTGGCAGCAGCAGCAGCAGGAGCCCAAATATACACTGGAGTTGGCTTCAGGAGCCCAAAAATTGGATGAATCACACCCTGGAGTTGGCAGGAGTTGACAGTAGTAGCAGCAGGAGCCCAAATATACACTGGAGTTGGCTTCAGGAGCCCAAAAATTGGATGAATCACACCCTGGAGTTGGCAGAAGTTGGCAGCAGCAGCAGCAGGAGCCCAAATATACACTGGAGTTGGCCTCAGGAGCCCAAAAATTGGATGAATCACACCCTGGAGTTGGCAGAAGTTGGCAGTAGTAGCAGCAGGAGCCCAAATATACACTGGAGTTGGCCTCAGGAGCCCAAAAATTGGATGAATCACACCCTGGAGTTGGCAGAAGTTGGCAGTAGTAGCAGCAGGAGCCCAAATATACACTGGAGTTGGCTTCAGGAGCCCAAAAATTGGATGAATCACACCCTGGAGTTGGCAGAAGTTGGCAGTAGCAGCAGCAGGAGCCCAAATATACACTGGAGTTGGCTTCAGGAGCCCAAAAATTGGATGAATCACACCCTGGAGTTGGCAGGAGTTGACAGTAGCAGCAGCAGGAGCCCAAATATACACTGGAGTTGGCCTCAGGAGCCCAAAAATTGGATGAATCACACCCTGGAGTTGGCAGGAGTTGACAGTAGCAGCAGCAGGAGCCCAAATATACACTGGAGTTGGCTTCAGGAGCCCAAAAATTGGATGAATCACACCCTGGAGTTGGCAGAAGTTGGCAGCAGCAGCAGCAGCAGGAGCCCAAATATACACTGGAGTTGGCTTCAGGAGCCCAAAAATTGGATGAATCACACCCTGGAGTTGGCAGGAGTTGACAGTAGCAGCAGCAGGAGCCCAAATATACACTGGAGTTGGCCTCAGGAGCCCAAAAATTGGATGAATCACACCCTGGAGTTGGCAGAAGTTGGCAGCAGCAGCAGCAGGAGCCCAAATATACACTGGAGTTGGCCTCAGGAGCCCAAAAATTGGATGAATCACACCCTGGAGTTGGCAGGAGTTGACAGTAGTAGCAGCAGGAGCCCAAATATACACTGGAGTTGGCTTCAGGAGCCCAAAAATTGGATGAATCACACCCTGGAGTTGGCAGAAGTTGGCAGCAGCAGCAGCAGGAGCCCAAATATACACTGGAGTTGGCTTCAGGAGCCCAAAAATTGGATGAATCACACCCTGGAGTTGGCAGAAGTTGGCAGCAGCAGCAGCAGGAGCCCAAATATACACTGGAGTTGGCTTCAGGAGCCCAAAAATTGGATGAATCACACCCTGGAGTTGGCAGAAGTTGGCAGCAGCAGCAGCAGCAGGAGCCCAAATATACACTGGAGTTGGCTTCAGGAGCCCAAAAATTGGATGAATCACACCCTGGAGTTGGCAGGAGTTGACAGTAGCAGCAGCAGGAGCCCAAATATACACTGGAGTTGGCCTCAGGAGCCCAAAAATTGGATGAATCACACCCTGGAGTTGGCAGAAGTTGGCAGCAGCAGCAGCAGGAGCCCAAATATACACTGGAGTTGGCCTCAGGAGCCCAAAAATTGGATGAATCACACCCTGGAGTTGGCAGGAGTTGACAGTAGTAGCAGCAGGAGCCCAAATATACACTGGAGTTGGCTTCAGGAGCCCAAAAATTGGATGAATCACACCCTGGAGTTGGCAGAAGTTGGCAGCAGCAGCAGCAGGAGCCCAAATATACACTGGAGTTGGCTTCAGGAGCCCAAAAATTGGATGAATCACACCCTGGAGTTGGCAGAAGTTGGCAGCAGCAGCAGCAGGAGCCCAAATATACACTGGAGTTGGCTTCAGGAGCCCAAAAATTGGATGAATCACACCCTGGAGTTGGCAGAAGTTGGCAGTAGTAGCAGCAGGAGCCCAAATATACACTGGAGTTGGCTTCAGGAGCCCAAAAATTGGATGAATCACACCCTGGAGTTGGCAGGAGTTGACAGTAGCAGCAGCAGGAGCCCAAATATACACTGGAGTTGGCCTCAGGAGCCCAAAAATTGGATGAATCACACCCTGGAGTTGGCAGGAGTTGACAGTAGTAGCAGCAGGAGCCCAAATATACACTGGAGTTGGCTTCAGGAGCCCAAAAATTGGATGAATCACACCCTGGAGTTGGCAGAAGTTGGCAGTAGCAGCAGCAGGAGCCCAAAAAATGGCCTAAAGACATAAATATGTTTTGCACCATTTGTAAAGTGTAAAACGTGGCACCATGCTGAATCTAGTCGCATGCATCAGGCATTGGTGGGTGGAAATCCTGGCTGATCCATCCCTGATTCATTTTGACAAAGGTGAGTCTCTCCACATTTTTAGTTGACAGACGAGTTCTCCTCGCCGTAACTATGGCCCCCGCCGCACTAAACACCCGCTCAGATGGCACGCTACTTGCCGGGCAGGACAGCTTTTCCAGGGCAAACTCTGCTAGTTGCGGCCACAAATCAAGTTTGGCTGCCCAGAAGTCCAGCGGATCCTCAAGGTGTGTTGGCATGGTCATGTCAAAGTATGACATGACCTGCTGGTTCAGGTCCTGCTCCAGGTCTTCCTGCTGCTCATGAGTAGCCTCACTATGCGGGTGTAGAAAGCTACTCATTAGCGACTGAAGACTGAGGCTGCTGCTGCTGATGGAGCTTCTGCTGCTGCTGCTGCCAACCCCCCCAGCGGCCATGGCAGTGGAAGGTGAGCGCAGAGGTCCCCTCGAGTCAGACCTGCGAGAGTATGGACCATGGCGCAGATAGGCATCGGCCAACTGCCTACGTAGAATGTCTTTGTAGTAGTTGAGTTTGTCCTCCCTCTCGGTGGGTTTAAAAAATGCCCCCATTTTGTGCCGGAAGCGAGGGTCCAATAAGGTGGACAGCCAGAAGTCATCCCGCCGACAGATGGAAACAATTCTGGGGTCACTACGCAAGCATGTGAGCATGCTTCGTGCCATTTGCGCAAGTGACTCGGATGGACTACCTGTCTCCATCTCCACTGCATACTGCCACGGTGTGCCCGGGTCCTCTGTCTCTCCTTCCTCAAAAACCTCTAGCTCCTCTGGCTGCTCCTGCTCCTCCTCTCCTGTCCGCTGACTAGATAAACCAGCCATTTCGCCAAGCCTAAACTGTGTTTCGCTGGGCAACTCCTCCTCCTCCTCTTCCTCCTCCTCCTCCTCCAGTTCAGCTCCAACGGGGTTCATGTGGCCGTAAGATGTAAACGCCATGTCTCCAGTGCCCTGACCAGCCATGGTTTCCAACATGTGCTGTAGTACATGAAGCAGTGGAATCACGTTGTTCATCCCGTAATCCTGCCGACTGACAAATAAAGTGGCTTCCTCAAAGGGCCTGAGCAAACGGCAGGTGTCACGTATGAGCTGCCACTGGTTGACATTGAAGTTACACAGGGGAGTCCCCCTATCTGCTTGGATCATCAGGAAATCCGTGATGGCTTTTCTCTGTTCATATAATCGGTCCAACATGTGAAGGGTGGAATTCCAACGGGTGGAAACATCGCAAATCAGACTATGTTGGGGGATACCATTCTGACGCTGTAGCTCAAGAAGGGTGTGTTTGGCGGTGTAGGAGTGGCTGAAGTGCATGCAAAGTTTCCGTGAAGTTGTTAGGATGTCCTGCAGATGGGGGGAACACTTCAGAAACCGCTTGACAACCAGATTGAAGACGTGAGCCATGCAGGGGGCATGGGTCAGGCTTCCTTGGCGCAGCGCAGACAAAATGTTCTTCCCATTGTCGGTAACCATGATTCCCATTTTAAGTTTTCTCGGAGTAAGCCATGTTTGGATTTCCTGATGAATACATTTAAGCAGTTCCTCCCCTGTGTGACTCCGTTCGCCAAGACAAACCATGTGAAGCACTGCGTGACACCTCCGTGCCCTGCACACATGGTAGACTGGAGGGGCACTGAGACTTGAGCCTACAGTGGAGGGTGAGGAGATGGCGGAGGATGAGGAGGCCGAGTCGCACGGTGTCACAGGCCCAATGGGCAGAGAGCGCGGAGGCCGAAGCGGCGTGACCTGTCCAAGTTGCTGCTGCAAAGGGACCACATTCACCCAGTGGGCCGTAAACGACATGTACTGCCCCTGACCGTAGTTACAGCTCCAGATGTCGGCGCTGCCATGTATTTTGCTACACACCGACAGGCTCAAGGACTGGCCCACCTTCTGTTCAACAAAAGTGTGCAGCGCTGGTACTGCCTTCTTGGCAAAGAAATGACGGCTTGGGACTCTCCACCTCGGCTCGGCACAAGCCATCAGTTCTCTGAAAGGTGCAGATTCCACCACCTGAAAAGGGAGCGACTGCAGCACCAGCAACTTGGACAGGAGCACATTCAGCTTCTGCGCCGTAGGATGAGTGGGCGCATACTGCTGTCTCTTGGACATGGCTTCGCTGATGGATTGCTGGCGGGATGCATGACTTGGAGGAGGAGGAGGAGGAGCAGGAGCGACAGAGGATGGGTGTGACATACAGCTGCCTTCGGCTGAGGTGCTGGAGCCTTGGCTGGCAGAAATTGGGAGCTCACTTGGTGAGGAAGCAGACTGGACCACCCCTTGGGAGCCTCGGTTCTCCCAGGTCGTTTTATGGTGACGCATCATATGTTGACGCAGGGCCGTGGTGCCAACATTTGGACCCTGGCCACGCTTCACCTTTTGCCTACATATCTTGCATGTGGCCATGTTACCCTCCTGCGGATGCCTCAGGAAAAACTGCCACACTGCCGAGTAGCTACTTTTCCCACCCCCTGGCCTCACTGATTCACTGCTGCTGTTGCCAACTCCAGGAACCCCTGCTCCACTACCTCCCGATAAGGTAGACTGCCGCACAGCAGGTGCTCTACCCCGGCCCCGGCCCCGGCCGGCTCCAGCCTTTGGAATTGTGCCCCCATGCTGACTGCTACCACCTTGCTGCCTCAGCTGCTGACTCCGGGGCAACCTGCGCCCCTCTTCTCCTGATGATGACGATGAAGCCCCTTCATCACCCGGCTCCCAAGTGCGATCGGCTTCATCGTCATCATCATCATCATCACCGGGTTGTGGCTGTACGTCACTGATGTTCGTGGATTCGTCAACAGTGTCTGGCGCAGGAGCTGGAACGCTCGCAGCACCCACGACACTGTCCACATCACTATTTGTCTGCCTAGCTAAAGAAGCCACCTCCATTTCTTGGCTGGGCAGTAGCTGCTGACTGTCCTCCTGTATCTGATCGTCCTCCTCACTAAAGAGTGGAGCTGAACCCAAAGCATAGGATACGTCGCTGGGGGAGGGAACGGCGTAGGACAGAGGCAATGGGAGGACAGGGACTGCTCTCGGGGCATGCCAACTCAGGGTTGTGTCAGAGGAACCTACCGACCCTAGACTGGGGGTCTCAGATGTAAGTTGTGATGATGTTGTTGATGAGCGCGTCAGCCAATCTACCACGGCAGATGCGTTACTGGTGGAGACCCGACCGCTAGCAGATACTGGCAGATTAGGTCTCTCAGCGTGACTCCTGCTGCTACTGGCCCCCAGTCTGATGCGAGCTCTGCCTGCGGAATCTTGGCCTCTGCCACTCCTCTTTTCACTTCCAGGCACTTGTCTGCCCGACATAGTCTAACTGGCGTGGTAGTAGGTGATATTTTAAGAACCCCCAGGCAGCAGTGGGTCTATATAAAACAGAATATAATGCACACCAAAAGTGAGCAGTAACACTCAGCCTCCAACAGGCCTGCTTAGTGTAAATAAGAGAGCTGCTTAGTGTAAATAAAGAGGGGTATGCTATGTTACAGAATGGGATGCCTCAACAGAAGTGCACCTGGCAGGCAGCAGTAAGCCTATGCCCAGCAAAAGTGTCTTATAATATAAATATAATAAGAGCAAATGCTTATATGGTCTTAAACAGAGGCTGCTTTAGTCACAGAATGGGATGCCCTGGGCAGGAATGGACCTGGCAGGGTCCAGTAGGGCTTTGGCCAGCAAAAGTGTCTTTATCAGGCTAATTTCAAATATGATAAGAGCAAATGCTTATATGGTCTTAAACAGAGGCTGCTGTAGTCACAGAATGGGATGCCCCGGGCAGGAATCGACCTGGCAGGGTCCAGTAGGGCTTTGGCCAGCAAAAGTGTCTTTATCAGGCCTGATTTCTATGAGAATAAGTGCAAATGTTTATTATGCTATTAAATAGAGGCTGCTTTAGTCACAGAATGGGATGCCAGTGCCACAAAAACCAGAGAGCATGCACAGCAAAAGTGTCTTTATCAGGCCTGATTTCTATGAGAATAAGTGCAAATGTTTATTATGCTATTAAATAGAGGCTGCTTTAGTCACGGAATGGGATGCCAGTGCCACAAAAACCAGAGAGCATGCACAGCAAAAGTGTCTTTATCAGGCCTGATTTCTATGAGAATAAGTGCAAATGTTTATTATGCTATTAAATAGAGGCTGCTTTAGTCACAGAATGGGATGCCAGTGCCACAAAAACCAGAGAGCATGCACAGCAAAAGTGTCTTTATCAGGCCTGATTTCTATGAGAATAAGTGCAAATGTTTATTATGCTATTAAATAGAGGCTGCTTTAGTCACGGAATGGGATGCCAGTGCCACAAAAACCAGAGAGCATGCACAGCAAAAGTGTCTTTATCAGGCCTGATTTCTATGAGAATAAGTGCAAATGTTTATTATGCTATTAAATAGAGGCTGCTTTAGTCACGGAATGGGATGCCAGTGCCACAAAAACCAGAGAGCATGCACAGCAAAAGTGTCTTTATCAGGCCTGATTTCTATGAGAATAAGTGCAAATGTTTATTATGCTATTAAATAGAGGCTGCTTTAGTCACAGAATGGGATGCCAGTGCCACAAAAACCAGAGAGCATGCACAGCAAAAGTGTCTTTATCAGGCCTGATTTCTATGAGAATAAGTGCAAATGTTTATTATGCTATTAAATAGAGGCTGCTTTAGTCACAGAATGGGATGCCAGTGCCACAAAAACCAGAGAGCATGCACAGCAAAAGTGTCTTTATCAGGCCTGATTTCTATGAGAATAAGTGCAAATGTTTATTATGCTATTAAATAGAGGCTGCTTTAGTCACAGAATGGGATGCCAGTGCCACAAAAACCAGAGAGCATGCACAGCAAAAGTGTCTTTATCAGGCCTGATTTCTATGAGAATAAGTGCAAATGTTTATTATGCTATTAAATAGAGGCTGCTTTAGTCACAGAATGGGATGCCAGTGCCACAAAAACCAGAGAGCATGCACAGCAAAAGTGTCTTTATCAGGCCTGATTTCTATGAGAATAAGTGCAAATGTTTATTATGCTATTAAATAGAGGCTGCTTTAGTCACAGAATGGGATGCCAGTGCCACAAAAACCAGAGAGCATGCACAGCAAAAGTGCCTTTATCAGGCCTGATTTCTATGAGAATAAGTGCAAATGTTTATTATGCTATTAAATAGAGGCTGCTTTAGTCACAGAATGGGATGCCAGTGCCACAAAAACCAGAGAGCATGCACAGCAAAAGTGTCTTTATCAGGCCTGATTTCTATGAGAATAAGTGCAAATGTTTATTATGCTATTAAATAGAGGCTGCTTTAGTCACAGAATGGGATGCCAGTGCCACAAAAACCAGAGAGCATGCACAGCAAAAGTGTCTTTATCAGGCCTGATTTCTATGAGAATAAGTGCAAATGGTTATTATGCTATTAAATAGAGGCTGCTTTAGTCACAGAATGGGATGCCAGTGCCACAAAAACCAGAGAGCATGCACAGCAAAAGTGTCTTTATCAGGCCTGATTTCTATGAGAATAAGTGCAAATGTTTATTATGCTATTAAATAGAGGCTGCTTTAGTCACGGAATGGGATGCCAGTGCCACAAAAACCAGAGAGCATGCACAGCAAAAGTGTCTTTATCAGGCCTGATTTCTATGAGAATAAGTGCAAATGTTTATTATGCTATTAAATAGAGGCTGCTTTAGTCACAGAATGGGATGCCAGTGCCACAAAAACCAGAGAGCATGCACAGCAAAAGTGTCTTTATCAGGCCTGATTTCTATGAGAATAAGTGCAAATGTTTATTATGCTATTAAATAGAGGCTGCTTTAGTCACAGAATGGGATGCCAGTGCCACAAAAACCAGAGAGCATGCACAGCAAAAGTGTCTTTATCAGGCCTGATTTCTATGAGAATAAGTGCAAATGTTTATTATGCTATTAAATAGAGGCTGCTTTAGTCACAGAATGGGATGCCAGTGCCACAAAAACCAGAGAGCATGCACAGCAAAAGTGTCTTTATCAGGCCTGATTTCTATGAGAATAAGTGCAAATGTTTATTATGCTATTAAATAGAGGCTGCTTTAGTCACGGAATGGGATGCCAGTGCCACAAAAACCAGAGAGCATGCACAGCAAAAGTGTCTTTATCAGGCCTGATTTCTATGAGAATAAGTGCAAATGTTTATTATGCTATTAAATAGAGGCTGCTTTAGTCACAGAATGGGATGCCAGTGCCACAAAAACCAGAGAGCATGCACAGCAAAAGTGTCTTTATCAGGCCTGATTTCTATGAGAATAAGTGCAAATGTTTATTATGCTATTAAATAGAGGCTGCTTTAGTCACGGAATGGGATGCCAGTGCCACAAAAACCAGAGAGCATGCACAGCAAAAGTGTCTTTATCAGGCCTGATTTCTATGAGAATAAGTGCAAATGTTTATTATGCTATTAAATAGAGGCTGCTTTAGTCACAGAATGGGATGCCAGTGCCACAAAAACCAGAGAGCATGCACAGCAAAAGTGTCTTTATCAGGCCTGATTTCTATGAGAATAAGTGCAAATGTTTATTATGCTATTAAATAGAGGCTGCTTTAGTCACAGAATGGGATGCCAGTGCCACAAAAACCAGAGAGCATGCACAGCAAAAGTGTCTTTATCAGGCCTGATTTCTATGAGAATAAGTGCAAATGTTTATTATGCTATTAAATAGAGGCTGCTTTAGTCACGGAATGGGATGCCAGTGCCACAAAAACCAGAGAGCATGCACAGCAAAAGTGTCTTTATCAGGCCTGATTTCTATGAGAATAAGTGCAAATGTTTATTATGCTATTAAATAGAGGCTGCTTTAGTCACAGAATGGGATGCCAGTGCCACAAAAACCAGAGAGCATGCACAGCAAAAGTGTCTTTATCAGGCCTGATTTCTATGAGAATAAGTGCAAATGTTTATTATGCTATTAAATAGAGGCTGCTTTAGTCACAGAATGGGATGCCAGTGCCACAAAAACCAGAGAGCATGCACAGCAAAAGTGTCTTTATCAGGCCTGATTTCTATGAGAATAAGTGCAAATGTTTATTATGCTATTAAATAGAGGCTGCTTTAGTCACAGAATGGGATGCCTGTGCCACAAAAACCAGAGAGCATGCACAGCAAAAGTGTCTTTATCAGGCCTGATTTCTATGAGAATAAGTGCAAATGTTTATTATGCTATTAAATAGAGGCTGCTTTAGTCACAGAATGGGATGCCAGTGCCACAAAAACCAGAGAGCATGCACAGCAAAAGTGTCTTTATCAGGCCTGATTTCTATGAGAATAAGTGCAAATGTTTATTATGCTATTAAATAGAGGCTGCTTTAGTCACAGAATGGGATGCCAGTGCCACAAAAACCAGAGAGCATGCACAGCAAAAGTGTCTTTATCAGGCCTGATTTCTATGAGAATAAGTGCAAATGTTTATTATGCTATTAAATAGAGGCTGCTTTAGTCACAGAATGGGATGCCAGTGCCACAAAAACCAGAGAGCATGCACAGCAAAAGTGTCTTTATCAGGCCTGATTTCTATGAGAATAAGTGCAAATGTTTATTATGCTATTAAATAGAGGCTGCTTTAGTCACAGAATGGGATGCCAGTGCCACAAAAACCAGAGAGCATGCACAGCAAAAGTGTCTTTATCAGGCCTGATTTCTATGAGAATAAGTGCAAATGTTTATTATGCTATTAAATAGAGGCTGCTTTAGTCACAGAATGGGATGCCAGTGCCACAAAAACCAGAGAGCATGCACAGCAAAAGTGTCTTTATCAGGCCTGATTTCTATGAGAATAAGTGCAAATGGTTATTATGCTATTAAATAGAGGCTGCTTTAGTCACAGAATGGGATGCCAGTGCCACAAAAACCAGAGAGCATGCACAGCAAAAGTGTCTTTATCAGGCCTGATTTCTATGAGAATAAGTGCAAATGTTTATTATGCTATTAAATAGAGGCTGCTTTAGTCACAGAATGGGATGCCAGTGCCACAAAAACCAGAGAGCATGCACAGCAAAAGTGTCTTTATCAGGCCTGATTTCTATGAGAATAAGTGCAAATGTTTATTATGCTATTAAATAGAGGCTGCTTTAGTCACAGAATGGGATGCCAGTGCCACAAAAACCAGAGAGCATGCACAGCAAAAGTGTCTTTATCAGGCCTGATTTCTATGAGAATAAGTGCAAATGTTTATTATGCTATTAAATAGAGGCTGCTTTAGTCACAGAATGGGATGCCAGTGCCACAAAAACCAGAGAGCATGCACAGCAAAAGTGTCTTTATCAGGCCTGATTTCTATGAGAATAAGTGCAAATGTTTATTATGCTATTAAATAGAGGCTGCTTTAGTCACAGAATGGGATGCCAGTGCCACAAAAACCAGAGAGCATGCACAGCAAAAGTGTCTTTATCAGGCCTGATTTCTATGAGAATAAGTGCAAATGTTTATTATGCTATTAAATAGAGGCTGCTTTAGTCACGGAATGGGATGCCAGTGCCACAAAAACCAGAGAGCATGCACAGCAAAAGTGTCTTTATCAGGCCTGATTTCTATGAGAATAAGTGCAAATGTTTATTATGCTATTAAATAGAGGCTGCTTTAGTCACAGAATGGGATGCCAGTGCCACAAAAACCAGAGAGCATGCACAGCAAAAGTGTCTTTATCAGGCCTGATTTCTATGAGAATAAGTGCAAATGTTTATTATGCTATTAAATAGAGGCTGCTTTAGTCACGGAATGGGATGCCAGTGCCACAAAAACCAGAGAGCATGCACAGCAAAAGTGTCTTTATCAGGCCTGATTTCTATGAGAATAAGTGCAAATGTTTATTATGCTATTAAATAGAGGCTGCTTTAGTCACGGAATGGGATGCCAGTGCCACAAAAACCAGAGAGCATGCACAGCAAAAGTGTCTTTATCAGGCCTGATTTCTATGAGAATAAGTGCAAATGGTTATTATGCTATTAAATAGAGGCTGCTTTAGTCACAGAATGGGATGCCAGTGCCACAAAAACCAGAGAGCATGCACAGCAAAAGTGTCTTTATCAGGCCTGATTTCTATGAGAATAAGTGCAAATGTTTATTATGCTATTAAATAGAGGCTGCTTTAGTCACAGAATGGGATGCCAGTGCCACAAAAACCAGAGAGCATGCACAGCAAAAGTGTCTTTATCAGGCCTGATTTCTATGAGAATAAGTGCAAATGTTTATTATGCTATTAAATAGAGGCTGCTTTAGTCACAGAATGGGATGCCAGTGCCACAAAAACCAGAGAGCATGCACAGCAAAAGTGTCTTTATCAGGCCTGATTTCTATGAGAATAAGTGCAAATGTTTATTATGCTATTAAATAGAGGCTGCTTTAGTCACAGAATGGGATGCCAGTGCCACAAAAACCAGAGAGCATGCACAGCAAAAGTGTCTTTATCAGGCCTGATTTCTATGAGAATAAGTGCAAATGTTTATTATGCTATTAAATAGAGGCTGCTTTAGTCACAGAATGGGATGCCAGTGCCACAAAAACCAGAGAGCATGCACAGCAAAAGTGTCTTTATCAGGCCTGATTTCTATGAGAATAAGTGCAAATGTTTATTATGCTATTAAATAGAGGCTGCTTTAGTCACAGAATGGGATGCCAGTGCCACAAAAACCAGAGAGCATGCACAGCAAAAGTGTCTTTATCAGGCCTGATTTCTATGAGAATAAGTGCAAATGTTTATTATGCTATTAAATAGAGGCTGCTTTAGTCACAGAATGGGATGCCTCACAGCAGACTTAAGATCAGTTCAGTATATATGCACAGTTAGTTACTATAAGCAGCCTGAAAACGCTAACAAAGGCTGGATGAAAAAAAAAAATTCTCCCTGTCAGCCAGCTCCGTTTTTCCTACCTTTCCCTGGCTTTCTGTCTGTCTCCTGTCTGTCTCCTGCCTGTCTCCTGCCTGTCTCCAGCCTGTCCCTGTCTGTCCCTGTCTCCAGCCTGTCTCCAGCCTGTCTAACTGCCTCAGCTACACAGCGTTCTGTCTGTCTGTCACGAATGCAATAGAGAAATGAGGAAAAGCAAGATGGCCGCCGTTAAATACCGCTGTGTGACGTCACCGGGCTTGCTGGCTGCTGATAGGCTGCATGTGACTGCCCCAGCTTGCACTGGCGCGGGATACATGTCCAGACATGTCCCGCCCGCCATCTTAGAATGCCTGTAATGTAAATGAATGGATGTTAAAGGAAAACTTCGAGTGATCGAATCGCGGGGAAATTCGGATTCGATCCGAATCGAATTTTTCCTGAAATTCGGATCGAATCCGGGTTCGTCCGGATCGATTCGCTCATCCCTAGTGTTTGCCAACTCTTCCATTGACAGTACCTATGCATGTTGGGTATTGTTCTGTTCGGGGGGTGTTTCTTTTTCGGAGTTAACTTGTGTTTTCTTGTATTGTTTTTTTAGGAAAATGTGGCTTTGATTCTGCTTTTTTTTATTCTTTTTTTTAGAAACAACCTGTGCAACAAAATAATTCATTGAGGGATTACTTCCAGAAAACTGCACCCATGTCAACACCCTGGTATGCCTAGAAAGCTTTAGGTGTGTACTTCAAGAGAATATATAGTTTGTGGGGGGTATTTCAAATGTAAAGGGTCAATTTTTTTGAAAAACTGTAAAGTGCGCATTGCGCCTTGCACAGCTGTATTTTATCTGAAAATCTCTTAAAGCGCTGTTTCAGTTTGGGGGAGTCTCCTGGGCAGGAAAGGGTGTCTACCAATACATATGTGGTACCACTGTAACCGGGAGAAATGGAGCTTTGACACGCAATAAGATTTTATTGACAAACTTAAATTTTTTATTACAAAAACACTCTACAAATTGTGATACATTGTTTTTTTTTTATTTTTTTGCACATATTTCACCCAAAAATAAAGAAAATATGACTAAAAAGGGGTGACAAGATCTCCAGGTAGGCTGGCAGCGAAAGGGTTAAATGGCACTTCTCTAACCAAGGAAGATGTGTGGCACTGCCTTAAACAGATTAGACAGATCCCCAGAACCAGATGACAAGCCACTATTTTTAATATTTCAAGACTCGGGACTGTTTCATAGGACTGGCACATAGCAAATGTGGTGCCAATATGCAAAAAGGAGTTTAAACGGGAACCTGGGAACTACAGACTGGTAAGTTTAACATCTGTGGTGGGCAAGCTTTTTGAAGGTTTTCTAGGCAATGCCTTTGTGATGTATCTCTTGTGAAGGTGAGCCTATTACTCCTTATCAGCATGGAATCATGTGAAATCGCTCCTGCCACACAAACCTCACCAGCTTTTATGAGGAGGTAAGGTCAAGACTGGATCAGGGGGAATCATTGGATATCATATATGATCTCTGAACTTGCTGACTGGGTGCTGTCAAGGCTCTGTGCACACTGTTCAGTAGAAACTGGCTTTCCTCAGGATTCTGAATGAGAGACCTACACAGCTCATGAATAATGGGTTCAAGGTCCATCACATATTTATTTTTAATTGCCTATGTTTTCAAAGTCCCCTTTCAGATCAATTTATCATGAGCATGAGCAATTTTGAGCTTCTGATCTAGAAGAATAGAGATATGCGACAGTAAAGAATTATCCCGAACCTCACCTCCCGGATGCAGTGGGTTGGAATGCTGCTCTCCATCAGTTTGGCTCAGGCAAATGCAGGCCATAGCACGGTAAGTAGAAGAAGCCTGGGAAATAGCTGACAATGAGTCTTCCAAGTCTAGGGACCCATAGGTCAGCCTGATTGCAGCCTAACTGTTCCTGACGCCATACTGCCCTGCCGCCTCGGATCTCCTGTGGTATCGTTTGGAGATTTTTGACATTCCTGAGTGTGATTCTCACCTCGGTCCAGTTTATTCAAGGCCAGGCTTTTCACCCTGTTTTATGTCCTACCAAAGCCTGTCGCGCCATCTGCAGCATATGTGCTTTCCACCTCGGGTCTTATGAGGAGTTGTCAGTAAGTTTTGGCCACTTCTAGCGTGTGTCTCACCTTGGGGGGGGGGGGGGATTCGATTGCCCCACTGCATGTGCGTCGTGCCACAATCAGTTGTCTCTGTGCTTGCGAGCTGCAGAGCTCTGGCTCTGTTCACGCTCCCTGGATTTATATTTTGATTATATTCACTCTTCCCATCTTCTTCTTCCCATATTCTGTTTAACAGGCAAGGGGTAAGAGGTTTAGTGTATATATATATATATTGCATGGGGAAGAGGGCATTTGTGGTCCTAGATATTTGAAAGGAAATGCTTGTTCAATAGTCTTGTGTAAGTCAGTGGGTAGAGTGATGTTTATAGCTTCAAAATATTTCTTAATTAAGGAGAGATGGAGTAATATCTCAAACTCCTTCGTTAACATTGCAGGACTGATATATTTCAATCCAATCATGTGGACACTGAAGATAAGGGGCAACTACCCATTTAAGTAGACTTATGTGCTTATTGTGGGTTTGTATGTGTGTGTGTGTGTATGTGTGTGTGGGAGGGGGAAAGTACTATGAAAATTGTATATCTAAATAACTAAAATGCTATCCTGATCACAGTGAGATAAAGCATCTGTAGGAGCAGAATATTAGTTACAACACTGAATAGAAAAAAGTTCATCTGAAAAACAGAATAAAGGTGGCAATGTTCTCTTATTTATTTCTTTATACAAATATAAAACATTCTACTTTTGACAATGAGCCAGATAGGCACACAGTAAATTGAAAAAATATTGGTCTTGTTATTTTTCTTGAAAATCCCCTGCACCTGTGATGGGTCAGTTCTGCAGTTGAGGTATGTTATATAAATATCGTAATATTTACGAGTTTGGAAAGGACAGCAGCATATAGGGCATCCAAGCTGTGCTGGAAAAACAGAAACTGCAAATGTCCATTACAATGGCTGAAAAATCATTGGCTAAACTCCTACCTAACATTTTTATGACTACAAAAGGGCACCAAAAACTTCCTTCTAGCAGGAGTTTCAGGTTTCCACAAATAAAAACATTCAGGAACAGTTGTTACACCTTGGATATGAAAATGTGTCTGTCTTCTATCCTGAAGAGCAAAATGGTCCACTTACTGATCTAGTGAATAGATACTAGAAAATAATAATGCTTTGTGCTAAAAAACAAACATGTAACTATATTAAAAGGAGAGGAGACAACAAGAGCCAATATGCATCCCCAGATTTGGGAGCACAATCAAAATTCACCGAAGCCAAAATTATAAAAAATAAACCAATGTATTAAATACACATGATGAAACAAATATAACTAAAAGAGACAAGACACTCTAAAAGCAAAGAGTGCAAAAGCGCAGCCCACCAGAGCAATACTGACATAATAACAGCTTCATTAATGTAAGGCATTAGATTATACACATTGCAGTAGGTTGTTCAGATGGAGTGGCAAAATAGCACATATTGCTATGGAATGCTGGGTTAAAGTTGAAAAGGACTCCAGGAAAGTGTGTTTCTCCAGTTACTGGCTCTTTAAGAGGCAGCTGGAAAAACACTCTATAGGGCCCCGGAATCTGGCCATTATGAGAAACTGGGTGGGTCCTGCTGGTCACTCACTCTGATAAACCACAGCTGAAATCTGCTTAATGGGCTGAGGTGCATTTGGCACCGGCAGCCAAGCATTGGAGAGCGCAGCCATGTGGGCTCACCTGGTGAAGATGGCACCAGAGCTTGGAAGAGCTCACAGACTGATAGCCGTTAGGGCTAACTGGGTGCAGGCGGCATCAGAGCTGAGGAAAGCTTGCAGTTCAACAGCCATGTGGACTACAAGATGCAGATGTCATCTGAAGCAGGGCCAGCTAGAGACATTCTGCCAAACAAAGTAAAACAGGTCGACAGGGCAGAAGCTCCCAAGAGTCTCTAATGTGAACTGTGAGTAGGCCTGGAGGGCCATCTAAACTGGGATTACAGTGACAAATGTTTGTAGTGAGGATTTGTGTTTCCATATATGTGCTGAAGAGAGCCTGTTTAATTTGGACTTTGTGACCCCCAAATAAACCCTTTGAATAAACCCTGTGTCTGTGCCCAGAAAGATCCTGATTACAACATATACTCCAAATAATACCTAATAGTCAGGGTAGCAGCAATATAATAACAAGCATTGAATAAAGGCCAAAAGTTAAGCAACTGGTATAAAAATAATATCCACCTAAAGTTTACAATAAAAGTGACTAGTGATAATGACTTTAATTAGAAAATTAAAAGTACAAAGTATTCAAATGTAAGAGTAAAAGGATAAAGTGCAAATTGCGACATGACCCCGTGTATAAGACACAATATAAGTAAATATATATATATATATATATATATATATATATACTGCCCTGAATGTAAAGAAAGGATCACTGCCATACACTATAACTAAACTGGATTTTTGGTGAAGTGAATGTTAAGCCGTTTGATTGAATTTTTAATTTCATTTGCTTATCTGTCTCAATCACAAGGCAAACACTTTTTCAGTACATTTATTATTTAGTCATTGTATCATATTTATGTTAAAAGTAAGCCCAATAAACATCTCATCTTTCTAGTTTGAAAAATCAGCATAACAATTATTTTCTTATGAATCGCATTTGTTGAAAACAGTTCTGCAAACAAAAAAACAAAAAAAAAATGTAATCACTTTTCTTGCTCTAGGAAATGGTAAACTTTTAAAAATGGGGTATTATGATAGCTCTTAACTTGATGAAAATTGTTCTTGTCAGATGGCTTTCTATTCAAATCAGTCTCATTTTATTATTCATCCTTGTAACCATGATTGCCTGATTAATGCCACGATGCATGGTGAATCTAATATTTCTAGTAGTCCATCTGAAATATTGAGCCTTATTTATGAAGCATTGGCGCCACACAGTGCCACTTTTTTGCCTCATCGGCACATAAGGCTCGATTCAGAGAGACACAAAAAAACTTCAGATTTCGTGCCGATCTGTTTTTTTTTGTGAAATGTGTCCGTTCTCGTATGAGCGTATGAGCGATTCTATGCATGCATTGAAAATCTTGTGTAAAGTTTCTGTCCGTTCGTACGGCAGATTTCGAATTACGAGGATGTCATTTTCCATCCAGACTTTTCCATTTCATTTCCACATGTTACAACGTAGGCTTTAGTTTTTGCCCTTTTCCCATCGTATCCTCCAACGAATCCTTTACGTTTCCCGTTCGATTCTGTTTCCCTTTTCAATAAATAATCGTCCAGACGGAATCCTTATGATCTTGCGCCTGCGCACTACAAACTTAACTCATTAAAGTGCTCGCCTACATATTTGCTACCCTCACTTCTACTACAATGTTTAGCTAAATCACTTAGCACTATCCTCCATCTTCCCTTTTGGACCCTTAAAGCACACCCAAACCACTTAACCACTTAGAACTATCCTCCATCTTCCCTTTTGGACCCTTAAAGCACACCCAAACCACTTAGCACTATCCACCATCTTCCCTTTTGGAACCTTAAAGCTCACCCAAATCACTTCTCGGTCATGTGAATATTCATCTTTAAATATTTCTTGGCCCATTAGTTTTGTGTTAATGTATTTTGTAAATGAAATGACACTGTTCCTTTTTTGGGGGGGATTCCATCATAAAATTAAAAATTTATAAAAATTTTAAAAAGTTAAAATTTTTACTACTATAAAAAACAAAAAACATAGCAATGGCAGGCCACTTATTAATCTGTGGTCCCCAACGAGCTGCGCAGCTCCTGCATCTCGTCCACCAACTGAAGGACCCTGACACTCCAATGTGCCACTCTGGCACGTGTGGTCCCTGTTAAAAAACGTAAATTAAAATATTGGTATAACCTTGTTGGGGTCATACTGCAGTGCCCCCCCCTGTATGGTCCAAACACCTAAATCTGGACTTCAAAAGCCAGAGGGCCCTTGCCACCACGGGTCGGGTTTTGCATAGTGCCCGATTAGAGAACCCCTGGCCCGCATTCTGCAGGCAAAGAACGGGCATCAGGAGCAAGGGCGGGTGGCACATCTTGCAGTTCCTGCAGCCAAATATAAAATAATTACACAAAGCAAAGGTAACCAACTAAAACAATAACTCCTACAACAAATTAAGATTCAAGTTCAACAATCCAAATATAATTCACAAAGGACATAAGTCTAAAAGAATATAGCAATTATATGGATGTGTGGAAAAATAAATGTTTACATGCTAAGGACTAATTTACATCAGCATTAAAATGCATCTATACATGAAATGTATTAATACAGGTATGCATTGCTAGACAATTTATGGCCTCGGCCATGCTGATACGTGCTAAAGGCGCGCAGACTCCTCCACATAGCCACAAAACATGTTCAACAATAGCAATCCGAGCCCTAAAAGGTCCCGTAAGTGGATCGGAAATGAAACGGATTTATAGGGTGGTGATCCGTCGGAAATCAGCTCTCTGAACCAGACGGAAACCCATCCCAACAACGGAAGTTTTCTGAACGAACTGAAAATTTCCGATTTTGCTTGGAAAATGATCCGAACTAACGGAAATGTTCCGATTTGCTTCTGTTCATCGAAAGCGCATTCTCGAACGTTCGTACGAATGAAAAATGAACGAAAAAAGCAAAAAAATGACAAACACCCACCAAAACTTTCACAGACAGCTATGGAAGCCTGGACGAATGTGTCTCTGAATCAACCCTATAGTGTGTGATCTGATTTAACACTTACACCCAAAAGGCTGCAACACCGGGTGCTCTGGCTGAAACAGCACCAGTTCAATGTGGTGCTGTAGGTCAAGATCACATAGAGCCAATGGGCAGAACTGGATTGAAGTGTTTTATGCTTATTGTTCATATTGCACACATTTTTTGGTACAGAACTTGCATTGTGACTTCTCAATAATGGAAAAGCAGGACCTAAATGTCAAAAGACTTTTTTTTAGAAAATTAGTTTTTGCGGCTTCTTTTTGCTGCATGCAAGATGTCATTTGGAACTTAAACTCATTGTAAGGTTTGTCCCCAGCAGTGATTTCTACAATGATGAAAGGCCAACCAGTGGTGGAAAAATAAAGCACCAATCTATCGAGGAGGAAAAAAAATCATAAATACGCTGTGCAGCGCCGGAAAGATGCTGTTGAACAGGTGCTGGCACAGGTTGTCCAATACCTAGTGCAACCATCAAGGCAAATTAGTTAGCATCCGGTGCTGCAACTTCTAGGACCATGATACTATATAAAATGCCTTTTTGTTGCCAAAAGTCATGAGAATGTCTTTCTTGCTTGTGTAGTTAACTTTGTATATGGCCACTATAACTACTCAAATATTCTGCACTACGCCTTTTCCTGTCCTAAAACTGGTTTGAAGTGGAGATATAATTTAGGGCACTATTGGCCTGATGCAGAGCCTCCCCCAATCTGACCTTATTTTGTTCCGTTTTTCCTCTGGCCCGTTTTCCTTCCGTTTGTCTCGGGGTTCAAATGTGATTCAGAGCCGCCGTCGGGAGAGCTCCGTTACTGATCCGTTTATGTGTCTTCATTCGGGAAGTGTTTTTTTTCCCTCTCGGGTGCTTTCCGTGTGGTCGTGGGTTCCGTTGCCGTTCACACGGACGATCCGTTTTTGGCTCCTTTTTAATGCGTTTCCAAACGTAGCTTCTTGCCATCTGTTTCCGTTTTCACCCCGATTCCGATTGTTTTTCCATGTATACTTACATTTCCATGGATTTCCTGTGGACAATCTGTGTCCACGCAAGCGCACATCCCTAGTCCTCCCCCAAGCTTCCCTCATACATCAAACTGACACTTTTACCAACACCAAAACTTACCTTAAACTACTATCCTTCTTCTACTTCTTCCTCCTCCCTGTGTTTAATGCTTACCTTAATATCTTCTCCTTCTTCTTCTTTATCTTCTTCCCTTTGTTTAATGCTTACTTTAATCTCTTCTCCTTCTTCTTTTTCTTCTTCGTCTTCTTCCCTGTGTTTAATGCTTACCTTAATCTCTTCTCCTTCTTCTTTTTTTTCTTCTTCTTCTTCCCTGTGTTTAATGCTTATCTGAATCTGTTCTCCTTATTCTTTTTCTTCTTCTTCTTCTTCCCTGTGTTTAATGCTTACCTGAATCTGTTCTCCTTCTTCTTTTTCTTCTTCTCCTTCTTCTTCCTCCTATTCCTTGTCCCACATACTTACATTTTGGGACATGTAAGTGTATGGTTATGTTGTGAGAACGTACAGTGCCAGGAATGAGAACACTCTACACAATTTTTTTTTTTTTTAATCAAACTGTAAATTTTTAAAATGTATTAAAAAAATAAAATTGGGCTCAGCCACACAGGAGGGTCTTCTGCTTCCTCATTTTGGCCCTTGTCTTTGACCTGTGAATGAAAAACATCATCAGTTTTGCCTTGTAAGTATTTCTTGCTTATCTAGGGGTTTTGGTATGGGACATTTTTAGGGTTAATGTGGGCCCAAGTTATTTTATTAATGTGTCTTGGCCCATGTTTTATTTTTTCTGGCCCAAGAGTTTAAACTACATGTATGATATATTGAACAAACTTACAAGGCTTGCGGCCAACAGGGCGCCTGGGGCGCAGCCTCCTCCCTCGGTCCAGCAGAACGTCCGGCTCTGAATCTGTTTGGATCCAAAACACAAGTATATTATTTACTCTTTGTGCCTCCTGAATGTCAGATTAGGTTATGCTTCTATGCATCAAATCACTCACCTTCCCCAGCCACCTCTTCTTGTTCTGCACCTCCCTCGACTATCCCTTGGGATGGGCCTGCGACGTCAGAATCTACAAAGAACAATAGTGCACATTACTATATCTCTTTCTTGCATGGATCAGGACATATGTTATTTTGATAGTCTTCCCGGAGTCAGGTTGCTGCTCGTTGAGGCTAGACTCCCTGCCGTGCGATTTCCCCCCCCCCTGCATACTGAGGTCTAATGGGCCCTCATACTCACTGGCTGAGGAGGGGGTGGGCGTTGGCACTGGCGGTGGACCACCTATACCTTCCCCAGATTCTGCCAACACTGGGCTGCGGGCTCTTTTCCGGGTGGGGCGGCAACACATATTCCATGCATGAGCTGCAATATAAACACAATCATAAGAACAGGCCCAGCCAAGGGCAGTGTGATTAGTGCATGTCAAGTAGCCACACTTACCAAGAAAATGTTTAGCGAAGTACCGCCTCATCCGGGGCCTATGTCTCCTCTTTAAGTCCGACCAGTGTTTGGCGATCTGAGTGAAGGTATAGGTGGTTCCTGAAATGCGGGCAATCGCGTCCACCACCACCAGCGCCAACGTCCTCTTATCGAAATCGCACGGCAGGTAATCGTAGAGGTTCCTCAGCATCATCTGTTTGTTAAAAACACAATGGTACAGCATTAGTCACACAAATACATGTCAAAGTCTCATGCCCTACCTAAAGTCATTTTTTGCCCCTCATTCCTACTCACATGGGCCTAGTTCTTCAAACTGCATCTAGGCTAGTTTGCTGTTGCGCACATGTTTAAAACTAAGCTGATGTAGTAGTTTACTTTAACAAGTCAGTTGTTCCTCACTAATCTTGCCCTGCCATAGCTATTTTTTGTTTAGCGGCTTGTGCGCGCACATAAACACACTCTCGCCTACTCACATCCATTATAATCTTGTCCTGCTCCTCTGTGTAGATCGCTGGTGACATTTTTCTGGATCTTCCGGGTATGGTTCTGACGTTCCCAAGCGGTGACGTGCGTGCGCGCGCGCGCACGCAGCCACACACGCTGCAGAACACGCCCACACGGAAAAAATATTTAAAGGTCAATGCATTCAGCTCTGTGTTGGATACCATATCACTATGGCCAGACCAAAAGGGAGCCGTAAGACCCACAAAAGCCCAGAGGCACATACTAGCCACTCACCCAGACCTCAACCAAAACAACACAAGAGCAGGCACAAGAGCAGGGAGGGATATGCACATACTCCAAGGGTGGAGAAGCCAGCCACACAGTCTGCTCACCAAAAACGCAGGAGGAAGGAGCCCTTGCCACATTCACCGACAGCTACTAAAACAGCCAGGCCTCACAAGGGTCACAAGTCTCTTCAAACCCTGCAGCCTCCACCTCCTCCACACACAAAGCATGCAGCAAAAACAAGACACACCACCAAGGGGAAGCGTAGGTCCAAAACCAATGCCCCACCCAGGCCAACCACCCCTCCTCCTCCACATTCTGTGTCCCCAAGTACCATAACCACAGAATCAAGTGAGAGCTCCACAGGTTACAGCTCGACAGGCACCCTGCCATTATCACATTCCACCACACACACTCCATCACACTCACCCATCAGCCCAACTAACCCAAACTACTCCCCAGACAGCCAGCCATCAATGTCGTCTGCTGCCGGGGACACCACACACCCATGTGGGCGCCAGCTGCACCGTGGCTCACTTACAGCCTGTTTTTGCGATGTACAAAGCATGGCTGTAGCCACTGGTGTTTGTGAGCACTATGATGCCCTATTTGGGCATTCTTCTAAATCCACCACAAAGCAGGCCAAGCAGGAGGTTTGGCAAAAAATTTGCAGCCAAGTTAATAGTGTGGGTTCCGGGAGGAGAGATATTGAGCAAATTAAGCGCAAATTTGGAGACCTAAAATATTATGGCAAAAGAAAAATGGACATGCGCCGCCAGCAGAGGTAAAGTCCATTTATAGTATAATTGACTGTATATGCTGATAGGTAACAGGATGTTAGCCTTATTATGTGTGCTTTAATCTTCCACAGCCTGCAGACAGGGGGTGGGATCCCCAATAAAATAATCCTAACACCTGCAGAAGAACATGTATTCACATATATTCATCCGGCAAGCCTTCATGGCCTAGACACAGACACGAATGTCAGGTCCGGAGGTGATTATTTTTTAACATTGAGCCTTTTTAATGGCGAACCAAAACGTTTGCTACTCATTAATACACACTGTGCTTTCAAAATACACTAAAAGTACATTCTCTCATCCCTGAAACACCTCAAGACACGGCACAAGGCCAATCTACTCCTGGCTTGTCCCGGACGACCATGCATCCACTGCCTTCTGTACACACCAACCAACCTGAGTGTTTGGATGAGGTAAGTCAATGGTCCACTGTGTATACTTCAGAATATGCACTTGTATCCATTTTGGTTAAAAAGGGTACTCAATACATTCTACATTTCTTGCCAGAACCTACCAAGTCCACCTATTCTCGAACACATTCGCGATTTGGAGGAGGAGGAACCAGTTCAGATGCCGACAAGGCCAGGCCAACCAGTGGCAGAACAACAAAACCAACAGGCCCAGCAAATGCAACATCTGGTGTCCACTAACCCCACCTCAGTGCCAACAACCACTTCTGACATCCGAACAACAGACTCTGTGCCAACCCAGCCACCACCACCCACTCATTCTGGAGCACAACCACCCGCCCATGCCAGTGGCAGAACTAATCCAAGGCGACATATCAGCCAAAGGAGACAGCTACAAATCATGGAGGAAGCCTGGCACCATGAAAATGTAGTATTTAACGAAAATACACAGAGATTTAACGACACTGTGTGTAACCAAATAACCAACATGTGCAATCAATTACAGTGTTTAAAGGAGAATGTCTCTGGCCTGCTGGCAGAAATTAGAACCCTAACCAGGCATATGGGTGAAATGGTCCACCAATGGCAGCTCAATAACCAGAGGCTTGCACATATTGCTGCTAACATTCAAACACACCAGCCATCTACTTCGACATCATATTCATTATACCACTAAATGTATGTGTTAATGTATTTGAAGCTTGAAAAAATGCACCAAATAATTTGTGCACTTAAAGATTATTTTATCACAAATAAAATAAGAACAAACAACACAAATAAGGAATGTTATTTAGCCAAAAACATTTTCCACAAGTTGTGAATGGATCGCCTGTGTTGGGCCACTTTGGGATCCAGAGTATGGAGGTGTCACTTCTTCAGATATCTGCAAAGTGTCCTCAGCCAGGTCAGTATATCTGGATACATGGCTTCTAATGGCTAGGTTGTGCAGGATCCCACACGCAATTATAATTTTGATGACCTTGGCGGGCTCATACTGCAGGGCCCCACCAGTCTGGTCCAAGTAGCCATGGTAGCAATGGATAGCCAGAATCACCTGCAAATACCAAAAAAAAATAAGCACTAACAATAACACAAACACACCTGACAAATGTGCCTCTTTGCAACATATGTAGTGTCTTGCACCATAACTAGTCAACACATAACTATAAGGCCAAATAAACATATATAACAAGTCCCCAAAAAATACCTAAAGATTAGCCACAAGTACCTTACATGCAATAAACAAAAAGGGCATGTTATGTTACTTTAAAAGGCTAAGGACATGGAACAACAGAAAGAGCCCTAAGGGGAAGAACCTCAATAATGTTTTGCTTTGCATTCCAGCATTAGTGAACAGGGACAATAGGTGAGCTGTGCTGTGTCAGAGCAAAACACAGTTATGATGAGGCAACATGCACATCCAACCAGTACACTACTGTACAATGACAGTGGAATGCAACATAGCTAAGAGGGCCAGGACAGGACGGAATAGTGGAGAATAACAACAATAATTCATAGGAGCAAATTGTGGTAAGTAAGTGATTGCCAACTTGTACTGTTTCATTGCTATCTAGCACAGAGTAGTGGGGTACAGGCACCGTCAAAATAAATAAAACATAGTGCCCAGCAACAACAAGTTTGAGACACATACCCAGTAGCCATCCGCCAGAGAGATCTCCAGATTGAAAACGTTGAAAGAGGTTGGAGTTCCACAAAATGTGTGAATCATGCGTGGAACCAGGGAAGGCTGCAAATAAACTTGAAAATAGGAGATCTGGCCCGGACACTGCCTGTACATTAATCGAATGGCCCATCTTCCTGTTCATGCAGAAACCAAAGATAACTGGAATAGTGTGAGAAAAAGTGTAAAGATGCTCAAATATATTCTTAGACATCCACACAATATCTAAACAATGGATATTTGAGATACACAGGGTGTAGGTCTGCTTTAAACCAACCCCCCCAAAAAAATGACCTAAACCACATACCCGAACAGATATTCCTGGTCAGCAGGCGGGATTAACGAGACGTGTGTACAATCAATGGCACCCATGCCGTTGGGCATGTCGGCTATGCTATAAAAGCCTGCATTCCAGGCTTCCGCTGTGTCAGGGAAAAAAAAAATTTCGGTGCCAGGGCAGCCATGCCATCCAAAAACTAGGTAAGGCTGCGGCTCAGCGTAGACTGGGACATCCCCACGGAGAAGGCACCCAGTCTCTGGAACGAGCCGTTTGCCAAAAACTGCAGGCAGCCAACCAATTTGTTCATACCTGCAATTGCATGCCCCTTCCTTGTGGTGCGGTTTAACCATGGCCGCAGCTGGCTATACAAGTCCTGGAGAGAAATACGGTTAAGGCGGGTGAGCTCGAAGAGCTCAAGGTCATGCATGCCATGGATGTCCAAACGTGTTCGGTGCAGCCTGGTTTCTGCCATGCTCAAAAGAACCAGCCTGCGGAGCTGACGCCTTTGATGATCGCGCACAGAAGAATGCATTTCAAACTCCCGGAGAGCAAATACGGCTGCTAAGACTGCCCGTAAGTGAAGCGTCGACACCCTCGTTAAATTAGGCTGGTTTCAATCGGAAATCAAGGCTCTGAATCAATTAAAAAACGGACCAATCCACGGGCCGTCCATTTACACAGAGTTCAGCTGCTTGCGAGCTGTCAATCGGAAAGGCGCTTGCCGACACACCTGAGCGCATAAACGCACACAAAATGCAATGTAGCACCCTTTCATGACCCGATCACAGCCCAAAACCAACGGGAAAACGTACGGGATAGCTGAACGGGGAGGCTCTGTATCAGGCCATATAAGTTCGATCTATTTACCAATATCTTAAAATACAGCTTCATATGTACATTTTACATCTACATTACAGATATGGGCTGGAAGTTTGTGCAGTTTGTCGGGTCTTTATCAGTTTTTGGTATTTTTATTAGAGCTGTATTTATTGTTGAGCTGAAAGGTTTCTTTCATCTATTGGACTAACAAAGGTGCACTTATTGTAACCAGCTTACTTAGCATTCCACCATAACAGCTCCATCTTGACTGGCAAACTACTTAAAGCTATCCAAATTCAGACCACCACACCACCAACATACCCTAGGATAAAACAGATGCCCTGTTCCCAAAGGCCAAATCTATTTCATCCTCTTCAGTTCAGTGTCCAGCTCCTAGCCAAAGCTTGCTGCCACAATTTACAGCTCTCAGCCAAAGCCTTCTGTGGGAGATTCCAGTACACACCTGACTCTAGCTACAGCTTCTATTCCACAGCAGACTCCACTCTCCACGTTCAGTTGACAGGCCACTGCTTACAGTTAACAGCTTACTCCAGCCACAGCTTCCATTCCGCAGCCGACTGTTTCCACAGCTTCCAGTCGACAGCCATCTCCAGCCACAGATTCCAGTCCACAGCCAACTACAGCCGCAGCTTCTGGTCCACAGCTGACTCCAGCCACAGCTTCCAGTCCACAGCCAACTCCAGCCACTGGGGTCTCAAATTCTGTGTGCCTGTCACTAACAGAGGGGGTGTCAACTTGGCACAAGCCTCACAATTATATTTATTGTCTGAATCAGGGAAGATTTGGTGGTCCCCAGGACCCCAAGTGAACCCATATGGGTTGTTTATCTAGTCAATATCCTTACAATGATGATGATAATCTCACAGTAGCAGATTTTTTTTTTTTAAATTGTAAATTTTTATTGCAGAAGCAGGGAACATGGCATAACACATTAAGCATAGATATACATCAGCTGACATAGAAATTGCAATAGTTAACATATAGATTACAAGAATGAATGCCGAATCAGCTGTAGATCCACCCCGGGCATCCCCCAGCGCGCCAAACCCAACGCGTCATGGTCTAACTTACGGAGGCTGACCGCGGGGGCCAAGGAATGTGAGAGGCTAATTAACCTTGATTATAGGTCGCCGCCATCAGCCAACCGGACCGCGAGCTACCGGAGTGTCCCTCTCAGCTGACAGTGTCTTATGACTAACGAACCGTACTGAAACGTGGAGTATGCATGCTCCGCTTCCATTTTTCCTTTAAAGAAGAAAAAAGAAAGATTAAGGAACTAGAGTGAAACATAAGGGGGGAAGACAGGACGACATATCGACACAGGAGGGAGAGGGGGAAGACGGGGGACAAGGTAGGGAGGAATGACGAAAGGAGGGGGGAGGGGAGAGAATTGGAAAGGGGGAAGGATGGGCGGCGCACTCCCGAGATGAGGGTGTCACCCCGCAGGAAGACCCTCCTCTACTCCAGCAAAAAGGCCAAGTAGTCCGCCGAAAGGACGAAATGATCCCACTCACGCCACCTCTCTCTGTGTATATTGGCCTTCCCTTTCAGAGAAGCTGTCATCTCCTCCATTCTACTAATGTCGCCAACCCTGGCGAGCCACATGGCCGTTGTGGGAGGCGCAGACGACTTCCAACAGGACGGGATGCATGACCTGGCTGCGTTCAGGAGGGGCGCCAGGAGGGACTTGGTCCTCTTCCGGATAGAAGTGGGGGCTTTCCCGAGGAGATAGCACGCTGGGTTATCACCCAGGTCTATGTCCGTCAACATCTGAACTATTTTCCTGACATTCCTCCAGAACCCCGCCACGGCACCGCACTCCCAGAAGATGTGAATCATTGTGCCCCTGGCCCCAGAGCATCTCCAGCACAAGGGGGAGGCGGAGGGGAATATCTTGTGCCAATCTAGACGGTACCAGGTACCAGCGTGAGAGGACTTTGTATGAGGCTTCTTGATATCTGCTGGACATTGACGACTTGTGGGCAACCTGTAACATGGCCTGCGTTTGCTCCTTAGTGAACTTCCTATTCAATTCCCTTTCCCATCCCTCCACAAACGGGGGCGTGTAAGAGTCCGGGGGGGGTGATCAGTAAAGAATATGCATAAGACAGGGCCCCTCTGAAATGGCCCCTCCCCACACAAGATCGCTCGAATGGGGTCGGGGGTCCCACGGCTTCCGCCACCCTGGTCAGGGATCTTTGGTACTGTGTTATCTGCATGGTCTGCCATATATTCAGAGGGGTCAGGGAGTGTCTGGCCGCAAGGTCGTCTAGCCGAAGCCATCCCGACCCTTCGTGTAGGTGCATAACTCTGAAGCGGTCGCGTCTCACCCAGGACTGGAATGTGCCGTCTGAAAGGCCTGCCGGGAAATCCGGATGCCCCAGAACAGGGGTCATTGGTGAGGCAGATGGCAGGATGCCCAACCTTGGAAAAAACCTGCCCACAATTTTACGGGTGGGGCCTATTGTAGGGTGTTTGTTCAGGGCGGGAGTCCGATCCAGTGGAACCCAGGGGAGTCCCGAAAGGGGGATCCCCGAGGCCTCTTGCTCGATCGTCATCCACTGCTTCATAGAGGAGTGCCTACACCAATCGAGCACGCGTGACAGGTGAGCTGCTGCGTGGTATGTCCTCTAATCCGGAAGACCCAATCCCCCCCTCCCCTTGGGGAGGGCGAGGAGGGGGGCCGCCAGTCAATGTGGTCTCCCTGCCCATACAAATCTGGAGCATAACCCCGACAAACATTTTAATAATGTTGGACCTGCCAAACCAAGAGAATGCACTTTTGTTCCATTTCTGTAGGTCATCCTCGACCCTTCTCAGCAGTGGGGGGAAATTCAGATTGTATAGTTTTTGGGGGTGGGCCGGTATCAATGTCCCCAGGTAAGTTATAGCCTCCTTCTCCCACTTAAAAGGAAAATTTTTCGAGATCTGCATCAGTCTCCTAGGGGGAATGTTGATGTTGAGAGCGGAAGATTTTTGATAGTTTATTTTATAATTAGAGACTGCTTGGAAGGCCTTGAGTTCCGCTAGGAGGATGGGGAGGGACATTTCAGGTCGAGAGATAAAAAATATCAGGTCGTCGGCGTAAGCCGCAACCTTATGTTCTCGTCGCCCCACCCCAATACCAGCAATGTCACAGTTTTTCCTCACGCAGCGAAGGAATGGCTCCAAAGTCAATATGAATATCAGGGGAGAAAGGGGGCACCCCTGGCGAGTCCTATTGGCCAGATTGAATGGCTCGGACGCAACCCCGTTCACCACGACGGACGCCGAGGGGCATGAGTAGTAGGCCATGATCCAGCGTGTCATGTTCTCTCCCAGGCCAACCTGCCGAAGGGTGGCCGAGATAAAATCCCAGCTCACCCTATCAAAAGCCTTCTCGGCGGCCGTCGCCGGGCCCCCCAAGCGCGCCCGGTGAATCAGGTTTATAACCCTAGTGGTGTTGTCTCTTCCCTCTCATGTGGGGACAAAACCCACCTGATCCCAATGTATAAGGGACGGGATAAATGGGGCAAGCCTGTCCGCTAATATTTTATTGAACAGCTTAATATCGCAGTTCAGCAAGGAGATGGGCCTATAGCTACCGCACTGCGCCGGATCTTTCCCAGGCTTAGGGATGACGGTGATGTTTGCCCTTAGGGTGTCTCTAGGTGGAGGTAGGACATCTTTTAAGGAGCCGAATGACGTGATAAATTGGGGGCAGAGGATCCCAGCAAACTCTTTGTAATAATCTAAGCTAAACCCATCTGGGCCTGGTGCCCTACCCGGCTTGGTGTTCTTTATGGCTCTCATGAATTCCTCCGATTCTATGTCCCTCTCAAGGGCCTCTACCTCCTCGTGCTTTAGTCGGGGGAGTCCAGAGCCCCGGATATATCTTTCTATGTTGCTCATGGAGGGGGCCGGGCGTGTAGCAGGTAGGTTGTAGAGCCTTTCATAAAACTCTCTAAACGACCGAGCTATATCCGCCGTCAGATGGGATGTGAGGGATGAAATTTCTGGCACGCTGTGCTTTCAGAGCTCTAGCCAGGGCCTTCCCGCATTTGTTACTGTATTCATGAAAAAAACGCCGACTTCTAATCGCCAGGCTTTTGGCTTCGGCAAGGCAGATGTCTCCGAGGGACTCCCGGAGGCGCACCAGCTTGGCGCCCAGTGCCGCATCGAGGGTACGTTTATGTTCGGCCTCCGTCTCAAAAATCTCTCGAGTCAAGAGATCGATTTGCTTGTTCCTCTCTTTCTTGAGACGGGCCCCGTGTTTGATCAATAGTCCCCGAACCACGCACTTGTGGGCCTCCCACAGAGACATCCGCGAAACCTCACTTGTGTCGTTTGTTGCAAAATATTCCGAAATAGCTTTATGGATGTCTGCCTTTACCCCCGGGTCCTGTAAGAGGGAGCTATTCAAGCTCCATTAGCCCCTCAAAGGAGCTGTGTCCGGGATGGAAATGGTTATGGAGATTGGGGCATGATCCGAGACAGTTATCTGACCGATGTCCATTTCGACAATGAGGTGCAGAAACTTGTGGGGGACCAAGAACCAATCTATGCGCGAGTAGGAATTATGGGGTGACGAGAAGAATGTATAATCCCTTCCCCTGGGATTCAAAATCTGCCAGGCATCTATCAGCTGGTTCTTGAAAAGCAGTGTCCTACGTTTTTTCAGGGAAGAGAAGGGGGTGTGGGAGGACCCTCGGGTAGTGTCCAGGGCCGGGTCGAGGACCGTGTTAAAATCACCCCCCAGCAGGAGAACCCCCTCCGCAAAGTCATCCAGTTTGCTCAGGGTGGAGCGTAGGAATTTGAATTGGTTAGTGTTGGGGCAGTAGCATGTCGCCAGCGTCACTTTCAAGGAGAAGAGGGTGCCCCGAACAAACAGGAACCTTCCCTCTGGATCCTGAAGTGTTGCGAGATGAGTCCACGGCAGGGACCCTGATACTAGGACAGCTACTCCTCTAGATTTGGAGTCAGGTGAGAGGGCGTGATATTGAGACTTATAATATCGATTGGTAAGATTGTGCGTCCTCCCCTCCTTGAGGTGGGTCTCCTGCAGGAAGGCAACCTGTGTGTGCAGGCGCCTCAGCTCCCTAAGAATTACAGATCTCTTTATAGGGGAGTTGAGCCCTTTCACATTGAGGGAAGTAACCTTTACCCTGGACATTCCAGGTCCTCTGAGCCCTCACCTCTTGTGGCACTGGGGAATCGCTGTTAAAGCTGGTCGCTTAAGAGAAGTCAGGCCGAGGAAAAGAGGAAGGGAAAAGGGGAGGGGGGAAGGAAAAGGGGAGGGGGGAAGGGAAGAACGCAGAGAGCGGTGATAGGCTACAGACAGACACACAAAAAGGAGGGGGATAGACGAGACAGACGGCAAGGGAATATATACAACTAAGTTCAATAACAAACTCAAAAAAAACTAAACCGGGTCAGCAGGAACCAACTAGCGCAGTGACCCGGTCGGGGAACGAATTGTTTCCCAGTAACAACTCCCTCCCAGCACCACCTAGGCAGGCAGGGGGGGTTTTGACCTAATGTGGGAGCGAGACGGGTCCAAAAGGCATGAGGGGTCCCTCCAGCCAACCCCTTCAGCATGTGGCGGGCTCACTGGGGACCTCTAAACAGCCTCCCGGGCCAGCTCTTATGGCCTTACCCACCCAACACTTGCGACACCATGTTGCTAGACCAGACGCCGCCACCGCCGGACAGTCCCCCATCTGCCAAAAAGTTGGCGGGGGCGGGACCCCCCAAACAGCGCGCGAGGGCGTCCACGATGTCTGTTGCATAGAAAAATACATATAAAACAGGCTATCCATACACTAGAAAGGCAAAGAATAACAAACCGGAGCATGTCAAATATCAGGCAAATGAGTAAAGGATATCTATTACCCAGGCAGTCCCAACAGGTGAACAGCAGGAGTCTCCCCCCTCATGACTCATTTGTCGAAGAAGGCGGCCCCTCCCGGGGTCTTCTGGACCTTCTTGTGCGTAACGCATTAGCGGCTCTCCCCTGTCGCGGCCTCCGCGGTTGGTTGTCGCCCATAAGGGCCCGCGGGGGCAAAGGGGAGGGATCAAGCCAGTCCTGAACCTCCACTGGGGGGGAGTCCAAGAAGGTGAACAGTTCCGGAAGGTCGGCGCGTGATCTAAGAGTGAACACTCTCTGATTTTTACGAACCAGCAGATGGAAGGGATAACCCCACCGGTAGGTGGCGCCGCATTCCTGGATTCTTAGGAGTAGGGGTTTCAGGCAACGACGCATCTGAAGTGTTCTTCTCGACACATCTGGGAACACCTGGATTGTTGCCCCATCGAAGTTGATTCTCTCTCTGTCCCAGGCTTGTCTCAGGATCTCCTCCTTGACTGAATAATAGTGCAGACGACAGAGCACATCGCGTGGGCGGTTGGGATCCGCTGCTCTCGGCCCTAGGGCCCTGTGAAGGCGGTCTATCACAATTTCAGTGTTAGGCGGGCGGCCCAGGATCTCGTTGAAGATCCCCACGACCGTGGGTAGTAGTTGGTCTTGACCGGTAGCTTCAGGCAGGCCCCTCACCCTGATATTGTTGCGCCTGCTCCTATTCTCTAGGTCGTCTAGATGGAGGACCGTGGGCTGCGATATAGCTTGTTGGAGTGACAGGTTCCGTTCCAGGGCCTCAATCCTTTGTATGGTCGTGAGATGGGATTGCTCCAGGCCGGTTACTTTAGAGTCCAGACCCTCCACTGAGTTTTTCAGATCAGAGATATCTTTCTTGAAGGAGTTCTCCACTCTCAGTATAAAGGATTCAAGGTCTGCCTTGGTGGGAAGGGCTTTGAGTTCAGCCCTGATGTCAGCCAAAATTGGATCGTGGAAAGATGGGGTGTGTGGGTAAGATGGAGCCCCACCGGTCGAACGATCTCCTTTCCCCCCGGCAGCACACGCAGGGCGGTAGCTGGACCCGCACTGGTTGAGGGGCCCCATGACGCTGTGGGGAGTCCTGACGAATTGTCGGCGCCTCCTCCCTGCCGATGGTCCCCCGTGTAACCAGGCCGCAGCTCGCGGACTGGCGTGGGCGCAGTCTCAGGGACAATGGGCACCTGCTTTTCTCCTCCCCCTTCCTTTTCTCGTGGCCATGTGGCCCCAGCGGAGCTGCTTCCTGAAAGCCACAGCGGGGAATTATGAGCGTCATTTCGGCCCCCAGGAGAGAACCAGTCCCCGGGGGGGCTCCGCGAGGGTCCGGCCAACGCTAGAGTCTCTGGGCTTGGCGGGGAGATTCTGGGGGGGGCGGACTCAAAGCTTTGCCGGGATGATGATGAGGAGGGGGATGCAGTCCCCCGATGCACGGAGGGGCCAGACCCCCAGGGGGTGGGCCTATCCATCCCCCGCAGCAACCGGTCATCTCCCCACTGTCTTGTGGGCCCCGCTAGTGTGACGGGGGTTCATAGGGAAGCTCCCTCCCCCGCTCATCTCCCCCAACACAGTTACCTTGAATGGGCTCTTCTGCCCCGTGCTCCTCTGGCCAGGGTGCGACAGTTCTAGTTCCCGGGCTGCCCCCACGTACCCAGCGCTGCTGACCTCCGCCCGCCGTCTCTCCTCCCCAGCTGGCAGGGGATCTCCGGGGACGAGCAGGCTCGCGCTGCCTGTGTCGCTAGTGATGCCTGGGCAGCATCGATCAGAGCGGCGCTCCCCCTCTGCCTCCTCTTCAGCCGCTGCGGTGCTGCCGCCGCCTCTCTCGACCGGTCCCGGGAGCCGCCACTGCTCCCCCGCCGCACCTTCCGCTGCTTCAGCTGAGGGGGGATCCGGGGTGCCCAGCGGGAACTGGGCAACCCCCTCCTGCACCTCGCTCGTCCGGGGTACGGGCGACGTCCTCCTCTCCTGTCCCGGGGAAGCCCCTGCGTCACCATGGGCCATGACCTCGCCGTCCTCAGCCGCCGCCATCTTGTGTGCCTCTTCTCCTCCAGCCCGCAGACGGTCAGGGGCCAGGTAAGCACTAATTTTCCTGTGAAGAGGGGGTGTAGTGTGCTTGGTCCCCCTTCTCTTCTTCGCCATAATGCCTGACTATGAGTCTGGGTGGGTATTAGCCTTTAAAATAATAAAATTAAGGGTCAGCCAGAGGGAGCTCAGAAGGTATGCGTCCTCACGCCTGCATCGCCGGCCACGCCCCCCGCACAGTAGCAGATTTACAGATATACAGGATATACAGAAGTCACCAATTATCTATTACCTGCAAAATCCAAGGCCACTTCTCTATCCTTATTCTACTCTGCTCTGCTTTTTACATTGCCGATCATGCTCTGCTTCTCAATATTTTTTCTTGGAATCTAATGTCTCACACATTCTTAGCTCTCTTCATATCTATCTGAGCGATCATTTAGTGTATCCTAATTTGCTCTCCCCATCCTCTGTATTTTGGTGTACAGGCTCTGTCCTAGGATTCCTACGTTTTTCAATATATACTTATGGTCTTGGCCAACTGATAACCTCACTAGGTCTCCAATATCACTTTTACACAGATGGCACTCAGATATACCTCTGTGGCCCAAATCTCCTACCTCATCTCTGGCCTTCTCAACTATCTAAAAGCTATCTTTTGTTATGTCTTCTCGCTCCCTAAAACTGAACATGGGCAAAACGGAACTGTTCGTTTTACCACCATCTCACTCCCCTTCCTTGTCTAACACCACAATTGCTGTAAATAATCTAACAATAACTGCAACTCCTCAAGCTCAATGCCTGGGCATCATTCTGTACTCATTCCTTATCCCATTCACACCTCACATTCCCCAATTAAAAAAAAAATATCCCACATTCATCCCTTTCTCTCACTGACACCACTAAACTTTTAGTGAATGCTCTGGTCATATCTTCACTGGACTACTGCAACACTGTAGTAGTGCAACACACAAACAGACTGGCATCCCTCCAATTTATTTTGAACTCTGCTGCTCTCCACTCCTCTAGCTTCTCTGGAACTGCTCCCCTCTGTCAATCCCCCTGGGTTCCTGTCTCTCAGAGAGTTCAATTCAAACTTCTAACAATAACCTACTAAGCTCTCTCTCTTACCAGTCCGCTCCCTACAATTCATCTCTGATCCAGTGATACCGACTGAGGCACAACCTCTGCTCTGACATTCTCCTGACCTCCTCACACTCCTGCCTTCAAGACATTTCCCGTGCCTCTTCACTTCTCTATAATGCACTCCCCTGCTCAATCTGTCACTTTCCAATGCTCCAAGCCTTTAAAAGTTCCCCTTAAAATCCACCTGTTCAGACAAGAATATAACCTGGCTTAAGCAACTCCTATAACCTTCCCTGGGCACATGGTGCCAAACTCAATCACTTGTGACCCCTCCCTTTTGTCTCCATCCCCTATCCATTAGACCATAAACTCACAAGGGCAGGGCCCTTTTTCTTATTGTCTCCTCTTCTCACAACATTTGGTTTGAACTTTGTAGCATCTAGTTTGTATTGGTAGCTGCACAGTATGTTTTACCTTTTCTAATTATACCTTGTACAGCACAACAGAAGAAAACAGCGCTATAAATAAACAATAATAATAATATACAGGAGATCCCCCAGCAACCATAAAGACCCATGCTTATATGTTATGCTGTGCTGTCAATTTGGTGATAGGCTGGAAAAGTTGCTGCACAAATCAACTACCACATACACACAGATCATGCACACATAATTTCTCAACCTTGCATGAAAAACTTAACTGCTGTACTTAAAGATCAGTTCCAGTTCCAGGGGTTTCTCTATTTCTCTTTCCAAACACTCCATACTTGCCCAGACATTTCCAGCCTCTCAATAAAGGACTGGAACCATCCAACTAGTTAGGCTTCCCCCGCTTTGGGCCTTAATACTTTTCCCTGTCCCCCCAAAAGTAAATAACTACACTAAGGGGGGGGGGGTGATGACTATTCCATCACCCTGTTATTAACTCATGGCACTGGAAAAAAAACGTTTGGTATAGATTGAATCTTGTGCCATTGTCCCTCTGTATATGCTTTGCTTTTACTGAAGGTAGTATAGTGTCTATATTTAGTGGTAGCTTAATTTCCCTTATAGAAAACAACCATATACAGCTGCCATTTTAAGTGTGCAAGGTGGGGGGAGTGACATTTCAAAAATGCTTTCCTGCTGTGTTGTCCATTGTCGTTGAGTCATTTCGCTTTTTTAAACTGCTTTATATTGGACATCTTTGCCCTTTACAGACAGTTATGTCCAAAGTATCAGATGTATCTGTTCTGGTGAGCTGTCATTTCACCTCAGTTTGTTATTATGGTTAAAAATTTAATTTATAAAGATGGTGTTTATTAGTTTATCCTGGATATCCCAATGCTATACCTTTGTTTCCCAGCTACTATTGGAAATTTCACAACACAAAGCAACAGTATTATTATTATTTATATAGTCCAATGATCCAGGGCATTTTATTTATATTTCTGCTCCCTTTTTAGTGTGAGATCAGAACTGTCAGCCACTCAGACTGATTTTATAAAACTCTTTTTCTATTCATTGATAGCTGCTTATCAGAAACAGAGGGCTGAACCATTGCTGTGAATAGTGTTAGGCTGGGTTCACACCAGGGCAATTTGGATTTGGTAGCAATTTTCTATGGAAATTAAAGTAATTGCCCAGCCATTTTAATCCAGAACACCATTTTTTTCACTATCTGTCTGCCGGCAACCACTTGACCGCAGCCGACTGTTGCTTTACTTGGGGACCAAGGAGAAAGGTAAGATTTCTCAGGTTTAACAGGATTAATGTGCAGGGGGACACTGGCAATCAGGGTGCCCCCTGCACTTAGAACAACAATCATTTTTGATATTGTGTTTGCGATATCCATTGCTGTTAAATTGAGTAGAATCTATACCTCTGAAATGCTAAAACTGCGGCCTGCAAGGCTTTTGCGTGACAACTGCTATCACAGTCGCCTCTGTGAATGTGCAAACTGACACATTCAATCATTCCCCTTAAACAAATGGAAACGCCCTGGTATGAAGGAGACATATTTTTGGGGATTTGAGTTAAGGTTTAATTTTTCTGAATGCATTTGGTTCATTCAAAATATAATTTTGTCAATATTCAAGTGAAATTTGGTCAGCTGAATTTTTTATTAACAAATATCATTGCAGTAATTTATATGGGGCTGAAGGTGCATCTTTCTTTACCAAATAGTTAGCTTGACACTCATTGTCTAGTATCTTATTCTGCCCAGGATAAGGTAACCACATGGTTGGGGGTCATGTTAATTATTTAGTGAAGTGAGTGTATCTCTGGGTCCACATTTGAGTGTGAATTGCAACCTACATCAGGTGATGTATAGAAAAAAATTTCCCCCCCCAAAAAACTGCACATGTGATAGGGTATTTTTTTTTACAGATGGAGTACATCATTTTCAGGATAACTTTTTTGAAAGTTTGGAAACAACAACACCTAGCATGGTTCATGCTAAAGATTTGGTAAAGCAAGCTCAACTGTAGGTGCACATTTGGGTGTGAATTGCTGTCTGCAACTTGTTTTCCATTGTCATGCACAAAAAGGTGCAATAAAAGATAATTCTTCTAATTTTTCTTAAAAAACCTGTACGTGCGATAAGGCATATTTTACAGGTCATAATGTTTCCAATTAGGTAAAACCCTTTTTTTGTGACTTCACATTTTTCTTTGCATTTTCTATTTTTTGGCTTTAATAAATGTTATTCAAAGTAATTGTCCAGATGAACACAAAAAAGGCCTATACTTACCTTTTGTCCCCAAAAGCTACCCCATACAAGTCTGGTGTGCCCACACAGCTTCTCCATCCAGAGACTACATTGTCATACTTATCCAGGGCAATTCTCACTCCCAGCGCTAATGGCAGTGTCTGTGGAGCCTTGTTTTTGCCCCCACATGCCTATTTCACCTATGCCCCACCTTGGTACGCCCCTTCCTTGTCAACAAACGTGCATTATATATCATTTATATAATATATGTTATTTGCTTTGAAAGTGACTATGAAGTGACTAGCTTGGACACCATATACAAAATCGTTGAGGATTAAACATGTGCAGCAGGTCTATCTGCTACACATATTCTACATATCTTTGTCTTTAGCACATTGCCTTCATCATCCTCTCTCTTGCCTATTAGTCTATATCTTCTTTCCTTTTGCTGTATAAGTCTTTCCATCTTTTACCAAATCTGTGCATCATTTAGTTGTTTCTTACCTCCTTTTTAATATCTTTTAGGTATTGCCTCATTCTAGTGCTCCTTTTACTATTCCCTCTTAATTACCTTCTTTTTTATATTCCATCCATTTCTCTTTTCCACATTTTTCCACATCTTTTAATCTTCCCTGGTCACCTGAGCTTTCTGTTCTGCTAATTTTAATTGCTCTACATCTTCCTCTTTTTTAGCCATACCTACATCTTTCTATTTTCCCTTTTTTCATATTACTTTACATCCACCCCTTATTGTCTCATATTAGTTACTATATATGTACTGTTAGTGTGTACATCAAGGCACTGGAAATCACATAGTAACATAGTATGAAAGGCTGAATAAAGACTTTAGTTCATCCAGTTCAGCCTGTTTATCTTCTTCCAGTGGTCTAGTAGCCATAGCTGGAAGGCATCCACATCACTTTTAAATGTTTTTACTGTATCCTTCATAACTACCACCTCTAGCAGCGAGTTCCATAGTCTCACTGCTCTTACAGAGAGGAATCCCCTCCTATGTCGGTGGACATAGGATTGTGGGACAGATCTTTGTATTGAACGCAAATACTTTTATAAATAGTTATTAGATCAACTCTCAGATATCTCTTTTCCAAACTAAATAAACCTAAATGACAATCTTTCAGGGTACTCTAGTTCTGGCTCTCCTTTTATTTACTTAGTTGCCCTCCTTTGAATGCACTCCAGTTCTGATAGGTCCTTCTTACGCACAGGTGCCCAGAACTGTACACAGTATTCCATATGGGGTCTGACCAGTGACTTGTAAAGGGGTAAAATGATGCTCTGGTCATGGGCACCTATGCCCCTCTTGATGTGCCCCATGATCCTGTTTGCTTTGGCAGCTGCTGCCTGGCATTGATTACAACAGTTAAGTGTATTGTTAACTAAAACCCCTAGGTCCTTCTCCATTGTTGCTTTACCAAGCATTTCTTTATTTAGTGTGTAATGCATGCATTATATACATTGAAGATGATTGGGCCCAGAACTGACCCTTGTGGTACTCTGCTAGTAACGATGACCCAATCTGAGTATGTACCTTTGATAACCACCCTCTACTTCCGGTCATTAGGACTGATTCAGTGCCTCCTCAAAACCGTGTCGTATGAGGCCCGTCCTGTGTATTATACATTTTTTTCCCGTATGCGTATGAGCTTACGCATGATTCAGAGCCTCCATCGGAAGCCTTCCGTTTACTGTTACTAAGCCAACGAGGATGGTATTTTCTGCCTCTCGTAGCGTCCTCGACAGGACGAGGCTAACGTATACATTAGCCGGTAAACCTCGCATTTTTCAGCGTTTTTGAACGTAGTTTTTCATGAAGCTTTACCGTGTCCCGTTATATTCTGCTTGGCATCTTCCTCCCAATATACGTCCAAGCTGCATTTTTTTAGGAAATCTGTATGTACGCATGCGCGCAGCTATTACCCTCAATCATGTCCCCGTCTCAACTATTCTCTCACTTACTTCTGCTTCCATACTTACCTCAACTCACTTGCGGTTCCTATTTTAATGTTCTCCCGTCCTTAATGCTTACCTCAACTCACTTGCGGTTCCGGTTTTAATGTTCTCCCGTCCTTCATGCTTACCTTAACTCACTCGCGGTTCCTATTTTAAAGTTCTCCCGTCCTTCATGCTTACTTCAACTCACTTGCGGTTCCTATTTTAATGTTCTCCCGTCCTTCATGCTTGCCTCAACTCAATAGCGGTTCTAGTTTTAATGTTCTCCCATACTTCATGCTTACCTTAACTCACTCGCGGTTCCTATTGTAATGTTCTCCCATCCTTTATGCTTACCTAATGTTTTTCATTCTGTTCTTATGTTTTGGATCCTTCTTGATATTTTCTGCTGTATGTGATGTTTTGCCTGTGTTAAGGGTTAGAAAGTCTTTTGCTTAACATAAAATAAATACGAAACATGGGTAAATTTTATCAGATTTATTTTTTGAAAAAAAAAAAAAAAAAATATATATATATATATATATATATATATATATATTATCATTACAATATTTAAAATTTAAAATGTGTTAAGATATTTAAAATGTTTTTTTTAATACAAAACTATAAAAACTTTAACATATTAAATTTAACAAATACAAACAAATGTGGCAGGCCCCAGGAATTTAGTCTTCACTGGTCCCCATTGAATCAGCCAGCTCCTGGATGTCGCCCATTAGTATTAGGCTAGGGATAAGGCTATAGGTCATTATGCTAAGGTGTTAGGCTAGGGTTCAGCCCATAGGTCATTATGCTAAAGTATTAGGCTAGGGTTCAGGCCATACATTATTATGCTAAGGTATTAGGCTAGGGTTCAGGCCATAGGCCATTATGCTAAGGTATTAGGCTAGGGTTCAGCCCATACGTCATTATGCTGAGGTATTAGGCTAGGGATCAGGCCATAGGTCATTATGGTAAGGTATTAGGCTAGGGTTCAGGCCAGAGGTCATTATGCTAAGGTACTAGGCTAGGGTTCAGGCAATAGGTCATTATGCTAAGGTATTAGGTCAAACTTTGTAAAGACCTGTGAACGAAGCTATGTTCTATGTAATTAAATAAGTAGTCTGAAAACTTACCAGGCTGGTGGGCGACCTGGGCTTGGGGGACCAGAATTCTCTCTGGGAACTGCCACTGATCCCTATCTGAGGCTGTAGAGGGAGGAAAAATATGTTTACTTGTAATGTCAGATTAGGTCAAGGCAACATTGCTTTCCTAATGTCTGTGTGACAACACCCACCTTCGTCATGCACCCTTAGGGGTGTAATCTGGTGGCCTCTCCAAAGGACGCTCTCCACCCGCTACATCGTCATCTAAAAGAAAAGAAGCTGGAAATGAGTGTGTGTTGACAGTGGATGTACCTGTGTGTGTGCTTCACTCAGACAAAAATACCAGAGTGTTGTGACTCCGGGATCTTGTATGACTCCCTGGCGATGTGCTGTTGCCCCTCCTCTGTAGAGAGGTCTAGTGGCTGCTTGGAGCCACCTACAGAGGAGGGGGAGGACCTTGGCCCTGGAGACACACCACCCTCACTATGCCCAGATCCATCCCGCACTGGCCGGGTGGGTCGGATTCTGAAATCCCATTAGCTCACTAGAAGAGAATAGCATTCCTAAGCAGAGGCCTAAATATGGACTTTTTGTTAGCTTACAAGTAATAGTATTGTACTTACTTGGGAAATGTTGAGCGAAGAATCGCCTCACCCGAGGCCTCTTCCTTCTCTTTAGGTCCGACCAGTGTTGGATGATCTGGGTAAAGGTGAAGGTGGAGCCACTGTCGGCTGCAATTTTGGGTACAATCTCCAGGGCCAACGTCCTCTTCTGGAAGTCATTCGCCAGGTAGTCATACCTGGCTGTCAGGCGTGAACCTTGATTGCGGAGACTAAGAACCAGCTCACCTCTTGACAGGGAAGCCTGGATAGACTGGGCTGCAGGAAGGCCCCAGGTCAGGCAACCTAGGAGTGGGTTTCACCAATTTCTGGGTAGGAGACAGACCAGAGCTGCACTGGAACGTAGAACAAGCCGAGGTCGTGGGCAGGCAGATCAGGATCATAGTCATAAACAAGCTGAGGTCGTAGGCAGGCAGATCAGGATCGTAGTCATAAACAAGCCGAGGTCATGGGCAGGCAGATCAGGATCGTAGTCGTCAACAGGCCGAGGTCGTCAGGGGAGCAGGAGATGGAAGGCTGGAACTCAGGAACAAGCAGGAGAAATGACCAACTGGCAATGGAGCTCAGGCCTCGCCAGTATTTAAAGGACCCTGCGCATGCGCAAAAGCTAGCGCATTTTCGCGCGTCTGCAATGTGCATGCGCGTTCAAAATCGCACATGCACATGAATCATTGATTCACATAGTTCACAAATGCGTGCACATAATCGCACGTTTCCTGGTCCTAAGGCTCGATTCAGAGACACATTCGTCTGGACTTCCTTAGCTGTCTGTGAAAGTTTGGGTGGGTGTTAGTCTTTTTATTGCTTTTTTTCGTCCATTTTCTACTCGCACGAACGTTCGAACTAAAACGTATATGCTCTTTCGATGATCCAAAGGAAATCGGAAGTTTTGCGGAAGTTCGGAACATTTTCCAATCCAAATCGGAAATTTTTTGTTCGTTCAGATAACTTCCATTATTGGGATGGGTTCCCGTCTGATTCAGAGAGCTGATTTCCGACGGATCACCACCCTATAAATCCGTTTCATTTCCGATCCACTTAGGGGACCTTTGAGGGCTCGGTTTGCTATTGTTGAACATGTTTTGCGGCTATGGGGAGGAGTCTGCGTGCCTTTAGCACCAAGGCATTGCATGTATCAGCATGGCCGAGGCTATAAATTGTATAGCAATGCATACCTAAATCAATACATTTCATGTATGCCTTATATAAGCATTTTAATGCTGACCTAAATTAGTCCTTAGCATGTAAACCTTTATTTTCCCACACATCCATATAATTGCTATATTTTTTTAGACTTATGTCCTTTGTGAATTATATTTGGATTGTTGAACTTGAATCTTAATTTGTTGTAGGAGTTATTGTTTTAGTTGGTTGCCTTTGCTTTGTGTAATTATTTTATATTTGGCTGCCGGAAGTCCAGATTTAGGTGTTTGGACCATACGGGGGGGGGGGGGGGGCACTGCAGTATGACCCCAACAAGGTTATACCAATATTTTAATTTATGTTTTTTAACAGGGACCCCACGTGCCAGAGTGGCACAACTGAGTGTCGGGGTCCTTCAGTTGGTGGGCGAGATACAGGAGCTGCGCAACTCGTTGGGGACCACAGATGAAGAATAATGTTCTGTGGCCTGCCATTGCTATGCATTTTGTTTTTTATTTTCAAAATTTTTTTAAATTTTATATTTTATGATGGAATAAAAAAATTTTACATTGTCATTTCATTTACAAAAAAAAACACAAAACTAATGGGCCCAGAAATATTTAAAGATGAATATTCACATGACCGAGAAGTGATTTGGGTGAGCTTTGTTGTTACCTGTAACCCAGTAGGTATAAAAGGCTTCCAGCAGCAGCAGGAGAGCAGAAGCCTGATTAGCGTGGGACACAGGGATTGATGGGAGGTAAGTATTAAAAAAAAATAATTAAAAAAATGTATTATTTTTTAATAAAGTTATTTTTAAAGTGTGTCTCTGTGTGTGTGTGTTTTTTAACTTTTAACCCTTTGTGAACTGGTAAGGGATCTACGAGACCCCTATACCAGTTCACAAGGCTCTGGGTCTGGCAAGTCACCTGCGGCTAGTGGGTGACTTGTCGTTAACCCCGAGACCCCCCCATTACCTGCCTCCCCAAAAAAACCTTAAAATTCCCCCAAGAAATGGTGCCCCCCCCCCCCTGTGCAAGGGGACCCCACACCAATTTTTTTTTATTTAACCCTTTAGTATGTGGATAGTAGTTGTATTTTATTTGTAAATGTTATAAAGTGCTCTTTTCAGTTTAGGGGATCACCTGGACAGGAACGGGGGGCTACCGATACATATGTGGTATCATTGTAATCGGGAGAAATGGGGCTTTCACATGCAATATGGTTTTCTTTAATAAAATTAATGTTTTTGTTAAAATAAAGGAGACAATTTAAAAAATATGTATTTTTTTATTTTTTTTTTACTTATTTACTTAACAATATATAAAAAAAAGTAGAAAAAATACAAACAAGACATTTCAGGTTAAAGCCTAAACTCTGCCACAAAAAGAAAATATGCCATTTTCTTGGAAATTTCTGCAAAAATCACAGTTAAACATCACGCAAAATGGTGAAAAATATCCTGTCAGCAGCGGGTGACAAAATCTCAAGTAGGCTGGCAGTTAAAAGGTTACAGGTACCTATGCATGTAGGGTATTGTTCTGCTCGGGGGACCTTGAGCTTTCAGATTTACCTTGTTTTTTCTTATTTGCATATTGATATTTTAGGAAAAAGGTGTTTTTTTGTGCAATATATCTTTATTAAGTTTTATGTAGCAAAGCATAAACATACAGACAGAAAGAACAGCACAAGAATAATACAGAACCTCAGCGTCTCGAGCATACAATTAAGATGGCCAGTATAATCATTGAATTCACAGGGTTGTTGAAGGGTTCACGCTTATAGTGATAACACTGGTTGTCTAATTAGGTCTACAACCCCCTTCGTTTGTGTTTAATTTCCCAAGGTGACAGCAACATGCGTTACAACCAAGTCCATAACAGTAACCGTCTCAACCCGGGCCTGAAAGGCCATCCCGTTTATTAGGCCCTCCGTTTCGCCGAAAAAAGGGGGACCCGAGGGGTACCTCCATCATCAATGTCCGGAAGGGCAGAAGAAAAGGGAGGACCCAACCGATCGGGGGCTCGAGAGCGACCGCCCGGTGCTAGGGGATACTGCTCTTTGAACAACCGTTAACCCCTCCAACTGTGGCCCCACTGGGATTTCTGTGAACAGCTCCGTCCGTCCCTGGAATAATCCAGGGAAGGCGGAGAGAAGAAGAGATAGAGAACACAAGAAGTATGGATAAAGAAAGAAGAAAGGGAAGAAAGAATGAACGCCTACATCACCCATCTCTCTCCAGTAAACTCCGGATCTCCGGGGAGCCCTTAGAGACCTCCCATATTGTCCATGTCCCGGAGTGCCTCTCGGCCCCACCCTCAACTTCATCAAGAGCCAGTTCCTCCATCCTTTTGATATTTTCCAACTCCCCATTCCATTCCATCAGGGTAGGTACCGTGTTGGAGCGCCAATGTCGGGGAATTACTGACCTGGCTGCCGTAAGCATATGCCTCAGTAGGCCCCTGCCTCTCTCAGCCACTGAACCCGGGGTCATCGACAAAAGGACCACTTGAGGGGAGTTGGGGATACTCTCAAGGGTCGTATACTCAAACACCCTCAACACTCCCTCCCAAAAAGCATTTATAGCAGGGCATTCCCACCATATGTGGGTCAAGGTCCCGTGGGTCCCGTTACATCTCCAGCAATTACCTGTCTCAGCTCCCCCGAACCTCACCAAGTCCGCAGGGCTCCTGTACCACCTGGTCAGGATTTTGTAATTCCTCTCTTGAGCCCTGCAAGCCATTGAAAATTTGTGTGTCAGCGCAAAGGATTTTTCCCACTCCTCCCGTTCAAACGTCTGACCCAGTTCTTCCTCCCATCTCCTGCAGAATTGTGGAAGCCCCTCCTCCATACCCCCAGTTAGATAAATCTTATACAAGGTTGAAATTGCTTGTGGGGGGGGGGGGGGGTCTGGGCCCTGAGGATCCTCTCCAGGGTCGTCAAGGGTCGGGACAAGGCTGTTCCGGGGGCAAAGGAACCGATGAAGGCGCTCAGCTGGGCATACAAGAACCAAGACAGTTTTCTCCCCCCACCCCGCTCCCTCAATTCAGAGAGTGACGGCAAGCCAGAACCAGAGGTAACCTCACCCAGTCTTGTATCCTGGGTTGCGTCCCAGACGAGGAATGACTTGGCGTCCAGCCCCGGGGTGAAAGCAGGGTTATTGAAGAGCGGGGTGAGAGGACCGGGTCTATGCGATAAGCCTCTCCGCTTCAGAGATCTATCCCAGAGGGTCAACAGAGGATTAACTAAGTATGGAAGTTCCCGCCTCTTTGGGCGGCTCTCGGGGTCCACCCAAGGCAAGGCAGCCAGACTAACAGGTGAGATATCATTTTCGAGTGCGACCCATTGCTTACTCTCCTTGTGGTGGAACCAGTCAACCAGCCTCACTAGGACTGCGGCCGCGTGATATGACTTCATGTCAGGGACCCCCAGCCCCCCTAAGTTCTTAGGCCTACACAGCGTCCCCCTGCTCACCCTGGGCTTTTTGCTATCCCATATGAAATTAAAGAAAGCAGCCTGAAGCTGCTTGAAGAACCCCCTTTCCGGCAGCAGAGGCAGAGCCTGAAAAACATATAAGAACCTGGGTAGTACGTCCATTTTAAGGATATTCGTTCTCCCTAGCCAGGAGTACTGCTTTTTAGCATACGTCCCCAAACTCTTCATCGTGCTGCCGAAGAGAGGCAAATAGTTTAGTTTATAGAGTTTCCCCAAATCCGTGGACACCTGTACCCCAAGATATTTTATCGACTCCTTTTGCCACTTAAATGGGAAATTTGTCTGAATTAAGTCCTGGACCCCCTTGTCTAAAGAGATATTCAAGATCTCCGTTTTCGTCATATTTACTTTAAAGTTGCTTAGCTTACTAAATCTCTCAAACTCCCGGATGATAGAAGGCAGAGAGGTATGCGGAGAGGTCATGTACAAGAGAAGGTCATTGGCAAAAAGGGAGAGTTTGTATTCTCTCCCCTGCATGGCACCCCCTTGATAGAGGGATTGGCCCTCAAGGCATTCGCCAGATGCTCCATCACCAGAACATAAAGGAGGGGGGATAAGGGGCACCCCTGCCGTGTACCATTCCTGATATTGAAAGATCCGGAGAGGGTGCCATTGACTTTAACTTTGGCGGAAGGGTCATGGTAAAGAGCCATAATTCTATCCAGCATGACTGGCCCCACTCCCACCTGAGACAGCGTGGCCCTTAGGAACCCCCAATGCACCCTATCAAACGCCTTCTCCGCGTCCACCGCCAGAAGACAGGAAGGAATCCCTTTCGTTTGGGCGTAGTGCATTAGTGAGACAGTTTTGATCACGTTGTCCCTAGCTTCCCTTCCCGAGACAAACCCAACTTGATCATTATGTATCAATGAGGGTAGCAGGGGTTGCAACCTAACTGCCACAATTTTGGCAAACAGTTTGACATCCACATTGATCAACGAGATCGGTCTGTAATTACCCGGAGAGGTACCGTCCTTCCCAGGTTTCGGGATGACCGTAATGTGGGCCTCTAGGGTCTGTCTCGGGAAGGGGCACCGACCCGACACAGAGTTAAACACCTTCGTCAGGAAGGGGGCTATCAGGGATGCCATTGACTTATAGAACCCGGGGGTGAACCCGTCTGGCCCCGGACTCTTCCCCGCAGGGGTCCCCTGTATGGCCCGCACTACCTCCTCCTGCCGTATCGAATCCTCCAACGCCTCACTCTTCTCCGGGGGGATGACCGGTAGAGCCGTCTCCGTAATATAATGATCTAAGTCTCCCCCTAACCCCCCTTGGGCGCCCCGGACCGAAGCGTTGTTAATGTTATAGAGGCTTGAATAATAAGATTGAAATTCAGCCGCTATTTGGGGTGTCCTATGCACCTCCCCGCCATCTACCGCTTTCATGCTGGGGATATAAGTACAGCCCTGCCTTGGGTGAAGTGACCGGGCTAACAGCCTACCACACTTATCCGAGTACTCATACAAGCGTGCCCTACCCCGATCTCTAAATCTGAGGTAGCATTGATCATAGAGCCCCTTTAGCTTCTGCCTAGCTTCCAACAACTCTCGTAGGTTCCCAGGGGATGAGATGGTCTTATGGGCTTTCTCCAACTCCTGTATGCGCCCCAGTGTTTCTACGATCTGTCGGGCCCTTTCCCTCTTGAGCCTCGCTCCGTGTTTGATGAAAACTCCCCGCAGCATACACTTGAGCGCCTCCCACTGTATTGGCAATGAAGTACTGTCGTTGCTATGGTCGACCTGAAAATTGGCCACCACATCCCTGATCTCAGTCATGCATAACATGTCCTTCAACAGATTATCATTCAAGCGCCAAGTGCACTGCCTGGGGGTCGGGTCCCGGACCGGGAGGCTCAAGGATACGGGGGCGTGATCCGACCAGAGTATTTGACCAATCGAGGACTCAGGGTCCACTGCGAGGGTGTGGTGGCTCAGGAGGAAATAGTCCAGCCTGCTATACATATTGTGAGTATGAGAAAAGTACGTATAGTCCCTCTCCCCCCCATGGAGAATCCTCCATACGTCTACTACCTGTAGGGACTGAAGAGCTTTGCGGAATCTGTTCAGTTTAGAGTGGGGGATTGCAGATTTCCCCTGAGAAGAATCCAACCTCGGGTCCAGGACCAAATTAAGATCCCCCCCTATAATTAGCGTTCCTTCTCTAATGTTTTCCAACAAGCGCAACATACCCAATCCCGCCTCCACCTGTCCCTGGTTGGGTAGGTACAGGTTGGCCAGGGTGTATCTGGCCCCACACAAGGTAAATTTGAGGAACAGATATCTACCTCCAGGGTCCTCCGTAACCTGTATGTTCTCTATAGGAACGTTTTTATGTATGGCAATAGATACACCCTTAGATTTATTCTCGGGATTGGGGCTGTGATACCACTTATCATAGTATCTATTTCTGATTTCTGGGATTTTCCCTTGACAAAAATGCGTTTCTTGTAGAAGGACTATGTCCACTCTTTCCTTATGGAGCCCATACAAAATTTTGGCCCTTTTCTCTGGGATGTTCAATCCCTTAGCGTTGAACGTACAGAGTTTAAGACTCATCAGTGCAGCTAAATTGAAAGGAGAGGTCACACACCCGGCTAAATGATGTCACTGAATCTAGTTCACGTTATACTCCCTAGACCCTTATGGTCAGGACAATAATCCCACCTAGAGAGAGAGGCGAGCAGACGATCGGGAGAATAGAACAAAGAAGCAGAGAGGAGGAAAAGGATAGGGAGGAGAAAAGAAGACAGAACTAACAAAACTAACAAACTGACAGACAAAGCCCTCCTTAAAGAGGGGGGCAATTAAGAACTAAGAGGGCTGTAGCCCTCAACACCACACAAATCCCCCTGGCTTACCACCAATGGGATGGTGCAGAAACCTATATGGGAAAGCGACCTCGCCACTCGGGAGCGGGCCCCCGCCGACGTCTTCAGAGTCACGTATAGGAGCACCCAACTCTATCCACTAGCCCTTCTAATGCCTCCCCTGCCTATTCCAAGTCCTCCTGTCACACCCCTATAGGATTAAACCTCGTGGAGCACCCCATTAACCATCAACAACCATGGGATTGTACAGGCAAGGCCCGGCCCCCCACCACTACCCAGCCGGTGGGTCCCCTCCCCCTCCAGCGAGAACCGGACCCCGTCAGCATCAGGCAAGAGGGTACCCCCAATGCCCCGCATGGGGCCCGCCCGACCAGGTCACCCCGACCCGAGGCCCTCAAGATGGACCGACCCCGCCCCCCACCATGCACCCCCGCAGGCCAACCAAGCCGACCCCCGAGCCCCCCCCCAAACAGGCAACCCCATAGGGGGGGAACCCGAGATCCGGGAGGAAAAGATCCAGCCCAGACCCCAGGTCCAGCACCCGGAGCTCAACCGCCCCGGCGGCCGCCAGGACACCAGGGGAGAGGCAGGGGGGACCCGGCCCGCCAGGCCCCATGTCATGTTCAAATCATCCCATCCACTTCCATCTGAAAAAGAGAGGGAAAACAGCATAACACAAGATCATATCAAGTAACTACGGCTTTCTATGGGGATCAAAACACGTCTCTATCAAACCTGGCAAGAGAGGCAAAATAACATAACACTAAAAATGCAGTGGACCCCTACATCTTCCTACATGGGTCCAAACACGGCTCATACAGAGAGAGGCAGAACAACCAAACTCAAGACTGTATCAAATCTTTGCAGCCTTCTATAGGGCCCAAAGACGGCCCTACTGCTCCAGGTTCCCTCTGCGACCCCCTCCCCCGCGCTCACGGACCCATCTGGGGCGTCTAGGGGCCCTTTGCGGGAGCGGGGGGGGCGGGTTCAGGTCCAAGTCCAGCCAGTCTGGGACCGGAAAGAGGTCTAGGCCTAAGAAAGCAAACATATTTGGCAAGTCCGCCTGACGGCGCAAAGCAAAAGCGGCATTGTCTTTGCGGATAATAAGGTGAAACGGGTGACCCCACTTGTACGAGGCCCCCAATTCTCGGATCTTGTCGAGCAGGGGTCGGAGAACTCTTCTCATCTGTAGCGTGCGACGAGAGACATCAGGTAATATAGAGACCTGCGAGCCTCTCCACTCAATTCTGCCTCGCTCCCAAGCCCGCCGCAAGATGTCCTCTTTGACGGTAAAAAAATGCACAGGACATCTCTGGGGGCCTGGGGGTCTCCACCTGGGCGGCCCGTCACTCTGTGGACCCGATCGATCAACAACTCGGCATCTGGGGGTCTCTCTAGGAGAGAGTTGAACAGTTCCGTTATTGAAGAGCGTAGGTTTTCAGCTCGGACCGATTCAGGAACACCACGGATCTTCAGGTTGTTACGCCTGTTCCTGTTTTCCTGGTCGTCGACTTGGAGCCGGAGGTCGGACATCTGCTGCTGGTGTATTTCTTGCATTCTCTCCAATTGCACTATTCGCGTCTCGTGGTCAGCCCGGGAGCCCTCGAGGGTGGCAACTTTAGCCTCCAGAGCCGAGGATTTCTGTTGTATGTCCTCGATTTCCCTTCGCAGGGCCCTCTCAATTCTGGTCGCCACGGCCTCAAGGTCAGCCTTAAGCTCAGCTTTGGTTGGTAGGTACTGCAGTATTGCTTGTAGACCAGGATCCAGCGCATGGACCGGGGGGGCTGGATGTTCAGGGGGCATCCCATAGGGGATCCCGGAGGGGAGCCGGTCAGGCCAACAGCCTCTCGTCGGTGGACATCAGGGTGGTTAGATCCCTGGGTACCTACATATCTCCGCCCGAGGGAGCCTCTGTCAGGAGACTCAATGCTGGAGCCGGAGGACCATTCGAGGTCAGATAATTTATAGGGGGTTTTTGCCAGACTGGAGGGAGGGCTGCTATTGTGGGCTTTAGTGGAAGCGTCTGTCGGGGCATAATGCAGCTCCGCCTGTACCACCCTATTAGAGCCTCCTGACGCTCCGCCTTTGTTGCTGGGTGGGGGGGAAGCCCCTCCAGCATCTGATATTCTGGTCTCCAGTTGTGTCCCAGGAAGTTCGGGCCAGCTTCCACTTTTTATTGCAGGGATAGGGCCCACCGGGTGCTCCCCCCGTGTCTCCCGTGGTACCAGTCCGCCTCCCCCCTGGCCACCTCTCTTCACCTCCTCCACGATATAGAGCATGGCGTTGCTAACCTCATGGGCTGGCTGCGCTGCAGTCTCTGGTGCCTCCCCGCCGCTCTCTCTACGCTGGCTTCCCCAGCTCTGACAGCTCACCTCCGAGCCGGCGTTGTCATCACTGGGGGCGTCGGTCTCCACAGCGCCGCAGCCGCGACAGGCAGAGCACGGCCTCACCTCCTCCCCACGGCTCCACATCTCATCACCTCCCGACGCCGGGCCCGGGGCAGGACACACAGCCCCCGCCGCCTCCCTCGCCGCACACGTCCTGGAGCCTCGTCCTTCATTACAGGTGGGTGCTGCCTCTCCCTCCGCCACTGTCGCCACCAGGGGCCCGTGAGCTCGCGCGCTCATCCCATCCTGTTCTCCCGCCTCTTCCCGACCTCTCCTCACCGCGGGCGCCATCTTAGCCGGAGGGTCCCCGGATCTTGGCATGGACCTCGGGTGAAAAAAGTCCCCCATGGCAGACTTGAGAGGACCTTTGGCGCTGCCTCCAGCCTTTTTCTTTTTGTTGCCCCTCATCTGGACGATCTGTATTGGGATCTGGATGCCACAATCAACTATAAAAGATCTAGTCGGCCGGGAGCTCTCCCACAAGCTTCCTCACTCCCGCATGCCGAAGCCACGCCCCTCGAAAAAGGTGTTTTTTATTCTGCTTTTTTATACATTTTTTTGTGAAACCCTGTGCAACCTAAGAATTCTTCGAGATATTACTTCCAGAAAGATGAGCCCACTATAAACAAGCTGTGTATGCTTAGAAAGCTTAACATGTATACTTTCAGGGAATATATGGTTTATCAGGGATAGTCCAAATGTAAAGGGTTGTCTTGTTAGAAAAAGCACAAGGTGCGCACTTTGTCTGCAGAGCTGAAATTTTGAAGTAAAACTACCGCTATGCGCATGCTTTACTTTGGTGTGTTTGGCAACTCTTTCCTTGACAGAACCTATGCATGTTGGGTATTGTTCTGTTCGGGGCATGTTGCTTTTTCAGATTTTCTGGTGTGCGTATAGTTTTTTTTTAGGAAAATGTGGTTTTTATTCTGCTTTTTTATTCATTTTTAAGGAAACCCTGTGCAACCAACGAATACATTGAGGGATTACTTCCAGAAAACTGCACCCATGTCAACAAGCCTGGTACACCTAGAAAGCCTGAGGTGTGTACTTCTAGGGAATATACAGTTTGTGGGGGGTATTTCAAATGTAAAGGGTTGTTTTTCTTGAAAAACTGCAAGGTGCGCATATTGCATAGCATAGTTGTATTTTTATCTCAAAATCTCCTAAAGCTCTGTTTCAGTTTGGGGGAGTTTCCTGGGCAGGAAAGGGTGTCTACCTATACATATGTGGTACCGCTGTAACCGGGAGAAATTGGGGTTTCACACGCAATAAGATTTTATTGACAAACTTACATTTTTTGTTACAAAAAAACACTACAAATTGTAAAAAATAGTTTTTTTTTATTTTGTTGTACAATTTTCACCCAAAAATATTGAAAATACACTTAGAAAATGACAAACAAGACATTTCATGTTAACGCCCGGGCTCTGCTGGAAAAAACAATATATTACTTTCCTGGGAAATCCCTGGAAATCCCTTCAAAAATCACAGTTGAACATGGGGAGCACAAAATAGTGCAAAATGGTCTGGCAACAAAGGGTGACAAAAACTCCAGGTAGGCTGGCAGTTAAAGGGTTAAAGAGAAGGAAAGGATCGTCCATTGAAATGTATGGCAGAGCGTCAGGTAGGTAGAGAGGTCATACCTGGCGCTGTGCAAGGCTGAACGCCGGCGCTGTTCGCTGTGGCTGGGAAAATGATGAATCAGACACTACATGGCGTTATCCCAGTCGCTAAACAGATCCTTCTTGATAAACGTTTAATTGCGTGCCGTGTCCGGCGTTCACCAGTCACTACCTGTCGCTACCTCTCATTAATCAGCCACTACCTGATGCTATCCCTTCACGAATAGGGCACTCAGTCTTATTAGGAATATTATGACTGCAGCCAAATTAATAATTGTCCAAGCCTGGAACAAACATTTCATTCCCTCGGGCGAGCTAATTCTCTGCATTGACTGGATTACCTTTTCCTGCATAATTATGACCTTACCCTGTTAACTGCCTCTGGTGACCCCACTATTATTTCCTCCCCTTTCCTCTTTCACTCTTGCCCTGTTTCTTTTTTCTTACTCCTTTTTTCCTTTCCGATCTTGTTTTTCTTTACTTTTTCCTTAATGGTATTCAAGTTAATTGGCTCATTTAAATCCCGTGTCGCGTTATGTTTATAACTGTATAGCACGTTCATAATTGTACATTACGTAGAGTCACATTCTGCATGTAAACTCTCAGGAGCTGAATTAGAGTATATATAATCTCAAAACATTTTTTTAAAATTTAGTATTTTGGGGATGCGCTAACTTCTGTAAGCTCTGATTTATGGGCAATTAAGTAAAAATGTAAAAAGAGAACAAGAGAAAGTGAAAGTGCTGAGTACTGTATGACACCTAGACTGTGCAGTTATTGTACAATTAATAATAAAGAGTGTAGTGTTGAAAGTGGAGGGGTATTGGATGGTGGGAAGATGACCAGTTTGTTTTTTTCCCTGTTTAGTTTGATATGCTCTATGCACAAGTATATATAATATATATATATATAATATAAGCAGTTTTCAGCATAGTGAGATAAGTACAAACATAGTTATCACAGTGAATAACTATGATATTCTTTACAGCAGTAAATATGTCTAATTAAAAAGATTGCCAGATGGCTCTAAACACAAATAATGTCCTTATTATTTGGAAAAAAGTAACAACAAAAAACAAAAACAAACACATGACAACAACCACATCAATAAAAAGCATGTATATTATCCAAGTAACAATCACACTCCTTTAATGAAAACATTCCTTTCAAGACTACCTAGTCAACACGTAAAATACTATTGATTTTAAGAGTTAACCATGTATCTGCAAAGCTGATGATTTGGGAGTCTAGCAGAACACTGACTTAGATCAGTCACAATGACAAGAATACTGATACCAAAAAGAAAGTCTATTTCCAAGAGGATATGATTTGAAATATTGATTCAGCCAAATTAATTGGATTTCAACTTTAAAAAGTGATTACAAAAATGTTGCCTCAATATTAATTTGTATCTGCTTTGGATAAGATTAACATTAATTTCTGTTCGTGTCCCCATTACTCGTTTATTATTCATTAGCATCTATCTTTGCATGTGTAAGAGACCTTGATGAAGCATGTTTATTCATAGATTAACCTTTTTAAATAATTCTAACAGTCCTCTAACAGGAACCTTCCTGGCATGCAGAATATCTTGCCTTTGTTTCATTATTCAGTTCTTGCACTTCATCTTCCACTTGAGATGCAGAACATGAATCATGCTATTCTTCCTACTGTTCTCTTTTTTCCCCAGTCAAGTGTCCTCTGCAGACTGATCCCACTGGGTTACATTTCACAAAGTACTGTGGCGCAATTGTCTACTGGAAGACTACAGGACAGAGCAATTTCCGCAGAGCTTGAGTGCAGTAATTGATTTATGTCTACTTTAGTTCATTACCGATTTGTGGCCATGTTTTTTTGTGCTCAGCTTTTATCAGAATATTCAATTCTGAGTTTGTCTTCAGAGATGTGGTAAAGGTGACATTGCATATCATCTTGGTACTTGTATCTCATGAGCATATTTATCATGCAATTTGCAGAGGCACAAAGAATAAAAAGGCGTACACTGAATGCATTTTTTTATTATTCATTTTATGTTTAATTTTCCATAATTCACAGTGCAACTTTGTATTATTATACATTATAGTGGGTTTTTAATAAATAGCTTATTCCTTTAACTTTTGATAAATATGTTATTTATTACTAATCTCATGGACCCCTTACCAGTTCACAAAGGGTTAACAGTTAAAAAACACACACAGGCACAGTAAAAATGACTTTATTAAAAAAAAAAAAAATTTTTTTTACTTTACTCACCTCTGATTGTCAGCTCCTATGTCCCTCGCCGATTCGATGACATATGCTGGTGCTCAGCGGCTAGAGGAGGGGCCGTGAAAGGAGATCAGAGGATCTGCCACCCTCAAAGGGGGCCCCACGGGTGAAGAGGAGAGCTGGTGGGAGCAATCGCAGCTGCAGGTGAGTAATTGCCATTTTTTTTCCTTTGTCACAGGAGATCCACTAGCAGGGGGGAAAGTCAGGCATATAAAATTTACGTGACTGGCGTTAGGAGAGGTAGGAGAGGCAGCCATGTAAATTTTACATGGCTGGCAATAGAAGGGTTAAAGCTTTGTATAATACTTCTAAGGGTATAGGATAAAAAAAACAAGATATATACTTATAACCAATTGTAAGCCATAGACACAAATATAAGGCATGCATCTGTGACCAAATTCAAATGCTCATACCAACTGATCTGCTGTGCAGGAGGAAAAATTAGTATATATTTTTTATTTTAACAACTAAACAGAAGTAAAGAAAACTTTTACAAATGCCGCACTTCAATTAATCACATGTATTATTGAGACCAAATTAAAATTAAATTAAAAGTCTTTCCCTGTGCTGGAGTATAATAGACCGTATTGGTGCGGTCTTACAACATATAAAAGTTCACTGTGTATAAAAACATCAATAACTCCACGGGGAATAATGACTTTTAAAAGTGGATAGTTAGCATCAAAGCACTTTGAGTGTAGATAATACACACGACAATCAGGGTGCGTTTTAGATCCTCTTGAGGGTTAGATTCCCTTATTTGTATACCAAATCAGGCTCCAATACCGTAGATCCTATAAAATGAGAATTGAAAAAGAAACATAGCATAAAATCCTTAATACTCTTGGGCTGCCTACACGTTTTTATTTATGCTTACCAAACCAAGTGTAAAAAATCGCATATAAAATCAGACTTCCAACAGCGATCTTTTAAGTAGAGGCTTCAAAGAATTTCCTGATCCCCAATGGTGAGGCACTCTCAGCCTATGTCTGCGGGGTGAAGCTGTGTATTAAACAGTAAAGCGGCGACACACTCCGTCCCCCCGGCTGCGGGGTACAGGAGCGCTCGCTATCTCAGAAATCCTCCTCGCTCTGGTAGAACGTGATGACGCTGTCCAGCACAAGCCATGCCCAACACGTTTTGTCGTTCACAAACAACTTAATCATGGGCTGCGTGTGTGCTGGCAGCGTCTGAATAAAAAGTGTGTATACGATCATGTGATCTGGGCTATTAACGCTACAGTTACTTTACCAATCCAGCGTGTATGTTCTACGGGGAAGGTTTTGTTTACAAAGCTAAGATACCATTAAAGGCTATAGGAAGTACTTTGCAGCTTTCACACACTTTCTAATATGATTAACAGTAATAATAAATGTATACAATAACTTAATTACCAAGAAAGCAAACAACAATTTACCCATGATTATTAAACTAAAGCTGCTAATGTATTAACCATATTATTAAAACAATTAATATATAAACTCACTTAATCACATTAACAGGTGCTGGACAGACACTGGTATCTAATTAAACGTGATGAGGTCTTAGGAGACATCCAAGATAAGCCAAAAGTAATTTTCTGCAGACCCCCTGCTATTGCCACAGAGTTAGTAACTAGCTATATTGAACCCCCTAAAAAAGAAAAAGGCTTTTTTGATCATTGCAAGGGTTTCTATAATGCTGTATGGCATCTAAATTCACCCCAACTGGGTGTGTTTTATTAAAAGGCCTTAAGAGATTTAAGTCTAACACTACAGGTGATTGTTTCAATATTAAACTATTTTTTACTTGTAACAGTACTAATGCGGTGTATGTATTGTAATGTAGTTGTGGAAAACAATATGTGGGAAGAACAAGCAGAGCTTTCAAAGTAAGACTGAGAGAACACATATATAATATCAAGAGAGGCTATGAGCCACATAGTGTTTCCTCCCACTTTAAAGAGTTCCACAATAGTGATCCAACAGCTTTAAAGTTCTGGATAATAGATACCCTAAAAAAAAACTTTTAAAGGGGGAATCAAATTAGAAAATTATCCCAATTGGAATCCAAATGGATTTTTAATTTAAAAACTATGGCCCCGAAAGGCCTTAATATTGAATTTGCTATCAATTGCTTTATAGGGGATAATTAAAATTTATTTTTTCCTTGATGTAGTTTATCCTATCTCTTTCCATGTATTTTTAGCCCATGGGTTCTTTTAGTTCTTTTACCTTTTAGAGTATTTTATCAACTTTTTAATTTGACTGTTAATGTGATTAAGCGAGTTTATATATTAATTGTTTTAATAATGTGGTTAACACATTAGCAGCTTTAGCTTAATAATCATGTGTAAATTGTTGTTTGCTTTCTTGGTAAAGTTATTGTATAAATTTATTATTACTGTTAATCATATTAGAAAGTGTGTGGAAACTGCACAGTACTTCCTATAGCCTTTAATGGTATCTTAGCTTTGTAAACAAAACCTTCCCTGTAGAAAATACACGCTGGATTGGTAAAGTAACTGTAGGGTTAATAGCCCAGATCACATGATCGTATACACACTTTTTATTCAGACGCTGCCAGCACACAAGCAGCCCATGATTAAGTTGTTTGTGAACGACGAAACGCATTGGGCATGGCTTGTGCTGGACAGCGTGATCACGTTCTACCAGAGCGAGGAGGACTTCTGAGATAGCGAGCGCTCCTGTACCCCGCGGCTGGGGGGACGGAGTGTGGCGCCGCTTTACTGTAAATACACAGCTTCACCCCGCAGACATAGGCTGAGAGTGCCTCACCATTGGGGATCAGGAAATTCTTTGAAGCTTCTACTTAAAAGATCGCTGTTGGAAGTCTGATTTTATATGCGATTTTTTTACCCTTGGTTTGGTAAGCATAAATAAAAACGTGGAGGCAGCCCAAGGGTATTAAGGATTTTATGCTATGTTTCTTTTTCAATTCTAATTTTATATGATCTACGGTATTGGAGTCTGATTTGGTATACAAATAAGGGAATCTAACCCTCAAGAGGATCTAAAACGCACCCTGATTTTTAACGGTTATCTGATGAGAGCGTTTGCTGCCAATTACGAGGCATCTCTACAAAAGGAGTTAATGTTTGAAGTGACAGTTAATTAAGATCATCTGGTACGTTATTTAATCATCTTTGGTGTTGGGATCCACAAGAATCGTGTGTATTATCTACACTCAAAGTGCTTTGATGCTAACTATCCAGTTTAAAAAGGCATTTTTCCCAGCGGAGTTATTGATGTTTTTATACACAGTGAACTTTTATATTTTTTATTTTGCTTTAAAAAATAACAATCAGTATTTAACTATAAATATTGCAATGAATTGTTATTAAATGAAAAATACATAGACAACAAACTTTTTTTCTAAAGTGCATAGTGTGGCGACCTGTAACAGACAGTAGTTGGCTCTGTTTTTTGAGGTGTGGACAGAACATTTCGACCCAAAATCAGTGACACATTTTATTATAAAATAAGTTATGCGTGAATAATTTTTATAAAACTTTTTCATGTTTTGATAGCAATTTCAACATCACTCTAGGCAGGGTCAGTGCCCTTTTCAGGGCTTAGTAATCTACTTTTGGTAATCTTTGACACAAGTTTTTTTTTTAACAGAATATAAGGTTAAATAACAAGCTCCCAAATTAATGAATTAGAATATAATATAATTAAGCACACACAACACTGCATCAAAGTCATTAAATAAGAGCACATTCTGTAGTTGCTGAATGTTTATTCAATAAACAAAATGAAAATGACATTAATTTGCTTAACTTTAGAAATCTAAAATATAGAAAACAAAATATTTAGCTTGACCAGTTAAGCAACTCATTTACAGTTGGAACAGTATTTTTGTACACTACCAACATAATTAACTGCAACCAGATTCATTTTCCATTGCTTACAAGGTCCATAATTGCTTTATATTTTTGAATTTATGGATTTTATGGTTAAATACAAAACAGCATTATCACTTTTACTTACAAAAATTAATTAATAGTTTACCCCTATGAGCAAAGATACATTTTTGTTAAAGTAGCACTATTTTCAAGTCACCACTTCCTCATTTTAGGTCTATGGCAGCAAACGGTAGTTAATCAGGTATATCCCGATTAGGAAGTCACGTGATTTCCAGCCACTCGTGAATAGGACTGGTTTAAGGAAGACCTTATGCAGATGTAGTTTTTGTTTTGGTACCTTCACAACTGCCTGGTTACTGCCCCTGAACAGTAGATAGAAAAGAAACGGCAACTGCATCTGCATAGGTGTGCCTTCTATGTTTTAAATAACAAAGGCTGTTAAAATAGACTGTACTTGTTAGATACACTGCTTTATAGCATTATAGGTCTAGTTTTTGTAAACAAAAAGCCATTTGTATTTGTTTATATGTCATACCATGCAAATGCAGATGCTTCTTTCTGACCATCAAAGTGGAAAGACTAAGGCCCTTATTCATCAAGCGATAGCGCCAGGTAGTGTCTGACGAGCGCCATGTCCCGCCAGCTAACGTCTGCTACCGACTCAAGTACGCCCGGCGTCGGCCACAATGACGCATTTATCAAGCTAAATGAGGCTAGCGCCGGCGAGAGCGACGGCAAGCGTGGCATTCATCATGAAGCCGACTGCAACGAACAGCGCCGCTGCTAATCCCATCACAGCGACAGGTATGACCTGGCGCTACCTGCCGCTCTCCCATACATTTCAATGGCAGACGCTGCAATGATTGTTTTTAGTGGTTTTTGTGTTCTTTTCTTTGGCCCAAAATTCAACACATGTTTATAGTGATATGTTTTATTATTATGCATTCTCATGTGTGCCACATTATCATGTAGTTGTCTAGTTTGATTTTGTGATGACTTTAGGAAGGAATAAGATTTGTACATTTAAGCACAACGGGGTTTGCTTTATAAGGACCTATGCATTACAGTATGTAGAACCCCCTGCTAAATCAAGCTAATAATTCGTGGCGCCTTGGGCCCTAGCTTGTTTTCAAGCGTCATTTTATTTTTTCCGCCACTTAGCTTGCACATAGCTGATATTAGCTTGTCCCTGTTGCGCGCATCTTTGTTTTTGAATTTTTAATCACAGTTGCTTGCGTCATATCCGGTTCCGGTATCCTCCTTTGCGTTTCAAAGCCACCTAAAGCTAAAAATGTCTAGCGCTTATGCCAATAGCTTGTTTTCAAGCGTCATTTTAGTTTTTCCGCCACTTAGCTTGCACATAGCTGATAATAGCTTGTTCCTGGTGCGCGGAGCGTTTTTTTATTTTTTTATTTTTCCCATGTCGCTTTGGTCATTTCCGGTTCCTGTTTCCTCCTTAGCGTTTCCACAATGCTGCCCAGACGCCGAGTGATGCACCTCCCCAGCTCCTCCTCCGACTCCGACCCCACCACCCCTCCCCCACCTCCCCCACCTACCTCACCTCCCCCACCTAGCATCCCTCCCACCCCTTCCCCTCCTGGCCATGGGAAGAAAAGCCGCTTCCGGGTGGATAGCCGCGTTAATGGCCAGGTGGTCAAAGTGAGTATTTGGTTTGTGTATTTTTTGCCTTAAAGTTGCAGAACACACAGGGGGGATTGGCCCTGAAATTTCTTAATTTTCAGGCCAAATTGGATCACTCCCCGTGGGGCATCCCCATTCTGGATGTCCTGCGGGGATGCCCCCCCTGGAGGGCCATAAAAATTACCTCAGCCCCGTCCCATCTGTGCATGCGTGAGCTGCGGATGCCTCTTGCGCTTACCTCTAGCAGGGTGTACCCCTGCGCAAGACATTTTTTAATTTTGTGTGCAGGCGCAATCCTTGTTAGAGTCAAACGCCACATGCATACTTTGCCGCGCAGACCCAGCTGAGCTGGTATGCACGTCCAAACGGCCTTGTATGCGTATACCACAGCGGCACAGAGCGCTGTGCTCGGCTGGCGCAGTCACGTGGGAGCGTCCTCAGTGGTGTATTTGTGGCCTTCCAAGGGGGTTTCAGACAGCGGACCACCCACAATTGGTGTGGCCCACCAAAGTGCACACAAACCCAGAATAGTGATAATCCTGGGTGTGGGTCCACTTTGCTCTGGTCTCTGTATAACTGTTTATGCCATTGTTCTGATGTCATGTATTGATTTGTGTTTTTTTTTCATTTCTCATAGGACTTCTGCGTGGCCCAGTACGACTATGCCTGTGGGGGAAAAAAACGAATTGCCATGGAGGTGAAGGCCACAGTGTCCCGGCGCTTCCACACCGAGCTCTCGATCCGAGCGATACAGCAGAAGTAGTCGGACTTTAAGCGCCGGGACCCTGAAGGCGTGTACCGCCTATATGATGCCTACGCATCAGGTAAGTTAAAGCTTATGCTCTGTTTATACTTTTTGCAGAAACATCTGCTAAGCTGTGTCCATTTGTGCTCTTTATATTAATTATTTTCTTTCACCCCCTCAACACAGATAAGCGTCCTCCCCTGGGGAAACGTGGGAAGGGACCAGGCAGGCGGACTCGGGGGAGTCATCGGGGGAGGGTCCCTCCCGCGGGTCCTATTTAGAGGACCCAGGGGAGGAAGGGGATGATGCCCCAGAGGAGTGTGCTGCTGGGGGGATGGCAGGATCAAGCCTCAGCTCCTCACACTCTGAGTCTGAGGAGTCTCACCAGGCAAGGGGCCACTCTCAAGTGGGGAGTCCAAGTGGGGTGGGAGAAATGGACTCGCCCACACTCCCTGAAGGAGCAGGGAGTGAGAGGGAGGAGGGTGGCCCTTTGCCTGGTGGATCTTCCGACCAGAGTGTGAGGAGCCGAGGCTCCCCGCCTCCTCCTCAGAGCCCTCCCTGGGCTTCAAGTGGCGGTTCATCCCCTGGTGAGTGTCCTTTTTTTCATTGTTAGTCTGTGACAGGTTTCATCTTGCAATTTTTACTTAGCCCTTGCCATTCCTCTCTAATTTGTAGGGCATCATATAGGCGGCACCTCCATGGCCTTTTGGAGAAGCATTCTCCACGGGCATAGTCGTGGTAAGTGTTTGTTGTTATCCATCACATTCCCTATGTTATGACATTCATTAAAGTGGACCCACAAACATTGATAGTGCTTTGATTCTCGAAGGTTCCCTGAAAAATCACATCCCTCACCCAGGGCACCCCCCCCAAAAAAAACCCCACAAACTCCTTACCTCTTTGGGGGTTGCAAAAGCCACCGTCCCAGCCTCCTGTGTGCCACTCTAGATGTGTGTGCGCCTGCGCTCTGTTTCCTAATGGGCTGCGCGTGCGCACACACTGGAGGAGTGATGTGTGGAAGGCAGCGGCGGCGGAGTACGTTGTCTCACTCAAATTGTGGTGCTCTGCCAAAGCGGACCAAAACGCAGAATTGGTGCAATCCTGTGTCTTGGCCCACTTTTAACAGACACATGTTTCCTGGTCCATTGTCACAGCTGGTTTGATAATGTACCTTAACCTCACAAACCCCACTACAGTGCTAGCCAACTGGCAACCACCCCTATGTTTCTGCCCACACCATGATGGTTGTTCTCATTTCTTTTCTTGGGTTAAGTTGTTCCCGCTAAAACATGTGGCACACTAGTAACATTAGCCAATCAACTGCTAATGAGTCCTTTACATAGCACTGTCTATGTTATTTGCACATTATCTTTAGGGATACATGTTGCAACCATAACTAATTGACATTAACTCATGGACCAGGAAATATGCTAATTTTGGTCAACCTGTATGTAACCATGCAAGCCTTTGATTTTTCAGACTCCATAACCAGATGGATGTCAAATAGTCAGGTGTCATTGGCCCACTAATTGTGTTTTTGTCTTTTGCTTTCTGTTGACAGATGTTGCTACGCAGACGGAGCCAGAAAACCTCCTCCCCACCCCAGCTCCAGGGACGGCCAGCAGCATGGGCCCCCGCCACAGCTGCGATGGTGAGTACATCCCACTTCATATGCCTAAAGACTTGTGAAACCTATGTCTTCTAGTCACATCTGCAGACATTTAAAATGTACCTATGTGTTAATTTCACACACATCTAGATTCCATGTGTTTGTACAATAATCCAACATGCCTGTCTGCATGCTTGATTGTTGCCTCACATTCTTCATTTGGCCACATAGAGACTATTTGTGCCTTAGACAAAACCAAATGGGCCGTATTAGGTCTGGACCTCTAACATTATAGGGCAAACTCGTTTACACGTTAGGACTTAGGCCCTGATGTTTGGCTGTGACTAAACACAAAAATGGACACACTGGGACTTATACCTTCTTTGCTTCCCAAGAGTTAAAGTGGAACAACAACCAGGAATTTGACTTTCCTGGGTCTTGGTCCACTACAGTGGGGCACCCCTGATCGTCACCGCTGTGTGACAACCCCCTGAACTCACTTTTCCTCCAGCAAACGTACAAGCCGCGGCAAAGTGGCTCCTCCTCCGCCTCCCGTGCGTCCCTTTTTACGCACGCGTGCCTGCGCCGGCCATTCACAGACGGCCGGCGCAGGCACGCACACGTCTAGAGGGGCGCCAGGGAGGGCCCGGCGGCCGTGCCCCACCGAAACTGAGGTAGGGATTTTGGGGTGTTGGGGGGGTTTAGCCCCGAGGAACATCCCGATCTCGGATGTCTCGCGGGGAGGGAGGTGATCGGGCCGGGAATCTGATAGATTCCAGGGCCGATCACCGGTGGGTGTTGGTACACTTTAAGAGTAAATGTATGCTTGGGATGTGTTGTTCACATTCCTGCCAGTCAATAGTACTCATATCATGTTAACCAATAAGCGCACAGTGGTCAACAATGTTAATGTGAGTGTCACCTAATTGGACACACTGACATTACATTGCTACATCTGTGTCTGTTGAGGTCACATTCAATTTATTAATAAATTGTTGTTTCTACATCTCTACAGCTTGTGAAAACCAGCATCGCAGACTGTGGCGGGAGATCAGGCTCCTGAAGCTGATGCTGCTGGCCAAGAAGAGGCGCCGGCGGCGTCGTTAGGGTGGGGGGAAGGCTGGCCTGTTGACGCCCTTTGTTGGGCAATGTTGGCCCTGTTGGCCATGTTTTTAAATTAAAATTTTTGATTAACATCATTACAGTGTGGTGCCTTGCAAAGCATAGTTTAACTGTCTCAAAACCCATTTGTGTGTCAATTTAGCCATACCTTTGGAGCCATTTCATGTGTTAACCATAGTAAGCTATGGTCTCAAATGTGTGGCCTAAATTGACAAATACATTGACATATCTAGATCAAGATACTCATCCCTGACTGTGTTATTAGCTAGGTCTTAGGAAAAACACAATTTAGAGGTGGGTTAAGCAAATATATTTACACAAACAAAAACAAACAAAATTAATATTCTTGGCTGGGTGGCCGGGGAGGTTGGGAGTCATTGCTAGGGGCGGTGTTGGGGGACAACAGTGCAGTAAAAAATATAGACTGCTGTTGTATGAGCTGTTGTATCAACAACAAAGTTTGGTCCTGCCGCTGTATCGCTTGTTGCTGCTGGTGTATCGAATCTTCAATTGCATTGGCCAGCCGACCAAGTTGCTGGTTTTGATGCAGGTTCTGCATCAACAGGTCGATCTGGCACTGCTGGGCCTCATGTTGTTGCTGATACATCAGCACCTGCTGTTCCAACGCCGCAATGCGCTCATTAGTTCCATCACGCGGCTGTTGGCGACTGTAGTCCTCCAGCATCCGGACCCCTAGCTCATAAAAATCAGCACTGGTTGGTGCCACACCTCCTCTTGCTGTGGTTTGAGGCTAACAAAATAGAAAACAACATTTTAGTCAAACCAAACCAATGCAGGTATGCCCCTCAAAATAATTAGCCCAAACAGTCACTATACAACTTACCCTTGTCTGAGCCTCGGAAGCTTGGCCACATGGGACTTGGGAAGAGGTCCCAGCTTGGGGTTCTGGTTCCGCCTCCTGCCAAAACGACAAAGAAAGGAAATGTGACATGTTGCTTCATCCACTACCCACGAACATGCCAATGTGGTTATAGGTCGTCTACATCAGCCATGTTACCTGCGTGTCCTCCGGCATAGGTAGGCTCGAGGTATCGCTGCCAGAGAGTGGCAATTCCACATCCGAGATGTCCGGCAAGTTGGCATATGCTAAACAGGAAAGTCAGGTTAGTAGGTAAGTGGACCAAACTCAAATGTTACCTGGCTAGGCTATCGAGGCCATACCTCCACAAAGTGCAAAATTACACACTAGACCAAAGGTATCTGTTAAACTCAGATTGTTAACATGTATGTTAGAGGACTAAGAGGCATTAATTTTGGCAAATAAGATCAGACACATTGCTTAAATTACACATACCCGCAATATCCCAGATGTCTGGAGTGGGGCCCTCACTCGACCTTGGACCTTTAAAATACATGTGGACACACAAGTTGCCAGAAGCAAGTGCAACAAAAGTAGAGCCAAAATACAGACTACAGCAAGGCAAAACAACTTACCCTCATCTCTGGCAGCCTGAACTTGAGGGGCCCTTTCTGGACAGCCACTTCCGATATTCGGGTCAACTAAAAAACACAAGTAATGGCTCTAAATATTCATCAAACTACTACGGTGAATGTTTGTCCAAAAATATGTCCTCCAAAATACATTGGCATCACTCCAAGAACTATTAGACTGACCCTGGGGAGGGAAGAAGCACTCCCAAGAGGCATCTTCAAGTTGACAGAGCAAACATGTAGATTATTAGACTAACCAAATTGAACCAGTGTAACAGAAACAGCATAAAGGATACATTATGTATTGCTATACACACCAACAGGGTCCTGTTGACCTGCAACATCGGAAGTGGGGTCCAAAGATGAACCAGTCACTTGGCCTACCAATAAAAAAGAGGAATGAGACACATGCACTTGGGTTAAAGTGGATAAAGCAAGGTGGACACATGCACTTACCGACATCCAAAGAGTAGCTTGGATCCGGAGGAGATGCTGGGGCCAATGGCGTGGGAGCTAGGCAAAAATCAAGCAAACATTGAGCCGTTGTTAATGTGCGTGGAAAAATACAACATGCATTAAGGTGTGTGTGAGCAGCTCATTCACTAATATTCACTAATCAAGGCCAGTGTGGCTTCCACATTTATATGCAGATATATGGCCACACATCTCTGGCTTCAAACATATCTACACATGTTAGGGCCTTGTTAGTTAGTTGCTGTGAGTGTTACAGTGGGCGTGAAATTAGGCCGCAGGCCCATATTATTAATACTCCACAGTGCCCCACTCGATTGTTGGAGCTGCTCCCACACCCATTTGTTCCCCAAACAACCAGCACCAAAATTAGTGGTAAATACCTTCAATGGCAGACTGGGTTAGCCTTGAGGTTGCTTGAAGGGCAGGAGTTTGGGTGTCCTGAGGCACATCCCGGACAGCAGCATGTGCACCTATGCAGAAAGCAACAGACAGGAAAGTAAAAAATGTATGAGCTCTAATGTACTACTTCACAGGTCCTACTGTTAGTTGGTCAGAAAGACAAAATGCTAATCACATACATTAACAGTAGCTTTTCTAAAAAGGCAGAAAATATGTACCTTCAGTCCAACCTGTGGTGTCATCCCCAGGATCCACACCCTGCAGCCGAGCCAGTGGAATTTTGGCCTTCAGCATCTCCTCATACGGCCTGTAGGTACTCTTTGGAGCCTGGATGGTCCCACTGTCCACATCAAGATCGTGATTCATCTTTTTCATAAGGGCCCCTCTCAAAGTGTAGAAGCGTTTCCTGCAGGATGGGCCCCTACGTGGGTGTTGAGCAGTGCTACTAAGCTCCACACCAATGGCATCCCACAGTTTGCTTCTTTCTTGTTTGCCTATGGACTTGCTTTGGGAGCCAAAGAGTAGCTCCCATTTAGCAAGGGTAAGGCGCACAAGATGATTATTCTCAGCCAAATTAAATTCAGGCTCCCTCTTGGCACCTGGGCGCTTAGCCTGGGGTGCTGCCCCACCTTCAGGCTGGGCCCTTTTCCGTAAGGGAGGTCTGCGCACAGCACCCACCAAACTCCTACTTGGGCCTGCTGTGGCCGGCAGATGTCCTGAATTTGGCTCCATCCTGTAGCTGCACACACAAATACACACCCAACAAGCACGCATGCAGACTACAGAATGGCATCGCAATCTGTTTGGGTTGGGCAGGTTTTATGTGCTCTAACAGCCAATCACAAACCAGTCCACTTAATTGATTCACACATACAGCCCAGTTCCTTCTAGCCACACCTCCACTGCACTGACTGAAGCATGTGTGTTAGCCAATTAACTCATTACAGACCTCATTAACCAAACAACACACACCCAAATACAACAATGGACTGATGTATCTGAAACCCTTGTGACATGTGGCTAGCCTAACGGCTATTTAAATAAACAGCAGCTTACCTTTCATTGGCCCACCACTGAATTTTCGCCCATGTCCGTTAATTCACGCAAGTTTCACGCCCGGAAATAGCAGAGCAACGCAAAAGGCGGCAAAGCGGACCTGTCCTTTTTGAAAGAGAAGTATAAATGGAAGGAATTTGCAAGCTTCTGGTATTCTTACACTGTGGCAAAGGCTGTGGTGTGGTGCGGTGCTTGCTTGCTTCCCTTAGCTCATTTGAGCCTCTGTCTGGGTTCTGTCCTCACTCTCTGTGGCTTGTTGGGTGATTTCTGACATCAGTGCTGTTTCTTTAGGAGCTTGTTTTTGGTGGCATATGCAAATATTGTGTAGCATACAGCAAGTGAGGCTTGATTTTGGGGCCTTTTGTGGGCTGTGCAGCAACTCCCCTCTTGGTTGTGCCAAACTTAGAAAGCTGTTTTTCAGCAGGCTGGTGGTTTGGACCACTATAGTTCTGGTTTTGTGGTGAGCTGCATTGTAGCGGGTGTGTGTGGAGTGTGATTGTTTGTGTGTGTGTGGTGTGTTTGTGGTTTTTGTTTTGTTTTTTTTATTTTGTATATATCTTGAGTGTGTGTGATGGATAAGAGGGTGATGTATGGTGTCTGGGTGGATGGATGTATGTGTATGCTGAAAGAGCAGGAGGAAAGGGAGCGGGGTGTTGTGAGGCTTAGGGCACCCCGCTCCTTTGCAATCCGCCTTTCAGTATGGGACTTAAGTGACGAGCAGATCAGGAGCCGCTTCCGTCTGAATCGTGCTGCACTACAGTCCCTCTATGATCAGATTAAGCACAAAATCGAGCCATCCACCAAACGCACTCAATGCATTCCAGGCATAGTACGCCTGTGTGCCACGCTGAATATTTTGGCACGAGGGACCTTCCAGGCAACCTCCGCCCTCCTCAGCGGGATAAGCCAGGCTACTATGAGCCGCATACTAATCCAGGTAGTTCTGGCCATTTGTGATTTAATCCCAATTTACATCAAGTTTCCTGAGGATGAGGAAGAGGTTGCCAAAATAAAACATGCTTTCTATCTGATGGGAGGGATCCCGAATGTGCTAGGGTGCGTTGATGGTACACATATCCCTTTCCGCCCTCCCCGTGCACAGGAGCTGTATTACAGAAACCGAAAGCATTTTCATTCACTTAATATCATGGTTGTCTGTGACCCAGACATGAGGCTGCGGGCGGTGAGATCGGGGTTCCCCGGCTCATGCCACGATTCTTACGTCTTGCAAAGTGCAACAAAAGTAGAGCCAAAATACAGACTACAGCAAGGCAAAACAACTTACCCTCATCTCTGGCAGCCTGAACTTGAGGGGCCCTTTCTGGACAGCCACTTCCGATATTCGGGTCAACTAAAAAACACAAGTAATGGCTCTAAATATTCATCAAACTACTACGGTGAATGTTTGTCCAAAAATATGTCCTCCAAAATACATTGGCATCACTCCAAGAACTATTAGACTGACCCTGGGGAGGGAAGAAGCACTCCCAAGAGGCATCTTCAAGTTGACAGAGCAAACATGTAGATTATTAGACTAACCAAATTGAACCAGTGTAACAGAAACAGCATAAAGGATACATTATGTATTGCTATACACACCAACAGGGTCCTGTTGACCTGCAACATCGGAAGTGGGGTCCAAAGATGAACCAGTCACTTGGCCTACCAATAAAAAAGAGGAATGAGACACATGCACTTGGGTTAAAGTGGATAAAGCAAGGTGGACACATGCACTTACCGACATCCAAAGAGTAGCTTGGATCCGGAGGAGATGCTGGGGCCAATGGCGTGGGAGCTAGGCAAAAATCAAGCAAACATTGAGCCGTTGTTAATGTGCGTGGAAAAATACAACATGCATTAAGGTGTGTGTGAGCAGCTCATTCACTAATATTCACTAATCAAGGCCAGTGTGGCTTCCACATTTATATGCAGATATATGGCCACACATCTCTGGCTTCAAACATATCTACACATGTTAGGGCCTTGTTAGTTAGTTGCTGTGAGTGTTACAGTGGGCGTGAAATTAGGCCGCAGGCCCATATTATTAATACTCCACAGTGCCCCACTCGATTGTTGGAGCTGCTCCCACACCCATTTGTTCCCCAAACAACCAGCACCAAAATTAGTGGTAAATACCTTCAATGGCAGACTGGGTTAGCCTTGAGGTTGCTTGAAGGGCAGGAGTTTGGGTGTCCTGAGGCACATCCCGGACAGCAGCATGTGCACCTATGCAGAAAGCAACAGACAGGAAAGTAAAAAATGTATGAGCTCTAATGTACTACTTCACAGGTCCTACTGTTAGTTGGTCAGAAAGACAAAATGCTAATCACATACATTAACAGTAGCTTTTCTAAAAAGGCAGAAAATATGTACCTTCAGTCCAACCTGTGGTGTCATCCCCAGGATCCACACCCTGCAGCCGAGCCAGTGGAATTTTGGCCTTCAGCATCTCCTCATACGGCCTGTAGGTACTCTTTGGAGCCTGGATGGTCCCACTGTCCACATCAAGATCGTGATTCATCTTTTTCATAAGGGCCCCTCTCAAAGTGTAGAAGCGTTTCCTGCAGGATGGGCCCCTACGTGGGTGTTGAGCAGTGCTACTAAGCTCCACACCAATGGCATCCCACAGTTTGCTTCTTTCTTGTTTGCCTATGGACTTGCTTTGGGAGCCAAAGAGTAGCTCCCATTTAGCAAGGGTAAGGCGCACAAGATGATTATTCTCAGCCAAATTAAATTCAGGCTCCCTCTTGGCACCTGGGCGCTTAGCCTGGGGTGCTGCCCCACCTTCAGGCTGGGCCCTTTTCCGTAAGGGAGGTCTGCGCACAGCACCCACCAAACTCCTACTTGGGCCTGCTGTGGCCGGCAGATGTCCTGAATTTGGCTCCATCCTGTAGCTGCACACACACACAAATACACACCCAACAAGCACGCATGCAGACTACAGAATGGCATCGCAATCTGTTTGGGTTGGGCAGGTTTTATGTGCTCTAACAGCCAATCACAAACCAGTCCACTTAATTGATTCACACATACAGCCCAGTTCCTTCTAGCCACACCTCCACTGCACTGACTGAAGCATGTGTGTTAGCCAATTAACTCATTACAGACCTCATTAACCAAACAACACACACCCAAATACAACAATGGACTGATGTATCTGAAACCCTTGTGACATGTGGCTAGCCTAACGGCTATTTAAATAAACAGCAGCTTACCTTTCATTGGCCCACCACTGAATTTTCGCCCATGTCCGTTAATTCACGCAAGTTTCACGCCCGGAAATAGCAGAGCAACGCAAAAGGCGGCAAAGCGGACCTGTCCTTTTTGAAAGAGAAGTATAAATGGAAGGAATTTGCAAGCTTCTGGTATTCTTACACTGTGGCAAAGGCTGTGGTGTGGTGCGGTGCTTGCTTGCTTCCCTTAGCTCATTTGAGCCTCTGTCTGGGTTCTGTCCTCACTCTCTGTGGCTTGTTGGGTGATTTCTGACATCAGTGCTGTTTCTTTAGGAGCTTGTTTTTGGTGGCATATGCAAATATTGTGTAGCATACAGCAAGTGAGGCTTGATTTTGGGGCCTTTTGTGGGCTGTGCAGCAACTCCCCTCTTGGTTGTGCCAAACTTAGAAAGCTGTTTTTCAGCAGGCTGGTGGTTTGGACCACTATAGTTCTGGTTTTGTGGTGAGCTGCATTGTAGCGGGTGTGTGTGGAGTGTGATTGTTTGTGTGTGTGTGGTGTGTTTGTGGTTTTTGTTTTGTTTTTTTTATTTTGTATATATCTTGAGTGTGTGTGATGGATAAGAGGGTGATGTATGGTGTCTGGGTGGATGGATGTATGTGTATGCTGAAAGAGCAGGAGGAAAGGGAGCGGGGTGTTGTGAGGCTTAGGGCACCCCGCTCCTTTGCAATCCGCCTTTCAGTATGGGACTTAAGTGACGAGCAGATCAGGAGCCGCTTCCGTCTGAATCGTGCTGCACTACAGTCCCTCTATGATCAGATTAAGCACAAAATCGAGCCATCCACCAAACGCACTCAATGCATTCCAGGCATAGTACGCCTGTGTGCCACGCTGAATATTTTGGCACGAGGGACCTTCCAGGCAACCTCCGCCCTCCTCAGCGGGATAAGCCAGGCTACTATGAGCCGCATACTAATCCAGGTAGTTCTGGCCATTTGTGATTTAATCCCAATTTACATCAAGTTTCCTGAGGATGAGGAAGAGGTTGCCAAAATAAAACATGCTTTCTATCTGATGGGAGGGATCCCGAATGTGCTAGGGTGCGTTGATGGTACACATATCCCTTTCCGCCCTCCCCGTGCACAGGAGCTGTATTACAGAAACCGAAAGCATTTTCATTCACTTAATATCATGGTTGTCTGTGACCCAGACATGAGGCTGCGGGCGGTGAGATCGGGGTTCCCCGGCTCATGCCACGATTCTTACGTCTTGCAGCGGACCGTCCTGTGCCGGAAGTTTGAGAACAACGAAATGCCAGCTGCCTGGCTACTGGGTAAAAAATTAACCATGTCAATGTATTTTGAAAATAATATGTGGCCTAGTAAGCCAAATTCTAAAAAAATAAAATAAAAAAAAAACATGTTTTAGTACTAATTGCTGTCTCTCTCCTTGTGTTTTTTCTACAGCGGATAAGGGATATGGGCAGAGAACGTGGGTCATGACTCCGGTCAGGAGCCCACGGACCTCTGCCCATGAACGCTACAATGCAGCACATCGCAAGACCAGAAGCATTGTGGAAAGAACCATCGGCCTGCTGAAAGCACGCTTTCTCTGTTTGGCACGGCCAGGAGGAGAGATGCTCTACAGCCCACAGAAGGTCTCCAAGATCATCCTTGCCTGCTGTGTGCTACACAACATTTGCATTTGTCACCGAATTCAAGCCCCCGAGGAGACAGCACTGGTGCCAGAAATCCCCAACCTGCCCGCAGGAAGAAGTGAGGACACCCAGACTGGCGATGAGCTAAGGGAAAGGATGATCACTTCCTTTTTTGCGGTAAGCTAACTACCCTTCACTCTAATCCAAGTACTGCACTACTGGGTAAATGTATTTGACCTCTCATCAAAATGAGAAAAAAAACACTCTAAGGGGGGTGTAAGATGACCCAAACCACTCTAAGGGGGGGGTGTAAGATGACCCAAACCATTCTAAGGGGGGTGTAAGATGACCCAAACCACTCTAAGGGGGGGTGTAAGATGACCCAAACCATTCTAAGGGGGGTGTAAGATGACCCAAACCACTCTAAGGGGGGGGTGTAAGATGCCCCAAACCACTCTAAGGGGGGTGTAAGATGACCCAAACCACTCTAAGGGGGGGTGTAAGATGACCCAAACCACTCTAAGAGGGGGGTGTAAGATGACCCAAACCACTCTAAGGGGGGTGTAAGATGACCCAAACCACTCTAAGGGGGGGTGTAAGATGACCCAAACCATTCTAAGGGGGGTGTAAGATGACCCAAACCACTCTAAGGGGGGGTGTAAGATGCCCCAAACCACTCTAAGGGGGGGTGTAAGATGCCCCAAACCACTCTAAGGGGGGTGTAAGATGACCCAAACCACTCTAAGGGGGGTGTAAGATGACCCAAACCACTCTAAGGGGGGGTGTAAGATGACCCAAACCACTCTAAGGGGGGTGTAAGATGACCCAAACCACTCTAAGGGGGGGTGTAAGATGACCCAAACCACTCTAAGGGGGGGTGTAAGATGACCCAAACCACTCTAAGGGGGGTGTAAGATGACCCAAACCACTCTAAGGGGGGGGGGGGTGTAAGATGACCCAAACCATTCTAAGGGGGGTGTAAGATGACCCAAACCACTCTAAGGGGGGGGTGTAAGATGCCCCAAACCACTCTAAGGGGGGTGTAAGATGACCCAAACCACTCTAAGGGGGGTGTAAGATGACCCAAACCACTCTAAGGGGGGGTGTAAGATGACCCAAACCACTCTAAGGGGGGTGTAAGATGACCCAAACCACTCTAAGGGGGGGGGTGTAAGACGCCAATGTTGGTTATCAAGTAATGAATTTTTTTTTTCAGCGACAAAACAAATTTAAAGATATATACTAACTGCACTTTTTTTAATTTTTCAGGCACCCCGAGATGCACCCTGATCAATAATTTCCTTTTCAAAAACTTTACTAAACTTTCCTTTGATTTCTAATTTCTGTTGGACTTTTCATTTTCATTTTCATTTCTGTTTTAATTTTATTTAATTTTTAGTGTAAAAATTAAAAAAAAATATATATATATACATGTGGCTATGTGTTTAATTCTGTTGTAATTTTCCTTTTCATTCTAATTCCTATTTTAATTTTCCTTTTCTTTCTCATTTCTGGTTTAATTTTCCTTTTCTTTCTCATTTCTGTTTTTATTTTCCTTTTCTTTCTCATTTCTGTTTTTATTTTCCTTTTCTTTCTCATTTCTGTTTTTATTTTCCTGTTTTTTCTCATTTCTGTTTTTATTTTCCTTTTCTTTCTCATTTCTGTTTTTATTTTCCTTTTTTTTTCTCATTTCTGTTTTTATTTTCCTTTTCTTTCTCATTTCTGTTTTTATTTTCCTTTTCTTTCTCATTTCTGTTTTTATTTTCCTTTTCTTTCTCATTTCTGTTTTTATTTTCCTTTTCTTTCTCATTTCTGTTTTTATTTTCCTTTTCTTTCTCATTTCTGTTTTTATTTTCCTTTTCTTTCTCATTTCTGTTTTTATTTTCCTTTTCTTTCTCATTTCTGTTTTTATTTTCCTTTTCTTTCTCATTTCTGTTTTTATTTTCCTTTTTTTTCTCATTTCTGTTTTTATTTTCCTTTTCTTTCTCATTGGTGGTTTAATTGTATTTCCTTTTTCTTGAAAAAAAAAAAATACATGTGGCTATGTGTTTAATTATGTTTTAATTTTCATTTACATTCTAATATCTGTTTTAATTTTATTTCATTTTCAACACAAAATAAAAACTAAAAAAAGTAAAGAAACATGTTGCAATGTGTTTTATTCTGAAGGTACTTGATTCCCAGCCCACAGCAAAGCAAAGCGCAGGCGCTGTGTTGAATAGCGTGGTCAAACTGACTGACAGCGCCTACAAAGCTGAGGTCCAACATCATATTCAGCAATGTAGGCGTTGTTCCCAACAACGCCAGGTAGCGACTGAGGAGGCCTGCTATAGCGAATCGCTACCGCCCGCGGCTGACGCTAGCGGCGCTCATAGCGCCATACTTCAGTCGCTCATCTGTCGCTACCTGGCGCTATTGATGAATCGGCCTCTAAGTTTCAAATTTTGGTGTGGCAGATGTTTACTCTGAAGTCCATTTCCATCCTAGTATTCCTTTTACAATAGAAACTGCTAAGAAAACAACCCTTTCCTTTTCAGAGGAAAAAAAAATGCTTGCCATATTATGCACAGTTGTTTTTCCTGTGCAATTTTGGATAGCCTATGACTGCTGTAGGTTTCTAACAAAGACTAGTACATGATACTTAAATGTTTCACTTGTAGTTTTTAATTTTTGGGATATCCACTTTTCCATAGATTTTAGCAGGTTTTGCTAAACTGCTATTCAAGCAACTGTAAAGAGTTCAGTTAGTTTCTAAACACTGCAAAGCACTGAAAGGGGTCAGCTATGCTTAAAAGCTTTTCTGTTTCTCTAATATTCTAGCTACTCTGTGTCATTGGTCAAGACTGTCCCCTTAAGCTTAACCCTTTAAGTGCCAGCCTACCTGGAGTTTTTGTCACACTCTGTTGCCAGACCATTTTGCACTATTTTGCGCTCCCCATGTTCAAATGTGATTTTTGAAGGGATTTCCAGGGATTTCCCAGGAAAATGATATATTGTTTTTTTCAGCAGAGTCTGGGCTTTAACATGAAATGTCTTGTTTGTCATTTGTTAGGTGTATTCTTAATATTTTTGGGTGAAATATGTGCAAAAAAAAAAAAAAAAAAAAATTTTTACATATTGTAGTTTTTTTTGGAATAAAAAATGTAAGTTTGTCAATAAAATCTTATTGCGTGGGAAATCCCAATTTCTCCCGGTTACAGCAGAACCACATATGTATTGTGCGCACCTTGCGGTTTTTCCAGAAAAACAACCCTTTACATTTGAAATACTCCCAACAAACTATATATTCTCTGGAAGTACACACCTCAGACTTTCTAGGCGTACCAGGCTGGTGGATGTGGCCATAGTTTTCTGGAAGTAATCCCTCAACGTAATCTTTGGTTGCAAAGAGTTTCCCTAAAAAAAGGATAAAAAAGCAGAATCAAAGCCACATTTTCCTAAAAAAACTATATACAAACAAGAAAAAACAAGTTTAATCTGAAAACGCAACATCCCCCGAACAGAACAACACCCAACATGCATAGGTTCTGTCAAGGGAAGAGTTGCCAAACACCCCAAAGTAAAGCATGCGCATAACGGTAATTTTACTTGAAAATTTCAGCTCTGCAGACAAAGTGCGCACCTTGCGATTTTTCAACCAAAACAACCCTTTACATTTGGAATATCCCCCATAAACCATATATTCCCTGAAAGTACACACGTTAAGCTTTTTAAGGGTACCCAGCTTGTTGTAGTGGGCTCATCTTTCTGGAATTAATTCCTCAAAGAATTCTTTGGTTGCGCAGGGTTTCCCTAAAAAATGTATAAAAAAGCTGAATAAAAAACACCTTTTCCTAAAATATAAATATGCAAACCAGAAAAAACAAGCTAAGTCTGAAAGCGCAAGGTCCCCCGAACAGAACAATACCCAACATGCATAGGTACTATTAACCCTTTTAATTGCCAGCCTACTTGAGATTTTGTCACCCTCTGTTGACAGGCCATTTTCCCCATTTTGCGTCATGTTTTGCGACATGTTTTGCGCCATTTTTGCTGTAACTTTCAGAAAAATTATATATATATTTTTTGCAGTAGAGTTTAGACTTTAACATGAAATGTCTTGTTTGTAATTTTTTTTTTTTTTTTTACAATATTATTAAGTGAAAAAAAAATAAATAAATAAAAATTTTTTTTTAGAAAATTGACTCCTTTATTTTAAATAAAAAATGTATTTTATTAAGGAAAATCATATTGCATGTGAAAGCCCCATTTCTACCGATTAGAACGGTACCACATATTTATCGGTAGCCCCCCGTTCCTGCCCAGGAGACCCCCCTAACTGAAACAAGTATTTTATAACATTCACAAAAAAAATACAAAAACCATCCACACTACAAAGGGTTAAATCGGGAAAAAAAATGACATAGGGTCCCCCCTCCCAGGGGAGGGAGACCCCATTTTTTTTTTGATTTTTAAGGGTTAAAAACCCTTAAAAATCAAAAAAAAAATTGACGTGGGGTCCCCCTTACCCAAAGTAACCAGCCCGGGACCAGCTATGGGGGCTTGTAGGCACAGAGTGGGGGGGCCAGCTTTTGTGGCCCCCCCACCCTGCAGCCTACGAGCCCACATAGCCCATGTGGGCCCGGGCTCTTCTGCCCCCCCCTGGCCTTTGGGGAGGCAGGTAATGGGGGTGCCGGGGGTTAATGGCAAGCCACCCGCTAGCGCAGGTGGCTTGCCATCCCCCCAGCCTTGTGAACTGGTATAGGGGTCATGGACCCCTTACCAGTTCACAAGGGGTTAAAAGTAAATAATGACACAGACACACATAAAGAAAAAAATATTTTATTAATTTTTATTTTTTTTTTACACTGTACTCACCTCCCATCCATCCTGGAGCACTCTGTCCCTCGGCGATCACTGGCTTCTGCTCACTTGCTAGAAGCCTTTTATAGCTGCTGGATGACAGATTACAAAGGGTTAATCAAAAAAAAAAATGACATAGGGTCCCCCCTCCCAGGGGGGGCGGACCCCATTTTTTTTGATTTTTAAGGGTTAAAAACCCTTAAAAATCAAAAAATAAATTGACGTGGGGTCCCCCTTACCCACAGTAACCAGCCCGGGACCAGCTATGGGGGCTTGTAGGCACAGAGTGGGGGGGCCAGCTTTTGTGGCCCCCCCACCCTGCAGCCTACGAGCCCACATAGCCCATGTGGGCCCGGGCTCTTCTGCCCCCCCCTGGCCTTTGGGGAGGCAGGTAATGGGGGTGCCAGGGGTTAATGGCAAGCCACCCGCTAGCGCAGGTGGCTTGCCATCCCCCCAGCCTTGTGAACTGGTATAGGGGTCATGGACCCCTTACCAGTTCACAAGGGGTTAATAGTAAAAAAATGACACACACAGAGAAAAAAAAATCTTTATTTTTCTTTTTTTACACCATACTCGCCTCCGATCCGACGTCCCTCGCCGCTGTCCCGCGCCGATCACCTCACTGACAGATGCCGGTGGTGATCGGCGCAGGGCGGGTGACAGGTGAGGGGGCTCCGATCGGAGCCTCCTCACCTGACATCCGCCCTGCTCCGATCACCACCGGCATCTGACAGATGCCGGAGCTCGGAGGGGGTATAGGAGGAGCGGGATGACGTCATCCCGCTCCTCCCACAATGGGCGGGGCTAAGCGGCGGCGGCCATCGCCGCCATTACAAGAGGTGAGGACCCGGAAGAGGGTCCTCACCTGAAGACTGCGCAGCCCAGGGGGGGGATCGGACCCCCCCCTGGTGAATTGGAGACCCGGACAGAAGGCTCTGGCACGGAGGTGAGTAAATGACAGTTTTATTTATTTTTTTTTTTACGGCGGCGATCAGCGCTGGAAACGGGGGGGGGAGGGGGCGTATGGTTTCGGGCCCCCCCCTGAAGACGGAGGACGACGGGGGGGCGATCGGATGCCCCCCCAAGGAAGAGGGGACCCCAGGCTTCACAGGGATACCGGAGGTAAGTGATTTTTTTTTTCTATTTTTTAACTGTTTGGGGGAAATGCCAGGCACGTAGTTTCTACGTGCTTGGCACTTAACGGTAGGAGAAGCAACCACGTAGAAACTACGTGCTTGGCATTTAAAGGGTTAAACTCCCACTTTATAGCTAGGGTAATGTTTACATGAGCTAGGGCTACCTCTAGGCTCTCAGCCAACTTGGAGTTGAGTGTAGGTAGACCTGCATTTTAAAGCAGTGTTGAAGTGAGGCTTTGCAAATAAGAGACATGGCCGTGGTGTTGCTGCTGCTGGTGATGAATCTGGTGCTTCAGGGAGAGGATGTGCTAGATTTGTGTCCGCTACACCTTCCCATGATGCCGTCAGGTGCCAGGCTTTGCAGCCTATTCTTCTAGGCCCCAATACTGCTGTCAGAATGGTATGGAAAGACTAAGTTGAGGCATTGATAGATTTGATGGCACAGTGCAACACGTTCCAGTTTACCAGGGACCAGCAAATCTAACAAAAAACATTATTAGTATTATTAGTTTATATCTACAGAGTGCTACTCTATTTCGAGGAGCTGAAAAAACTAAAAATTGCAGGAGGGTGGGACTCTGAATAATCTTCACCACACTCAAAGCCAGGAACCTGCAAAGCCAACAGAAAGGCATTGTAAGTATTACTTTTTTTTTATATGTTTACATTCCATTCCATTCGATTTTAGTATTCTCATACTTCAGGCCATGATGAAGGATGTAATGGTACCACAGGAGGAAACAGATGAGAAAGAGGAAGTCACATTTACAACAGTGTCAGCCAGTCTAAATGTGGATTACAGGGTGGGTTATAATTATAATAATATTTAATATTTATTAATTATAATATTTTTGTGGCACATCGGATTGGTGGTTCTTTTATTTTTTGCATTCTTCTCTCTCCCTTTTCCTTCTCTGGAGCCCAGGCCACATTCATGGATAAGTGCATGAGGAGGAAATTAAAACATGGCACTTAGAGAACCATCTTATAAAATGGGCACTCATAATTTACAAGGCTTTAATTCCCCAATTAAGAGGAGCAAGCCTTTTTATTTTTACTAATTGATCAGAGTGGAAAAATTACTCCTTCAGGAAATCCATTTTCTGAAGAAAAATCTACTGAGAATTTTAGTTCAATAAGTTTTATTGAAGATTTTGACATACAAAGCCATCAGAAATACAGAAAAGGGCGTATTGAACTCAGGGGCGTTCATGCGCCGCCTCCAACTTATATACACCATTACATCCTTAGCAGCATATCAGCCCTCAAGGTCCTCTTCACTGTAACACTTTGTTCTAAACCCACAGCATGCCTCAAACAGGGGGCTAGCCGATGAAATATACAGGTAACAAAAGGCAAAGAGAAGGAAAGAGGGATAGGGAAAAAGAAAGATGAAAAATAAATAAATAACAGACTATTACACCATAAAGCCGTTGGTATCAAAATCGGCCGGCATAAACTCATGTATCCAAGGAGCCCACATTTCTTAAAATCTCTCCAAATCCCCAGCATGCATACCCGACAGCTTCTCCATCGACATTATGTAATTCACCCTATTCTTAAATACCCTAAAATGCAGGTTGGGTGTTCTCCAAGCCCCCGTAATAGTCAATTTAGCTCCTGTCAAAATATGATATGCCAAGCATTTCTGATTTCTTGAGCTATGACCAATGGAGCCATTAAGAAGGGCTACCCAGGGGTTCAGCCTAATACGCCTACCTATGACCCTACTAAGGGCCACGAACATTTTCTTCCAAAAACCCTTCACCCTGGCACAATCCCACCAGATATGGTGGTCGGACCCCTCCAGAACACACCCCCAAAGCAAAGTCTTTGGACACTCCCTACAAAATGGCCAAGTTGTTTAGGAACCAAGTACCACCGCAGAGCTACTTTAATATTAACCTCTACCGGCATGACTGACGCTGCAGAACCAAACAAAGTCATCCACATCCTCTGCCACTCACGCTACTCCTTCACCTCCTCCCACTTATGCCTATATGCCAACCCAGTCTCCATAAAGGCTCCGCTTAGCTGACTGTAGATCTCTGAAACCACCTCCCTACCCCTCAGATCCTGTGTACAACGTCTCTCAAAAAGGGTAAGTTGAGTTCCATACCCTCCTCCTTTCACTACTGAATCTATGAAATGCTTAATCTGTATGTACCCAAATATATCATTAGATTGTAACTGATACTTGTCGCTCAGCTGCTGGAACGTAGCCACTGTGGAGCCTTCCAGACAATCCATTAAGCACGATACCCCAGCCCTCCTCCAATTCCTAAACCTACCAGGGTCCATAAGCACCGGAGGGAGCATAGGAATCCCCCAAAGTTTTAACAGAGGCACATGGGGGGAAGCCAGCTTCCGTGAATACTTGAGATCATCCCATATCCTCAGGGAGTGGGCTATTTTCGGGTTGCTCACAATTTTCCTTGCTTTTGGGACTACCCAGAGGAGGGCGTCACTTGTTAGCGGGTGACAATTCTGATTCTATTTGAACCCAGGACGGTACATCGCCCACCGCATGGTATGACAACATCTGAGCCAATTGGGCTGCTTGATAGTACTTGATGAGATAGGGTACTCCCAGCCCCCCTGAGCTTTTGGTCGTAACATAATATTTTTAGCAACCCTCGGTCACTTACCACCCCAAATTAAAGCCATCATCTTATTCTGAAGCAACTGCAGATAGCGTTGAGGCACTTTAATTGGAAGTGTCCTGGCTAGGTAGAGAAATTTGGGTAAGAAAATCAATTTAATAGCCGCTATTCTACCCAGCCAGGATAAACCATACTCCTTCCAAGTGCCCAATAGACCCAGAAGTTTCTGTCACAGAGGGATATAGTTGGCAGCAAAGAGGGATTCATAATTGTTCGTCAAATTAACTCCCAAGTATTTGATCCCCTAACAAAGCAAACAGATATTCCCAAGACACTGTATCAAATGCTTTTCTTATCCAGTGAGAGAAACATAGCCAGTGTTTGATTCACTCTAGTAATATGGGAGAGCTGGATTACTCTTCTAATGTTATCTCCATCTTGCCTGTCTGGAATAAATCCCACTTGATCATTATGGATTAACTCGGGTAAAAATTCTGACATCCTGTCCGCTAAAATCTTGGTAAATATCTTCATATCAAAATGTATAAGAGAAATTGGCCTAAAATTAGACCACACTGTGTGGTCCGTATCCAGCTTCGGTACAATACTAATAGAGGCAGTAAGAGAGTCTCTCGAGAAAGGCCTGCCCAACCGTATGCCACTGAAGAAAGCTGCCAGCTTAGGCGCTAAAATAGAGCTAAAAGATTTATAATATGCAGTAAGAGAGTCTCTCGAGAAAGGCCTCCCCGACCGTATGCCATTAATGAAAGCTGCCAGCTTAGGGGCTAAAATAGAGCTAAAAGATTTATAATATGCAGCTGAAAACTCATCAGGCCCGGCCTCTTATTCACTTTCAATTTGGCAATCGTATGCTCCATCTCAGCCGAGCTGAAGCCTTCCTCCAGATACTCACGCAACCGCTCTGGTAACATAGGCAGGGAGACATCCTCAAAAAATGCACACAAATTGTCCAATTTAGGCGGGCTATGGTTTGCGTACAGTTTTGTAAGTTGCTCCTTAAACACTTCTGTAATCTTGTTAGGGTTACCAGTGAGGTCCCCCCTCTTGTTCTTCAGCCTAATAGGCCGATAACCCTGACCCGGAGTTTTGAGCCTCTTGGCTAACAGAGAGTCAGGCTTGTTGGCCTTGCAATAATATTTGTGCTTCACCCTCTCAGCTCTGCCTGCAAGTGCCAGATTTAACTCCTGCGTCAACTCTGTGGAGTTTAGAGCATATTCTGGGTGACATATGCATTTTGGCCTCTCCTGCCACCTCAACATACTCCATTTCCAAGTCATCAATGTATTTATTCCTTTGATGCTTTTTCCTGGAAGCAATCCTGATTAACTGGCCTCTGAAGGTAGGTTTGTGAGCCACCCAGCAAGTAACCGCTGACACTTTCGGGGTCTCATTCAACACAAAATATTCTGTTAAAGCACCTCCAAGACCACTGCAGGGTCAGATAAGAGGGAGGTATTGAGAGACCAAGAGAATCCAGACTGCTTGCAGAACAAAGAATCCAATTTAAGAACTATACTATACTATCGTGGTCAGACCATGAAATTGGGTGAATTTTTACTGACCTCACCACCGCCAAAGACCTCTGAGAAATTTGTAGTCAATTCTAGCTAACTACAGCACCAGTCGTGGATTGCCTATCCATATAGGGATTCAGAGTGAGGTTCGAGTCCCCGCAAATAATCACCAATCCTTGTGCCACCCCGCTAACAGCATCAAAAAATTTAAAGAGAAACGCTATCTGGTTCTTATTGGGTGCATAATAGTTGGCAATTGTGACCTCCGAATCCTGCAGTGACCTTACAAGGATTAGGAATCTCCCCTCTGGATCATAGATCTCCTTCTTACAGTGAAATTGAGCCCAATCAACACTCCCTTCTGTTTAGTGTCAGCACATGCAGAAAATACCTGGGGATATGCTGGATCCAAATTCTGTGGTCTGGAGGACTTCGAGAAATGCGTCTCCTGCAAACAAATTACATCTGGGCACAGGTCCTTGATCTTACGAAAGGTGAGGCTTCGCTTATGTGGAGAATTGAACCCCTGCAAATTCAACAAAAACACAGTTGTCATATCCAATTCAGTCTAATAACAATAAATGAAAGAAAAAAGAAAAAAAATAAGAAGGGAAGAACAGGGAACAGGAAAAAAGGGACATAGGTACAAGAAGCAAAAGAAAGGAGGTCGGACAGAGACCCAGTAAAAACATAAAACTATGAACTGACTTATGCATCTCATACCCCAAAGCTCTCTTACGAAATTTCTCTCCACTACCACACTTCTGACTAGGGGGAGCGTCAAATAAAAATGTCTGGCAGAACCTCACACACGTATCAGATACCCCCCCAACTCCCCAACTAGTGTAGGGAGTTAAGAGAGTATCTGCTTGCCTGGATAGACCAGGACTATTATAACATCACCAAATAACCAAGCAGTTATATCTATAAATCTCTAAAGAGAAAAATCACAGGTCTCCTCCGACTGTTAACTACTTAAGCAATTTTGACTGCGACGACCCCACTAATGCACCGGCTCAGGTAAGGTTATGTAGAAAAAATTCTAGACTGCGACTTCTCAAGTCCCATAAAAAGCCAGGGATGAACTTCAGTCCACCAATCGAGTGCCATGCCCATGAATCATCCCCATTCCTGGGACTGATCTGGTAATGCCTGCTGCTACAAGCTGCGCCTTTAACTCCTCCATAGAGACCCCTAAAAAAGATGCATCTTTATGCGTGAAAGTAATGCGGAAAGGAAAGCCCCATCTGTATCTTATCTTGTGCTCCTGCAAGATTGCCAAAAGGGGTTTCAGCTCCCTTCTCCTTACCATAGTGGCCGCAGACAGGTCTGAAAATATTTGGTACTTGTGGTCCTGGAATGATAAAGTAGATGACCGCCTTCCGTATCAACTTTTTTGTGTTATAAAAATGAAACTTGGCTATTATTTCTCGGGGGGGATCACCAGGTTGTCTCCGGGGACCCAGGGTTCTGTGCACACGATCCAACTCAAGTCTCTCAGTAGAGATACCAGGGGTCAGCTCTTGACATAAAGAAGTGATTGCCCCATTAACATCCTCAATGTGCTAGGGGATGCCCCTAAATCTCAAGTTACAGCGTCTGTCCCTGTTTTCAAAGTCCTCTAATTTAGCAGCCAGCGAGGAGTTTTCCATTTTAAGCAGATTAACTTCAGTATTCAGGGCATTCTGCCCCACCATTACCTCTCCCAGTTTAGTTTCCAATGTGTTTTAACCACATGACACTTTCTCTAGCTCTTTAGACACATGCACCTTTATCTCCTTTATCAGCTTAGTATTAGAAGACAAAGCGCTTTGCAGCATATTCTCAAACTGATATAGAAAAGAAGGGCTTACTTCAGACAGTGAAGCAGGTCTGGCCAAGCTAGGCTTAGTGTCAATGATAGCCTAATATCCTCCCATTTGAGGTCAGGTGAATTTTTTTCAGGAAATGTCTAGGATGTTAGGTCCCAAAACAAAAATAACAGTTGATGTCCATAAGGCCTTCAACACCCTATCTTGGGAGTTCATGGAGACTATCCTATAAAACATGTGATCTGGGGAGGGGCTTTTGAAATTTTTTTAGAGCACTGTAATTGTGGGATGAGACAGGGCTACCCCTATCCTTGTCCCCTTTTGCTGTGGCCATGGAATTGGTAGAAGACAGACAAAAATGTGCTCTTTTTGCTGATGACTTGCTTCTGTTTATAACCTAACCATCATTTTCAATATATTGGACCAATTTTCTAAGATATTGGGGTTGAAGATAAACAGGAGCAAGTCGACTGCATTAAATATTAGTCTTGCATTAAATTTTAAGAAATGATTAACCCTTTAAGTGCCAAGCACATATGACCTATCGGTTTCCTTTTCCAACCATAGGGCATAGATTACTTTCTTCCCCCCCCTGTAGTGTAAAATTTAAAAGAACACTTATCTGACCCCTCGTTCGAACTGGCTGGGTGTTCTCTTCACCCTGGAGGTATCCAATTACCCCCTGAGGCTCTTCTGGCTTCAGGAAGGGGGCAGAAATAGTGCTCCCCCCACTTCGGCCACAGCTGCTTCCAACTGTAAAAAAAAAATGAAATTTACTCACCTCTGTGCCTTCCTGCTCTTCACCAGGGGGCTCCGATTCCCCCGGGCTCTTCCACAGCGAGGAGAGGCCCCAAAAGAAGCCCACTCCCCTGCCTCCACATTGTCGCCACTAGCCACGTCTCTTGTGGGCGGGGAAGATGGTGTCTTCCCTGTCATGTCATCCTGTTTCTGGCTTTGAACTGTCAAATGCTGAGGCTGATCACTGGAGGGAGATAGGGGGGCTAGGGTGCTGTGGCCCCCTGCATCCCATGCCCCCCTTCATTGATCTGCCCTGGCAGCTGTTAGCGAATTGCTGGGGGACAGGATAGCCTCGAGACACAGGATTGGAGATGAGTGTTAAAAAAAATAAATAAAAGTCTTTATTATTCCTGTTTGTGTGTGCCTTTTTTATATTAACCCTTTGTGAACTGGTAAGGGATCTATGAGTTCACAAGGCTTAAGGGCCTGGCAAATCACCTGCAGCTAGCACACCCCAAAATGTCATTTTTTAAAATTAACCCTTTGTTACCTGTCACCCAGCAAGTATAAAAGACTTCCAGCTAGCAGCAGGAGAGCAGAAGCCAAAGTAATCATCGTGGGACACGATGCTCTGGGATGGATGGGAGGTTAGTATTAAAAAATTAATAATAATAATAACATTTAACCCTTTGTGACCTGGTAAGGGATCCATGAGAGCCCTATACCAGTTCACAAGGCTTAGGGGCTGGCAAGTCATCTGCAGTTAGTGGGTGACTTGCAATTAACCCCATTACCTGCCTTCCTAAAGCCTGGGGGGCAGAAGGGCCCAGGTATCATTTAACCTGTGCGGGCTCATAGTCTGCAGGTTGGGGGGCCACCAAGTCTGGCCCCTGCGCCCTGTTCTTCAAGCCCCCCATAGCTTGTCCCTGGGCTGGTTATGCTGGAGAGGCGGGATTTTTAACACTTAAAGTTCCCAAAAAATGGGGTCCCCCTTCTGGAAGGAGGGACCCCACACCAAATTCACTTCCTAGTGTGGATAGCAGTTGTCTTTTTTCTAAATGTTAAAATGTGCTCTTTTCAGTTTGGGGGGTCTTCTGGGCAGGAACGGGGGTTACTGATACATATGAGGTGCCTTTGAAATTGGGAGAAATTGAGCTTTCACATGCAATTTGGTTTTCTTTAATAAAATTATTATTTAGACATTTTAAAAAATAATCCTTTATTTGTTTTAGTTTTTTATTCTAAAATATTTAAAAAAAACTGTGGAAAAATGACAAACAAGACATTTCATGTTAAAGCCTAAAAAATAGATTTTCCTGGAAATGTCTGCAAAAATCACAGATAAACATAGTACAAAATGGTGAAAAATGATCTGTCAACAGAGAGTGACAAAATATCAAGTAGGCTGGCTGTGCTGCCTTTTCAGGCTAGTTCAGTTATAATTACTCATAGGAGTGTATTACTTATAGTTGTGTAGTGCACCACTGCCATCTACTGGCAGAAGTGGGTACTAACGGTCTTACCTTTGTTAAAGTATTCAGTGAATCCCTTAGACAGGAAGCAAACCTATGTTACAGGAAGTTCTCTTCAGCCATTTTAGATTTTCATTCTTATGAATGCAGCAGATATTTTCCTCTCCGTGTAGGTTTGAGACATCATCACCTGTAAGTGCCTTTCCTTTGTGTTATTATCATCTATGCTGACTAGTGTTTCATGTGTACTGATGTTCTGTTATTTGATTGTATTGCAGTTTCACAGATAGGAGTCGCTGCACAGACAGAATGAGCCTAAGATCAGGAAGACGCTATAACTCTGAAGATCAGCTACCCGGGACACATCAAGGCAGGGAGAGCATGCCAAGTGTCCAGCAGGATGATACACGCTCACATTCACCTAGATCAGCAAGGTCTAGTCAGATTTCATCAGCAAGCGCCCTTTTAGTCAGGGCTCGCACCAAAGCAGAGGCCGCTCGTGTTCAGCTAGAATCTGCTGAGAAAGAGGCCGCCATTATAAAAGAAAAATCAGAACAGGAAGCAAAGTTGATAAAAGAGAAATCAGAACAGGTAGCAAAGTGGCAAATTCTTTAGCGTCAGTGTGCAGCCGTCACTGCCGCAGCAGAAGCCACAGCTTAAATAGATATACAGCGGTTTGAAATGTAGTCTGTCTATGGAGGCCCAGATGTGCCTGAGAAATCCGTTCCCACAGCAGAATGCACTAGGGAGTATGTCCGAGAACTTTCAAGTGACGGTGCAATAACACAGTTTCCCAATCCAGAATCACCTGAATTTAACCCTTTAACCCTTTACGTAAAATTCACGTAGCTGCCTCTCCTGTCGTTAAACGCCAGCTACGTAAATTTTACGTATCGGGCTTTCCGCCTGCTAACTGGCAAAAAAAAAAAAGACACTCATCTGACCCCTCGTTTGATTCGGCCGGGTCTCCTCTTTAAGATGGTGTGCTCTGATCGTCCGTCGGACCTCCTCCGGCTGCAGGGGAGGGCCCGGAATAGGGTGCCCCCCAGTTTCAGCTGCCACTGGCTCTCCTGTAAAAAAAAATAAATAAATAAAAATGACATTTACTTACCTGCGTGTGCACTGGCTCCCGCCCACCCTCCTCTTCACCTGGGGGGCCTCCAATCCCCCCCAGGACTTACGGATCTTCAGGAGAGAGCCCGGGAGGCTCTCTCCCCTTTCCTCCTCGATGGCGGCCGCCATCTTGCCGCTAAGCCCAGCCCCGATCACCGGCTTCAGCGTTCTCAGCTGTCAGATGCCGGTGATCGGTGCCCGGGGAAGGAGGTGGCAGGAGATCCTCTGATCTCCTGCCTCCCCCTTCTCTGGATGCCAATCACCGGCATCTGTCATCAGAGCGGCGAGGGACAAGAGCTTACAATCGGAGGTAAGTACAGTAAAAAATTTTTTTTTTTTTTCAATAAAATAATTTTGTGTGGTGTTTTTTTTTCACAGTTAACCCTTTGTGAGCTGGTAAAGGGTCTATGAGACCCCTATACCAGCTCACAAGGCTCTGGGTCTGGCAAGTCACCTGCGGCTAGTGGGTGACTTGCTATTAACCCCCAGCCCCCCATTACCTGCCTCCCCAATGGCCGGGGGGGGCAGAAGGGCCCGGGCCACTTAGTGGCTATGTGGGCTAGTAGCCTGCAGGGCCAAGGGCAACCGACGCTGGCCCCTGCGCCCTATTCTACAAGCCCCCATAGCCGGCCTGGGTCGGTAACGCTGGGTAGGGGGGACCCTACGTCATTTTTTGGGGGGATTTTTAAGGGTTTTTAACCCTTAAAATTCCAAAAGAAAATGGGGTTCCGCCCCCCCCCCCCCCCGGAGGGGGGACCCTATGTCAATTTTTTTTTATTAACCCCTTATGTCCTGTTACCCAGCAGGTATAAAATGCTTCGCTGTGTGAAACCCCCGATCGCCCACAATAACTCACCTCACCCCGGTCCTACGGTGCATGCGGCCGCTCGTCCAATCAGCGCGCTCAGAGTGGCTGAGTTATGAGCGTCTAAGAGACGTCTAAGCTCAGCCACTCTGAGCGTGCTGGAGACCGCATCCCCCACTTCCCTCTAACAGGGAGCGTGCCCGCGGCGGCCACTTATACATAGCCAGCGCAGGCACGCGCACTGCTAGAGGGATAGCGGGGATGCGGCCCGTGCATGTGCCGTAGGACCGGAATTCAGGTAAGTGGTAGTGGGTGTTCTGGAGGGTTTCACACAGAGGGGCATCCCGATTTTGGATGCCCCGGGGGGAGGGAATAGAACGGTCTGGGAATCTTATTGAGCAGCTACAAGGTAAATTCCTATGAAGGCCCTGACAGACTTTGCCCACTTCATAAAAATTCCCCATCCTCTAAACAAGTGCAAGGGGTTCAAAAGTAAACCTATCAAGGAAAGGTTAGCCTTTCTTAGAGAAAACGGCATCTGATTCAAGTGTTGTGCATCCACCAAGCATATAGCCAAAGACTGCAAAATACAAGCAAGTTGCTCAGAATGTGGCAGTAACAGACACATTGCAGCTTTACACCCCAATACCTTGCATCAACCACTAGAGGTCGCTGAAACCCAAGCAAAAGGATGAATCAGCTACCCCAGTAATATCCAATTGCACTGAAATCTGTGGTGACAGTACGAATCCACGCTCATGTTCCAAGATCTGCCTAGCAACAGTGTACTCCGCCGGGAATAAAGAGAAGGCAGTGAAGACGTATGTGGTTCTGGATGTACAAAGTAACAGGTCTCTAGCAAGGTCAGACTTTTTTGATGCCTTCAACATTACGTCGAGTGCAGTTCCATACACTCTAAAAACATGTGCAGGAGTGATACAAACATCGGGGAGAAGAGCGACTGACTTTACAATCGAGTCTCTTGACAAGAGAGTCCATCTCTCACTTCCCACTTTGATAGAATGTGATATAATACCAGATGATAAAGCAGAGATTTCTTCACCAGAAGTGGCCCTTCGTCATCCTCATCTTAAATCAACATCTCACCTTATTCCAGCTGTCTAGAGAGACACCTCTATTCTTCTACTTCTTGGAAGAGACATTCTACAGGTACATAAGGTACGCCAACAAATTAATGGACACTTTAATGCCCCATATGCTCAAAGACTTGATCTGGGGCGGGTTATAATAGGAGAAGTTTGTCTGGGAGCAGCACATCGTCCAGACAGTGTCAACACTTCAAAGACATCTGTGCTAGCAAATGGGCGTATGTCCCACCTCAGTCCATGCCAGAACAGCATTGTTGTTTAGGAAACCCTGAAACCATGCTATGACATTTGTTGTGACATAAAGACTTGTGACATAAAGACTGACACTTTAGGGTACTCAGTGTTTCAGAAGACAAAAGATGATGACAAGCAAGCAATGTCTAGAGATGATCAAGCATTTCTCTCTAACAGCAAACAAGTCATGGAAGCTTTCACCGCAGAAGACAGAGCTAAAGACCTTAAAGACCTTTGCCTGGGAACAGACGCCCTTCCTTTGCAGAAGAGTCTAGGCCTAATCTGGGATCTTGCTGAAGACTGTTTTGTGCTCCAGGTTTCTTCAGCAGAAAAGTCATTCACAAGAAGAGGGATCCTATCCACTGTTAACAGCCTCTATGATCCCCTCGGGTTCGTGGCATCGGTCAACGTAAAAGGTAAGGCCTTAGTTTGCGAACTGTCAAGGGGAGAAAGTGAGTGGGATGCCTTACTTCCCCAAGAAAGACTCCATGAGTGGGTCCAATGGACAGAGTCTTTACAAGTCTTACAGTGCTTACAGATATCCAGGTGTTATGTTCCTGTTTCATTGTCACAAGCCTGTAAAACAAGAACTGTTTGTCTTTTCAGATGCATCTGTTATAGCAATAGGTGCAGTTGCTTACTTGAAGGTAACTAATGCAGAAAATGTCTGCCATGTTAGATTTGTTATGGGAAAATCCAAGCTAAGCTCTAAGCCGGCACATACAATTCCACGTCTAGAGTTATGTGCAGCTGTACTAGCGGTTGAACTGTATGCTAGTGAGAGACGAGATAGACCTAAGTCTAGATGCTGTGAAATTCTTTACAGTTAAACAGTCCTAGGCTATATCTGCAACACTACAAAGAGATTCTTCTTATATGTTTCCAACCGGGTGAATAGGATCAGACAAACAACATGTCCAGAGATGACAATTATTCTATGTGCCCTCAGAACAAAATCCTGCAGATTATGCTACCAGCCCTACTCAGATAGCTTGCCTTCAGAACTCTATATGGTTCTCAGGTCCACCATTTCTGTATCAGACGGCTGTAGATAATCCTGATAACACCAACGTTTACCCTTTAGTGGAGCCTGAAGCTGATTCTGAAATTAGGTCAGAAGTAGTAAATTTTAGTGCTAAAGCCCTTGACGCTAAACTGCAGCCACATCGCTTTGTAAGATTCTCTGACTGGAAGAGACTGAGCAGGGTTATAGCAAAGTTAATCCATTTTGCCAAAAGTTTCCAGAAGAAAACTAACGATGATCACCCTGGAAGATGGAGAGTTTTCCATGAAATGGTCAGCTTAGAAGAAATTTCACAAGCCAAGACAGTTATAATTTCTTATGTACAACACACATATTTTGGGCAAGAATATGACTGTATTGAACAACAAAAGACGCTTCCAAACATAGCCGTCTTACAAAATTAGTCCCTTTATAGGTCAAGATGGACTATTGAGAGTAGGAGGCCGTTTATCATTTGCCATACTGTCAGATAAGGAGAAGCAGCCTATCATCATTCCTCATGATCACCATATTGCTGCCTTGATCATAAGATATTATCACAATCAAATAGTACACCAAGGCGCAATCACTGAAGGCGCAATCAGAGCTGCAGGTTTCTGGATCCTTGGTGGAAAACGTCTAGTGTCTGCAATCATTCACAAATATGTCATATGCCGTAAGCTCAGAGGGAGATTGGGAAGCCAGAAGATGGCAGAGTTACCAGAAGATAGAGTCAATCCATTCACTAGTGTGGGAGTTGATGTGTTTGGTCCCTGGGAAGTTGTAACCCGCCGAACCAGAGGAGGTAGCACTAACAGCAAACGCTGGGCTGTTCTTTTCACATGTCTTTCTATCAGAGCAGTGCATATAGAATTGGTTGAGTCCATGTCAGCATCCAGTTTCATCAATGCTCTAAGAAGATTATTTTCTGTTTGTGATCCGCCTAAGTTGATTCGCTCTGATAGAGGTACTAACTTTGTAGGTGCATGCAAGGAGCTGCAAATATGCTCAAATGATACAGAACTTCTAGACTATCTTCAAGACAAAGGATGCACATGGCTCTTAAACACTCCACACTCTTCTCACATGGGAGACGCATGGGAGAGATTAATCGGTGTAGCTAGGCGCACTTTAGATGCAATGTTGCTCCAAGCCAAACCTACTTGTTTGACTCATTAGACTTTGAGGACCTTTATGGCAGAAGTAATGCCCATCATTAATGCGAGACCTTTGGTGCCAATATCTACAGATCTAGATAACCCAATGGTTCTTACCCCCGCTATGCTCTTGACCCAAAAGGTAAACTCTTTATCAGCCCCCTGTGGAGACTTTAGTACAACAGAACTTCATGTAAAGCAATGGAAACAAGTCCAATGCCTGACTGATATGTTTTGGAAGAGATGGAGGAGAGATTATCTGTTTACCTTACAAAGTCGCAAGAAATGGGCTGACGCTAGTCCCAAAGTCAAGAAGGGAGATGTTGTGCTATTGAAAGATATCCAAGAAAGCAGCAATAACTGGCCTATGGGAATTGTCACAAATACGTTGCCAAGTAAAGATGGTAAAGTCAGAAAGGTTGAAGTTAAAGTGGCAAAAAAAGGGGATGTTAAAGTGTACGCCAGACCAGTCTCAGATGTCATTGTTCTCCTTTGAGTATTTGTTATGCTGCTGGTACAATACATACAAATTATTTCTTCATGTGGACTACTAGCGTGAAGTGCCACAGCCAAGAGAAACCGACATTGTGGACTCATGTATAGTTTATGTTATCAGTTCTACTTAGGAATGAATTCTCTCATTAATAAATTTTTCCTGTACAGTAGATACGTATAGGTGGTGATGTAATGTATTATATCAGGCAGGGAGTCTGCTGCCTTTTCAGGCTAGTTCAGGTATAATTACTCATAGGAGTGTATTACTTATAGTTGTGTAGTGCACTGCCATCTACTGGCAGAAGTCGGTACTAATGGTTCTACTTTTGTTAAACTATTCAATGAATCCCCAGGACAGGAAGTAAACCTTTGTTACAGGAAGTTCTCTTCAGCCACTTTAGATTTTCATTCTTGCAGCAGATATTTTCCTCTCCCAGGAGGTTTGAGACATCATCACCTGTAAGTGCCTTTCCTTTGTGTTATTATCATCTATGCTGACTAGTGTTTCATGTGTACTGATGTGCTGTTATTTGATTGTATTGCATTTTCATATATATATATATATATATATATATATATATATATTAAAGATATTATACTAATAAAACAGTATAAAGTTGGATTCCTTTGGTGAACACTACACGCATGGGCTTCATTTAGAATCACACACAGTCAGTGCTTTGAGAGCGGAACACTGGCAATTAAAAGGGTTTAAAGTACCTATGTGTGTAGGGTATTGTTCTGTTCGGAGGACCTTACGATTTCAGATTTATCTTGTCTTTTCTTATTTGCATATTGATATTTTAGGCAAATTTTTTTTATTCTGCTTTTTTATATATTTTTTAGGGAAACCCTGTGCTACCAAAGAATTCTTCAAGGGATTACTCCCAGAAAGATGAACCCACTACAACAAACTATGTACACCTAGAAAGCATAACATGTGTACTTTCAGGAAATATGGTTTGCAGGGAGTATTCCAATTGCAAAGGGTTGTTTTGGTTTAAAAATTACAAGGTGTCTCCAGAGCTGAAATCTTCAAGTTAAATTACCATTACGCGAATGCTTTACTTTGGCAACTCTTCCCTTTACAGTACCTATGCATGTTGGGTATTGTTCTGTTCAAGAGACCTTGCTTTTCAGATTTAATTTTTTTTTTCTTGTTTGCATATTAGGCTCGATTCAAAATCCCAAATGTCATTATGTTCGTATTTGCAATCGAAAGTTTTGTTGGGTGTTTGTCATTTTTTCCTTTTTTTTTGGCCATTTTCGACTCGCACGAACGTTCGAACATAGACGTATATGTTCGTTCGTCCATCGAAATTCATTTTGTGTTTTTACGCAACTTCGGGACTTTTTTCCTTCAAAATCGAAAATGTTTCGATCGGTCAAATCATTTACGTCATTGCAATGGGCTGGCGATTAATTCAGAGAGCTGATTGGCAAGTATTCCGACGCCCATATAGTCATTTCCTTGTCGAGCGTCTTACGGCACCTTTTTGACCTCGGGACTAGGCAGCCAAGCGTGATGGAGAGTGACTTTGAAGAGCATCAAGGTCTTCTTCTGTTTGGCATTGATGGGATCTTGAGGTCAGAGCCCAGATTGCACCGGCGGCGACGCATGAACATCAATGGCATGCATGACGTTGAGCTGTTCGAGCTGACCAGGCTTAATCGCGCTTCCCTCCATAAATTGTATAGTGAGCTGCGGCAATGGTTAGCCCGCACCACAAGGAAGGGGCATGCAATTTCAGGTATGACCAAGATGCTTGGCTGCCTGCAATTTTTGGCGAACGGCTCGTTCCAGAGGCTGGGTGCCCTCTCCGTGGGGATCTCACAGCCTACGCTGAGCCGCGCACTATCACATTTTTTGGAAGGCATGGCTACCCTAACCCCCAAATATATTTTTTTCCCCGATGATATGGTAGCCAGAAACGCCATTAAGCTTGGTTTTTATAATATCGCCGACATGCCCAACGTCATTGGTGCCATTGACTGTACCCACGTCGCCCTGGTGCCTCCTGCTGCCGACGAGTACATATACAGGTAAGTAATGTTTTTAATTTTTGGTTTCATTTTAGGTTAAGCCTCCTTGTAATGGTCCCTCCTTGTAATGGTCCCTCCTTGTAATGGACCCACCTTGTAATGCTCCCACCTTGTAATGGTCCCACCTTGTAATGCTCCCACCTTGTAATGGTCCCACCTTTTAATGGTCCCACATTGTAATGGTCCCACCTTGTAATGGTCCCTCCTTGTAATGTTTCCACCTTCTAATGGCTCCACCTTGTAATGGACCCACCTTGTAATGGTCCCACCTTTTAATGGTCCCACATTGTAATGGTCCCTCCTTGTAATGTTTACACCTTGTAATGGACCCACCTTGTAATGGACCCACCTTGTAATGGACCCACCTTGTAATGGTCCCACCTTTTAATGGTCCCACCTTGTAATGGTCCCTCCTTGTAATGTTTCCACCTTCTAATGGCTCCACCTTGTAATGGACCCACCTTGTAATGGTCCCACCTTGTAATGCTCCCACCTTGTAATGGTCCCACCTTGTAATGGTCCCTCCTTATCGAAATGTGTGTGTTCATTTTTCTAAATGCCTTCCTAATGTTTTCTTGTCTTCCTTTTTTTCCAGGAACCGCAAAATGGGCCACTCCTTTAATGTGCAGGCAGTGGTGGGGCCGGACATGCGGTTCCTTAGCGTCCTCGCCGGCTACCCAGGCTCAGCCCATGATGCGTACATCCTTAGACAATCAGGATTGTACCGATGGTTTGAGTCTGGGGAATTTTCAGGTGCATGGCTCCTTGGTAAGTGAACATAAACCACATAATGTAGTTGTGGATGTTTGTTTTTAATTAGCATTTTGCAGTAATGTCTGCCAAACTTACACCTTAAATAAACTTCTGCCCATGTGAAACCACACTTGAATGTTAGTTATTAACCAACCAAGCGTTTCGCCAAGTTTGGCCTGCATTAGCCACATTCTAAATTATCTGTTGGTCTAATTTAATAATCCCTCTTACACCACCCTTGTGTGGAATCGTGCACTTAACTTGAGCATAGTTTCGGACCCATCTTTGCTAAGCTGGTTTGCACTTCCACACGAGAGTAGAGCGGGATAAAGTGCATGTGGCGTGTTTCTGCTGTTTTGGTCTCACACAAAGCATATAAGGGGTCAGCAAAACCTACATCCTAAGCACACTTTGAAACCCAGAGCTGGGATCCATATGTATGATTGTCCCTCATCCTCACTCTTTGTATGTTGTCCTTTTGTAAACCTCTAGGACAGATGTTTAGTTTGGGACTGGGACAGTGGCAAATGTTGCCTCATGTTGATCACACAATTGACAAATAGCCTCCTATTGATGTTGCTGGTGCCTTGATGGTCTTACATGTTTGTTTTCCTAATCTTATGTATAAGGTGATTCAGGATACCCGCTGCTGCCGTGGCTCTTGACGCCAGTACTCCGGCCCCAGGATGCCTCCCAGGATGCCTACAACTGTGCGCACCGCAAGACCAGGGCTGTGGTAGAGAGGGCCTTTGGTCTTTTGAAGACTAGGTTTCGTTGTTTGGATCATACCGGGGGCGCCCTGCAATATGATCCGAAAAAGGTCATAGACATAATAATGGCCTGTGCTGTTCTTCACAATTTTGCTATTTCACAACGGGTCCCCCGGTATGTAGAATTTGCTCCCTCTCCACCCAGCGAAGACCAGGAGGAGTCATTTCTGGACACACACAGTAGTGTGTCTGGCCAAAGTGTGCGGACTAATTTGATCGCGACCCATTTTGCTTAATGTAACCTGTATTGGCCTTTGTTTAACATTGTGTTGTTGATTAAGTTTTATTTCCCTTTGTGTATGTTTCGTTATGTTTGTGGTGTTCAAATAAGTAATAAAGTAATTACTCACCACAGGCCTAATGCTTTCCAACTCTCTTTTTTGGATGTGTGAACTGTGTGAATGTCCAAGTATATATTTCTCTGTGACACCCAAAAAAGAGACAATAAAATTTATGAGCCACAGGTGTCTTTAACTGTTTATTTGTTAAAAATAAGAGCTCCAACTTGGAGTTGCTGCTCACTCCAATTTGCTCAAAAAATTGAGGTAAACACAAAGGATTAATGGTTAGATCAACCATGGCAATAATGAAAAAAACAAACAATCCTGGTTGGCCACATTTGGCCCTGCCACAGGTGTAAACCTGGTACAGGGGTAGAAGCTTGAGTGGCACGTTCAGTGAGGATTCAGATATGGCCTTGGCTAGTGGCCTACCTCACCACTCTAAGGAGCTCTATGGGCGCAAATCAAAAACACACAACCCAAGGCATACACCAAGGGTATCTTGGTTTGCCTCACCAGACAAGTCAATACAGGGGGGATTAAGAGCAAAGATGTTGTACAGATTCATGTTGTGGAGACATTAATATGGGTGATGGCCATAGTACCCAGGTGGTGGCCCTTGCTGATTGGCCCGAACGTGGGCCTGTGTGGCATTCTGAATCTGCAACTGGTCCAAAATGTTGCGCATGATATTTACCATTTCACCCCTGTAGGCACGGTTGTCATTGTTGGCAGTCTCCATGTGGCTGTTGAGGGTCCTCAATTCGTTCTGCACAGCCTGTAATGTGGTATTTAGGTTCTCGATCCGGCCATGCAGTGCCTCTCGGTTTAGTTGGTTTTGCTGCTGGAAGGTCACCCTCTCGTGGTGCCATGCGTCCAACATTGCCATGCCCCTCCCCTGGTTGCGCCGTAGCGGATTCCGCCTCCCCAATCCCCTGGTTCGGGGTCGTGCCGAGGCTGTTGGTCTGGGCCCCTCAACAGACACAGGCATGCTTTCACTATCCTCAACAGCAGAGACAACACTAGGGACTTGACTGTCAGTCTGTGCATGCTGGCCATCATGTGCAGCCACCATGCTGCCAGATTCCCTCTGCTGCTGCTGAGTTGGTGGTGAAACATTTTGGACCAGTTGCAGATTCTGGGCCAGGGGTAGATCTTCAGAAGGGCACATAAAGGATCCATCCTCCTCCAGCTCCTGGATTTCATCCATGAGTGTGTGGGTCTGTATGGACAGAGACAAATTAGATGTTAGCTTGCCCACTACATATGTCAATCTGTTAGTAGTAACATGCAAAGTAACATGGCTAAACGACATTTGCTCAATAAACTTACCGAATATATCGGTTCCTCCCTCCTAGGCTGCACGGAAGTTGACGGCATGTCCACACTGGCAGTGGATTCCACAGTAGCTGAGCGATGATGGTGGCCTGCATGAGAAGCAAAGACACTATGTAAACACACACCTATGCATTGTTGACGGGTCAAAAGACATATGCCGAATTAGTTAACGGGTCAAAACTGTCATGGGCACTTCAACAACGGGGCCAAATAAGCTTCAATTTCCATGCCATTATGTTGTTAAATTTTTGGCCTACAACTACTTCCACATTGTTCTACTCAACTAAGCCAAACATTCAAGTTCAGCTTGTTATGTGGCTGACCACATCCCTTAGAGGCCATTAAAGCGGACCTTCACTCTGATTAAGAGTCTAGCTTCTATGTTTCCCACACCCTGTACATACAGATTGACCACATTACAAATCTTCCAACCTGCATCTACTGCATGTTATGAGCCTTTAAACATCAAAGATGGCGGCTTATGGAATCCGCCATCTTATCAGGCAGCCTGCAAACAGTAAGTGCCTCCTGACTGTGCTGCTCTGCATTCTTGGACTGCTGACCTTTCCCTGACCCCAGCTCTGCTCTGTCTGAGCAAAGCACAGCTATAACCCGCCCCCCTGTACCTTATCCCACTCTCCTCTCCTCAGTAAGTGTGATGCTTCGGAGTCAAGATGGCGGCGGCCGTATCCTAAATTGCCGAACAGAGTTGCAGCCCAGTGGTGGAAAGTATAATACATTAGTGACTACACATGTAAAATATATTAATTTTAGATGCTGAGGATTTTTTGGATAAGAGTTTGTGCTTTTCATTAAATCATGGTGAAGGTCCGGTTTAATGGGAACCCACAAACTTTTACACTCGGGTTCAATGTACATTCACGTCTTGTATGTGGACCAAAAATCAACAGTTAAGTGGCCACACACATGCCACACCCTGGCCCAACACAGAAATCACCTACAAGCCACAGCCTAGGTGCCTGGCTTCCCAGATGTGTTACTGGCTAATTGTGCATGCTCACTAATTGTAAAGGTCACATACATCTTACTCACCTGCAGGACGGGTCGGGGAATCTGTGTCCCTTAGGGCCGCGTGGCCTTCGACGGCGACTGGATGCATCAATCCATAAATCATCTCCTCAGCCGGGGTCAACTTGAGTTTGGAGGGAAAACCTCCTCCAGTTTTCATGCTGCAAAACAGAGTTAGGGTAATTTAGAACCAGGTGGCCAATACAACATCCAGTCTAATCCTAAAGCTAACATTTTTACCTGTCAATCCGCCTTTGATTTTCTTTCTTCCGTGCAGCATATTTGAGGTCCGATATCTTGCGCTGAATCTGTACAACATCCTTTAACTCTTCCCCCGCTGCATTCACTTGTCTGGTTAGGTCTGCCAAGATGTTGGCTCTGCGCTGTTTGGTGGTGTTTTTTGATCTGCGCCCATATAGCTCATCATAAACTAAGGTCAGGCCACTAGCCAAGGCCATAATTTGGGCCTCACCAAAACGCCCACTTAACTGCCCTCTTCGCAATGTGCGCCCTGTTGTTTTGGGTTGTGGGTCCTCCATGGTGTCATCCAAATGGGGTGACATCCTTGGCTGGGTTTGTGGGGTATAATGCAGGGAATGGTGGCTGCCTGGGGATTGGCCTGGACTGGGCAAGGGACTGGGTGTTCTGGCCTGGCTGGCCACAGAAGTCCCAGGTGTTGATGTGGCATAGTAACCTTGCCTTTCCACCTGTGCCGGTGCCAAATGTGGGCGAGCAGGAGAGCTTCGTTCGGAGCCTGAAGTAGTGCTGCCCTTGGAGGTAGTAGGGCGGACCAAGGGTGAGGGCGATCTTGCAGGGCCGGCCCTCTTCTGTTTTTTTTTTGGGCACACTCGTGGTGGGCTGCGGGACCTGGTTCGGCCTCTTTGTGGGCTGCATGGCCTGCTGCGGCGTCTAGGGGGGCTGCGGGACCTGGTTCGGCCTCGAGGGGGGCTGCGGGACCTGGTTCGGCCTCTTTGTGGGCTGCGTGGCCTGCTGCGGCGTCTAGGGGGGCTGCGGGACCTGGTTCGGCCTCGAGGGGGGCTGCGAGACCTGGTTCGGCCTCTTTGTGGGCTGCGTGGCCTGCTGCGGCGTCTAGGGGGGCTGCGGGACCTGGTTCGGCCTCTTTGTGGGCTGTGTGGCCTGCTGCGGCGTCTAGGGGGGCTGCGGGACCTGGTTCGGCCTCGAGGGGGGCTGCGTGGCCTGCTGCGGCGTCTAGGGGGGCTGCGGGACCTGGTTCGGCCTCTTTGTGGGCTGCGTGGCCTGCTGCGGCGTCTAGGGGGGCTGCGGGACCTGGTTCGGCCTCGAGGGGGACTGCGGGACCTACTGCGGACTATTGTGGGTGTTGTAGTGGGGCAGGGTGGGGTGGGTCTTCGGACCCTCTTACCCGTTTTTGGCCCAGTAGCCATACTAGCCTTTGTGGCCTGGGTCTTTGGTTTGCCTGGCTGCTCCTTTTTTTGCCCATAGCTGGTAGTTGGCTTGGCCGGCGTTTTGGTACTAGGCCGTAATTTTGCTTTTGGCTGCTGCGACCTGGTTTTTGGCCCTTCGGAAGGCTCCTGCCGTTTGGCTGCCTTCTTCCCCGTTTGCTCCTTTCCAGTTTTGCCCGGAGGTTTTTTGGGTGCCATTTTGATTTTCTCAAATAATCAGCTGGGTGTGCAGGGACCTTTAAGTAAGCAAGCCAGCGTGTGACGTACGTTCGCACGGCCGTGCGGAACCCGCTGAGGCATTGCGTACGTTCGCACGGCCGTGCGGAACGCGCTGGGGCGTTACTTATCTGCTGCCGAGAAAAAGAAGCAAGATGGCACCCACTATCTTCACCCGCCAACAAGAAGAGATCATCATGTTCGTAAGTGTATTCGATGGACTTTTGTTAGATTAGGAAATGCTGCTCTATATGTGAAGGAAGCGCAGGAATAAATGGCTTTGGTTAAAAATGTGATAAACTACATGCACAACCAAAGGCACGCAACACACGTGCCAAACAACATTTAGGCCATATTGTGAAATTAATGAACACTAGAAATGTGTGTGTGTTAATGTAATTACCCCAAAAAATGTTTTGCTGACACATATTGATATGTATTGAGAAGTAAAGTCGATGTTTTCTTTCTGTTTTGTAGACCATGCTGGAGCGCAGGTACGACTACCTGCCCAACACATTTGAAAAACGCCACGTCGCCCTGGAGATAATCTCCACCATCCAACAGCAGACCAACACCACCTTCACCCACACGCAGATCATGCAGCATTGGTCGGACCTCAAACGGCTGCACATGCCCCGGGTGCGGAGGTTCTTCGGAATCCATTTTCCAAGTAAGTAGATTGCGATTGCATGCAATATGTAACTAAGGCAGAAGGTAGGACTTTACTTAGAATGCCTTTTCTTTTCTAGCGTTGGAAATGGATTACCGAATTCGCCGCACCCGGAGGCGCAGAGGACGACCAGTGCTGCATGATTCTGCAGCTGGGAGTGAAGGTGGTGGATCTCCAGGGCGACGGGCCGACCCCTCCTCTGTGGCCTCCTCAGACCAGCCCCTGGACCTTACCACAGAGGAGGGGCGGCACAGCGTGGGCAGGCAGTCGTACCCTGCCACGCATGCGGGATCCTCGGGTATGTCACTCTTCATGTCTACACCAAAAAAGAGAATTGCTAGCTCCTGATATCACCAAACTGAATCCTTTATTCTGTATTTGTAGATGTTTCGGTTGCGGGTGAAGTAGTGGGTCAGGAGGCAGCAGATAGGAGCCCACAAGACCCTGGAGAAGGTGAGTGATGTGACCCAGACTTAGCTCAAAACATTGGAGGACTGCGGAATCAGACATCCAAACTAACCATTTGGCCCATGTTTCTACAGGCACTTCTTCACAGCAGAGCCAGGAACCAGGACCTCAGGGTGTTGTCCCCAACGAGCCATCTCTCGGCCACCAACCAAGTAAGTAGTCATGTCATTCTAGAGATTTCGGTCTAAATTCCCATGAACACAAAAACACATAATGCCCTAGTCAATGCCAATATAAGAGGGACCTGTGGCCACTTAATTAGCTTAATTAGTTGCCCAACTGTCCTGTGGCCACTGAATTAGCTTAATTAGTTGCCCAACTGTCCTGTGGCCACTGAATTAGCTTAATTAGTTGCCCAACTGTCCTGTGGCCACTGAATTAGCTTAATTAGTTGCCCAACTGTCCTGTGGCCACTGAATTAGCTTAATTAGTTGCCCAACTGTCCTGTGGCCACTTACTAACCTTAATTCCTGTGATTAATCATATGTGCATTATACTTAATTTGTTTCTTTAAATACATTAATTACACAGGTGATAAACATGTATTGTTCTCCGAATAATTTGAATTTCTGATTTTTGGGAAGGGACCACAAGACAGCGACTTGCTGATATCAATCGGAGGGTCCTTGAGTTGGTGGCCGATCTGCAGGCGATGCGGGACACGTTGGGGACAACAGAAGAGGAAGACTAGTGTCCTGGTTCCTGGCCCTGTAGATTTGTAAATAGTTGTATTTGTACATAGTTTTCTTGGTTAAACACCAAATTTCTTTGTATATAGTTTTCTGGTTTTTAAAAAGTTTTAAATTGTATATAGTTTTTAAAGTTTTTAACAAAAACTGTGTATATATTTTTAGTAAAGCCAAAACAATTTGTATATAGTTATTATTTTTTTTTGGCCAAAGTTGCCAGAAAAATTTTGCCAACAAATGGCAATTGAGCAATTAAAAACCCCCCAAAAAAAAAAAAAACATGTTGTCCCATTTATTTGCACACATACATTGAAAAAAAACAAGGGGACAATGACATATTTGAAAATCAAGATTGTGATGTCCGTGAAGTGATTTGGGTAAGTTTTAGGGACCTAAAATGGAAGAAGAACCAAGGCGCTAAGTGATTTGGGTAAGTTTTAGGGACCTAAAATGGAAGAAGAACCAAGGCGCTAAGTGATTGGGGTAAGTTTTAGGGACCAAAAATGGAAGAAGAAACAAGGCGCTAAGTGATTGGGGTAAGTTTTATGGACCAAAAATGGAAGAAGAAACAAGGCGCTAAGTGATTTGGGTAAGTTTTATGGACCAAAAATGGAAGAAGAAACAAGGCGCTAAGTGATTGGGGTAAGTTTTAGGGACCTAAAATGGAAGAAGAACCAAGGCGCTAAGTGATTGGGGTAAGTTTTAGGGACCTAAAATGGAAGAAGAACCAAGGCGCTAAGTGATTTGGGTAAGTTTTAGGGACCTAAAATGGAAGAAGAACCAAGGCGCTAAGTGATTGGGGTAAGTTTTAGGGACCTAAAATGGAAGAAGAACCAAGGCGCTAAGTGATTTGGGTAAGTTTTATGGACCAAAAATGGAAGAAGAAACAAGGCGCTAAGTGATTGGGGTAAGTTTTATGGACCAAAAATGGAAGAAGAAACAAGGCGCTAAGTGATTGGGGTAAGTTTTAGGGACCTAAAATGGAAGAAGAACCAAGGCGCTAAGTGATTGGGGTAAGTTTTAGGGACCAAAAATGGAAGAAGAACCAAGGCGCTAAGTGATTGGGGTAAGTTTTAGGGACCTAAAATGGAAGAAGAACCAAGGCGCTAAGTGATTTGGGTAAGTTTTAGGGAACAAAAATGGAAGAAGAAACAAGGCGCTAAGTGATTTGGGTAAGTTTTAGGGACCTAAAATGGAAGAAGAACCAAGGCGCTAAGTGATTGGGGTAAGTTTTATGGACCAAAAATGGAAGAAGAAACAAGGCGCTAAGTGATTGGGGTAAGTTTTATGGACCAAAAATGGAAGAAGAAACAAGGCGCTAAGTGATTTGGGTAAGTTTTATGGACCAAAAATGGAAGAAGAAACAAGGCGCTAAGTGATTGGGGTAAGTTTTATGGACCAAAAATGGAAGAAGAAACAAGGCGCTAAGTGATTGGGGTAAGTTTTAGGGACCTAAAATGGAAGAAGAACCAAGGCGCTAAGTGATTGGGGTAAGTTTTAGGGACCTAAAATGGAAGAAGAACCAAGGCGCTAAGTGATTTGGGTAAGTTTTAGGGACCTAAAATGGAAGAAGAACCAAGGCGCTAAGTGATTGGGGTAAGTTTTAGGGACCAAAAATGGAAGAAGAACCAAGGCGCTAAGTGATTGGGGTAAGTTTTAGGGACCTAAAATGGAAGAAGAACCAAGGCGCTAAGTGATTTGGGTAAGTTTTAGGGAACAAAAATGGAAGAAGAACCAAGGCGCTAAGTGATTGGGGTAAGTTTTAGGGACCTAAAATGGAAGAAGAACCAAGGCGCTAAGTGATTGGGGTAAGTTTTAGGGACCAAAAATGGAAGAAGAACCAAGGCGCTAAGTGATTTGGGTAAGTTTTAGGGATCGAAAATGGAAGAAGAACCAAGGCGCTATGTGATTTGGGTAAGTTTGAGGGTGTGAAAATGGAAGAAGAAACAAGGCGCTAAGTGATTGGGGTAAGTTTTAAGGGAGGTCAAGGGAAAAGGCAGAAGAGCGCTAAGTGGTTAGGGTGAGCTTTAAGGGAGCTCCAGGGAAAAGGCAGGAGAGCGCTAAGTGGTTAGGGTGAGTTTAGTGATGGAAGTGAAATTATGTAGGCGAACACTTTAATGAGAGAAGTTTGTAGTGCGCAGGCGCAATATCGCAAGAATTTCGTCTGGACAGATACTTTAGGAAAAAATGAAGCAGGATGTAGCGGGAAAATGATAGGATTCGTGTGAGGATACGATGGGAAAAGGGCAAAAACGAAAGGCTACGTTGGTAGTTGGGCAAAATAAATCTGAACCTTTTCGATGGAAAATGACATCCTCGTCTGCGTACTCTGGCATACGAGCACACGGACGCGCTACGGAAGGTTTACGAAGCATGCATAGAATCGATCGAACGTTCATGCGAGAGCGGGAAATTTTGAAAATCTTACGACGTCGGCACCAAACCGAAAGTTTGTTTGTGTCTCTCTGAATCGAGCCTATTGTTCTTAAGGAAAATGTGTCTTTGATTCTGCATTTTTTTTTTGTTTAGAGAAACCCTGTGCAACTTAAAGAATTAAATGAGGGGTTACTTTCAAAAAATGTGCCCACATCAACAAGCCTGGTACGCCTAGAAAGCTTCCTTCCAGGGAAAATATAGTTTGTTGGGGGTATTCCAAATGTAAAGGGTTATTTTTTAAAAAAATAAACTGCAAGGTGTGCATAGCAGTTTTTATCTGACAATCTCCTAAAGCGTTTTTAGTTGGGGGGGGGGGGTCTCCTGGACAGGAAAGGGTGGTTTTATTGAAAAACATACATTTTTTTATTACAAAAAAAACTACAAATTATAAAAATCTGTTTTCCTTTTTTATCTAATTGCACATATTTTACCCCAAAATACTGAGAAAACACTTTAAAAATGACAAACAAGACATTTAACATTAAAGCCCAGCTGAAAAAACAGTATATAGTTGTACTGGGAAATCCCTTCAAAAATCACAGTTGAACATGTGCAGCGCAAAATAGTGAAAAATGGTCTGGCAACAGAGGGTGACAAAAACTCTAGGCAGGCTGGCACTGAAAGGTTTAAAGAAAGCATTTGATTTCGAATGAGAAACTTCTAACATAACCTACTAAGGTCTAAAATTGAAACCTTAAGGACATGTATAATATAAACTATTCCCCCCTTAGAAGACTTGGAAAAACTGGAAGGCAAGACCACTTGTTTTGGGAGAGTGGCTTGGATCCAAATTAACCTCTTGCTTAAACTGTTATACTATTTCAGAGCTATCCCTATTGCAATTGTGAGGGGAGACTGTAAGGCTTCATATTGTAGTTTATTTGGAAGGGCAATGTAAGGATATTTAATAAAAGCACTTTATATACTGCTAAAAACAGGAGGAACTGGGAGTCCCAAGCCTCATAAAATATTATTATGCAGCCAGGATCTCTCAATTTTCGGCACTTTTCAGGGTAGAGAAAAGGCCAAAGTGTGCTATGATGGAGGCAGAGGGGTGTTCCCCTAGTCTCCCTAGACTTGTGTTCTTTGAATTCCTAAAAAATGACTAAATATAACATGCATGTCTGTTTTACAGAATGCTTGTTCCATTTGACCTCACAGGGTATTCCATTGTATACATTATTCAAGAATCCCGACTTCAAACCAGGTCTGAAGATTAGGGGAGATGATGGCACGATTTTGGACTGTATAGAATGAGACACTTTTCCAGAACTTAAATAGGATAACCATGGACTAACTGAGGGAGAAACACCACCTGCCCTTAATGGAAACCTTTCGAGATCCAAATTTTACAACATATAAGGGTTGATTCATGGTATGGACGCCACTGAGTTTGCACGCACTATTTGGAATGGCAAGTTGCTCTTTGGCTTCCTCCTGATGTGCTTTCATTTTAGCATCAATTTGCGCACTTGTGTTCGCCGTTGTGCCAATTTGCACATAAAATTTGCCGCTAGCAACCTTTTTGCGCACCAAACTGTTTCCTGCACCTTAATTTATGGTATGTTTAGAGGGCAGTAAAGCATGCGCAAATGTGGCATTTTGAAGAGTGAATTTTCTCCAGAAAATAGGTGGAGAAAACAGCTGATTTCAAGTAAAAAGTAACAGGCTGATATCAGTCCAAAAACACACCCCGGCAGTGTCCTGCATATTTATGAACAATGAACGTGTCAGCCGCAAGATATTTTTAGGGATTAAACTCCTTTTTTTGTTTGGGTTCCTACAAAAAAAAAAGATACAAAGTTTTCAAAAAACATAAAAATGAAGGTTCAAGCAACAAACGTGGATATTGTACCCCAATATTTAGCATAAACAAAAACAATATAAAAATTTAGTTAAATTATTAAGCATTAACATGCAAAACAAACAGAATTGTTAAGGGTTAACAGGAATCAGAATATCCCCTCCCCCCAAAAAAACATGGAGGACAGATTCTGCAGAGAATATTTTGAAATATCGAATAGATCTTCACAGAAAACACAGAAGCTGGAGAGATCAAATCTCTGTGGAGAAATGAAAAAAGAAAGAGGAGAAACATGGAGGACCATCAGGAGCAGTTAAGTGCTTAGCTGGTCAAACGTGCATACGGAAAGGCCATGTGCATTTCAAAACAGCAGATTTACCTTGCGTCAGATGCTGTAATGCCCAGCTGATCACCGGCCTTTGTTCAGATGCTAACCCCTAATCTAACACCGCCGTCTTCCCCTATAGTCAAGCCCCGTTTGCCGGGTGACACTACACGCCTGCCCAAATACGGTTGCCCCCAGAACTTAATGGCACAAAGGATGGCACCTGAGGCCGCAAAGGCCGATGTACAACAGGGCAAAACTGTAACAATTCACAGGAGAAGTCAGAGATAGCCGGGTATGCAACAGAATATCAGTCCTACCAGTGTTTTGACAGAAGGAGTAAACAAATCCAAAGTCCAGGGAGAGCCAAAGGTCGAAGCCGTAAATCAGAGAGTCACAGTATCCAAAGGGTCAGGCAAAAGCATGGTCTGGATGCAGAGCAAATTAGGTCAGCAAGAAATAAACAAGCAGAGTAACTCACTAAGCTAGATTCTATCACAGGCAGTGTGTGTTGAAGCCTGGACAGCTTTATGTGACTACTGACAAATGGGAGATTAGAAGGTCGGGCTGCACAGCATCTGCGTAATTCACACACTACTCCTAGTGAGCCAGACAGAACCCTTCACTGGACCTTAAGCTTCACTGACCACAGCAAACTGCAATATGCCGGCCCAAAGCATATGAGTCGCGGACCCCTAAGCATGTTACTCTGTGTTTCCACAATGATCTTTGAATGCTTTGAAGAGTGAGGACAGGTAAACGCTTGGATCTAACAGGCGCACATTGGTGCAAGAAAATGCTATTTATTCTTCTTTCCTGTGCTTGCCATTTGGTGCACTTTGCACATGTGTCTGGCGTGCGCACACAGCCCTGAATCATGCGCCTGGGCCCATGTGGAATTGTTTGCACTCTCCCTCAGTGTTTTTGCACACCGGCCCTATAGACTCAATGAGAGACCACAATAGTGAGAGGGAGGAATATACAGAGTTTGAAAAATGTTATCTAAAAACATCAGAGGGAAAGGGTGGTTTATGCTGACCTGATGCAAAAGAAGTTACCTTATATTGATCAACGGGAAAAAGATTTAGGAGAGGAATTCCCATTAGATTGGTGGGAAAGGCAAATGAAGAAATCTGGAAAATGTTCTCTTCACAGCTTCGTGTTGGTACCTAGTCCCGTCTAGGATGGCATTAGAGGGACAAGGGGTAATACTAATTGCTTCAGAAGCTGTTTTGTTATAGAGGATATGCTTCCTGCCTGGTGGCTTTGCCCGAAGGAGAAGGACAAGAAATTCTGGCACAAAGTACGTATAACAACTAGGAAGGCTACTGGACTGGCAATGTAGTCTTATCCTAGGCTGGCATTGTTGGGTCCTATAAGGGATAGTACAAACTATGTAGACTAGCAAACCTAATTTTCACCACACTAGAAATTACAATTGCTGCCTCATGGAAAACAGTGAATATACCATTTAGCCAATGTTTATAAAAAATTAGATGGATGATGGTGAATGAACAATTGATGAGTATAATAAGACATCAACAGCATCTTTGACTCCCTAAGATAACTGTGGCAATTTTAATATACCAATAACGTGGCAGGCAGACTCCAAAGATAAGGATTTTTTTTCTTTTTTTCTTTTCTCTGTTTTACCTTTTTTTTTTCTTCTCCCCTGTCATGTACTGTTGATACTGCTGGAAAAACAATGAATGCACATAAATATTGTGAAGCTGCATGTCCATGGAGAGAATGTTTTAAGTGTGCATAAAAGCTTTAATAAAAATGATAAACTGTAAACTGCAATTACTGCACAGTATATCTTACTATTACTTACTTACTATTACTTGGCCTGACCAAGGGTAAACTCCACTATTACTTGATAATTAACTGCAATGAATGCACAGTGGCCTGAGCAAGGGTAAATCTCAAGAATATTTGATATTAAACTGAAATGGCCACACAGTGGTCTGAGCAAGAGTATATTCCAGTATTACTTGATATTAAACTAAAGCCAAGTGGCCTGAACTAGTGGACACTGAATTACTATTTTTATAAAGGAGAAAAAAGGGTTTGAGATGGCCTCACCTAAATGACTCTCACTCCAGATTCTGTCCATGAATAAATGTCCTGACAAGGACAAAAGCGTAAATCTATTTCTCACAGGAGCCACTGTCCCTAAAAAAATGTCTTTACAAGCAGCCTGATCTGTCTCTCAGCATCAGCAGCAGCCTGCACCTTTGAGTGCACTCTGAGATATAGTTACATAGTTACTTATGGCTACTGGTATCTGGTACCCTGGTCAAGTTAGACATGACCCAATGAAATGCAGTAAATTAAACAGAATATAACTATAAACAATCATTAAACCCTTAGACAACTGTAATACCAATAAGACAAGAAAGCTAGGAAGATCAATGCAATCCTGCCTCCAAATTACAAAGCAGACCTTGAAGGAAGGCTCGCATTAGAGTTGCAGGAATACAAAAGGTGGGCTTCCCAAAACCAGGAAGGAAGTGCTAACATGGCTAAAGTGCACCTTCCCCCCATCTTCTACCCCCCCAACAGAAGAGCGGGACAGAAGAGTATCATCAAAGGCACCTCGGAAATACTGAAAGAACAAAACCACAAAAAACCCAAAACAAAAGTTTCCAGAGAATCAAGAAGGTCCACCACCGGACAAATGGGTTATATAGGGATCTCCACAGACCAGCATCCACCCATGGCAGCAACTCCCTCCCCACCCCAACCCCAGAAAAAACATGATAACCAAGGCTAAATGCATTAACATTTTAACATTTAACAGCAAATACAGTTATATGGGGTGTAGTAGCCTAGCCCCCTAGGATACTGAATAGTGGGACTGAGGGCATTGCATAAAAAGTCTCCACTCACTAGAAGGAGAGTGAGAACCAAAGCTTCTGGGGAACCAGAAAACCAGAAACAAGAAGCGAGCTAGATGGGGTCAAGGAAAACTCTTGCTGGTTCTAGAGTAGGAGCTACCAGACAATGGGGTCTTGAGTTACAGGCACTAGTTGTTTTAGCCATATTGAGTAGTGGTTTTAGTTGACAATTCATCAAGGAGGGTGCAACGGGAGAGATCTGGTAAAACCTGTATTTGGGCATTGTCCCAGTCTAGGAGCCCCTATGAGTCTAGAGGGGTCAGAGTTTCTTGGACCTAAGGCTCTAAGAACTGGATTGAGAGGTCCCTTTCAAGAAAGAGATGAAGATTAGCACCAGAGGAGGCTTCTGGCACACCTCTGATTCTGAAATTGCGAGTATATTTTCCTCTACAGACTGCTATGAGGAAATTAGTTCAAAACTGATGAAACACACCAGCAGTGATTTATTGGACCTTCTTAAAGTTATAAGATATAAACATATGCTCATTAGAGATGAGCGAGTAGTCGTTACTCGACTACTCGACGATCATCGAATCCCATTATAGTCTATGGGAAAAAATTGCTCGCCACTTGGAAATCTCAATTCGACCACTTGGAGGTCACCAAGTCCACCCTGAAACATCAGAAAATGATGCCAACACTGCTGGAATGCAACTGGTACAGCAGGGGAAGCATGTCTGGGTGCATATAACGCGCCCAAGTCGCACTATTATGCCACTATCACAGCCACTCAACAATACACTCCAAACACAATATAACTTCTACGTAAAGTGAGACAAGACAAGGAAACCTTCTTTCCTCTACATTGCCATGGACCCCAAGCCAAACTGTACAAAAAAGAACAAAATTCTGCACCCCTTAAAATCACGTTGCCTAATGACAACCACAGATGGCATAGGCAAGGGGGAAAATAAATAGACCCCACCCCTAAATGTCATTGTGTGTGTGTGTGTGTGTGTGTGTGTGTGAGATGTGGTCAGACATGTCCTCTTGTGTCATTGTGTTACCCCAGCAGTAAGGGAAGCTTAAAGGAGGAGGTTTGTTACATTGTGTTACCCCAGCAGTAAGGGAAGCTTAAAGGAGGAGGTTTGTTACATTGTGTCACCCCAGCAGTCAGGGAAGCTTACAGGAGGAGGTTTGTTACAGTGTGTCACCCCAGCAGTCAGGGAAGCTTACAGGAGGAGGTTTGTTACAGTGTGTCACCCCAGCAGTCAGGAAAGCTTACAGGAGGAGGTTTGTTACAGTGTGTTACCCCAGCAGTAAGGGAAGCTTACAGGAGGAAGTTTGTTACATTGTGTCACCCCAGCAGTAAGGGAAGCTTACAGGAGGAGGTTTGTTACATTGTGTCACCCCAACAGTAAGGGAAGCTTACAGGAGGAGGTTTGTTACAGTGTGTCACCCCAGCAGTAAGGGAAGCTTAAAGGTGGTAAATGGTGGTAAATGGTGGTATATGGTGGTAAATGCGATATTCTGAGCTTCTGGGGCCCTGCCTGCCTACATATGAGCTATATACTGTTCAACATAGTAGCCGTAATAAGGGCTCTCAATGACTCTCTTGTCTTCTGGAAGCTTACAGGAGGAGGTTTGTTACAGTGTGTCACCCCAGCAGTAAGGGAAGCTTACAGGAGGAGGTTTGTTACAGTGTGTCACCCCAGCAGTAAGGGAAGCTTACAGGAGGAGGTTTGTTACAGTGTGTCACCCCAGCAGTAAGGGAAGCTTACAGGAGGAGGTTTGTTACATCGTGTCACCCCAGCAGTAAGGGAAGCTTACAGGAGGAGGTTTGTTACATTGTGTCACCCCAGCAGTAAGGGAAGCTTACAGGAGGAGGTTTGTTACAGTGTGTCACCCCAGCAGTAAGGGAAGCTTACAGGAGGAGGTTTGTTACAGTGCGTCACCCCAGCAGTCAGGGAAGCTTACAGGAGGAGGTTTGTTACAGTGTGTCACCCCAGCAGTCAGGAAAGCTTACAGGAGGAGGTTTGTTACAGTGTGTTACCCCAGCAGTAAGGGAAGCTTACAGGAGGAAGTTTGTTACATTGTGTCACCCCAGCAGTAAGGGAAGCTTACAGGAGGAGGTTTGTTACATTGTGTCACCCCAGCAGTAAGGGAAGCTTACAGGAGGAGGTTTGTTACAGTGTGTCACCCCAGCAGTAAGGGAAGCTTAAAGGTGGTAAATGGTGGTAAATGGTGGTATATGGTGGTAAATGCGATATTCTGAGCTTCTGGGGCCCTGCCTGCCTACATATGAGCTATATACCGTTCAGCATAGTAGCCCTAATAAGGGCTCTCAATGACTCTCTTGTCTTCTGGTAGCTGGTATATATGGTGGTAAATGCGATATTCTGAGCTTCTGGGGCCCTGCCTGCCTACATATGAGCTATATACCGTTCAGCATAGTAGCCCTAATAAGGGCTCTCAATGACTCTCTTGTCTTCTGGTAGCTGGTATATATGGTGGTAAATGCGATATTCTGAGCTTCTGGGGCCCTGCCTGCCTACATATGAGCTATATACCGTTCAGCATAGTAGCCCTAATAAGGGCTCTTAATGACTCTCTTGTCTTCTGGTAGCTGGTATATATGGTGGTAAAAGCGATATTCTGAGCTTCTGGGGCCCTGCCTGCCTACATATGAGCTATATACCGTTCAGCATAGTAGCCCTAATAAGGGCTCTTAATGACTCTCTTGTGTTCTGGTAGCTGGTATATATGGTGGTAAAAGCGATATTCTGAGCTTCTGGGGCCCTGCCTGCCTACATATGAGCTATATACCGTTCAGCATAGTAGCCCTAATAAGGGCTCTTAATGACTCTCTTGTCTTCTGGTAGCTGGTATATATGGTGGTAAATGCGATATTCCGAGCTTCTGGGGCCCTGCCAGCTACAGCCTGTCTTTCCCTGCTGTGAGCGTCTATCCCTCACTAAGTTCAAGCTGCTAAAGCTGACGAAGAGGAAGTGCTGAGTTTTGTAGATTCGAGGTCACATGGTTTTTCCAGCCAATGCGTCTAGACGCCGTTCTCGCGATGCCAGCGTCCTCCCAGGACCTGTCCCACCCCCCCTGCATGGTGATTGGTGTAAAAAACGCGCCAGGGAAGGTGTGAGGGGAAACGAATTGTGAGTGCGCCATCGCCGCTGTACTCGATCGAAATCGAGTATGACGAATAGAGTAGTATTCGATCGAATACCGACTCGGTCGAATACTACTCGCTCATCTCTAATGCTCATCAATGTTTATTTTATTGATGACATGTTTTTGTGTACCTATATCGTATATATGTATGGCAATTTAATGTTATGACCATCATAATTTGTTTTTTCTTTTAATTTATAAATGTGTGAATTCAAGAGGCAGAGGCACACAGGTATCTACTCCCTCTGCTTAGTTTAATTGTTATGATGGTCGCAATTCCCCAGATTTTGGATGTGTGTTTGGATGTGGATGTGAGTTTGTGCTTCTTCTAAGGCTGAAAGGCGCCTTTTGAGGAATTGGGAAATTGAATGGATGAGATCAGTAGTCTAGTATTAAAACTTGATCTCTGATTTCTGTCGAAAAGTGGAATGTGTAGCAGAACAACCCTAGCAGACTGTGTTGCAGAGCAACCCCCACCATCCCTATAGCAGAATCTGTGGTATAACAACCCCCATTATCCCCTTAGCAGACTGTGTTGCAGAACAACCCCATCATCACTATAGCAGAATTTGTGGCAGAAAAACATCCACCATCCCCTTAGCAGACTGTGTTGCATAACAACCCCCATCATCCTTATAGAAGGATAAACACTATCATCTTCTAAGGCACCCTGTGACATAGCCACCCATCATCTTCCATAGCAGACTGTAACAGAGCTCCCAATCATCTTCCATCTTCTTGAAAATGGAGGATGACTACAGGCTGCAGGGAGAATCCTAGGAGGTAGGCAAAATGGTGGCAAATTAAGGGACCCCACAAGTGATACCCAGCCTAGGCCAAGTGCTTTTTTTCTTCTCCTCTCAGGGATATGGCAGCAGTGGGATCCAGCAACAGGTGATCAGGAAGCAGTATAGCCCGGAAACCAGCATTCGGTGCCAAAAATAACAAGTGACAGGTGAGTCCAACCCACCAATTGGAGTCCCACCATTGCCAGATTTCCTCTTACTGGATCCCACCGCCTTCTCTTCTCTTGCCTTGGGCTGCTGTAACTTTCTTTGCACCACTCCCGCCACTGCAGCCAGACCCCAGGCTGTGAGTTGTCCTCTTGTGGTGCCTTGGTCTTATGGGGTGGAACAGACATTTGCTTCCTGACAAGGAGAAGGCAGCTCCAAAACACTCGGTGACCTGCTCACCTTCTCGGGCTCTTCAGATCTGTACCTTGCTGGAGCCATCTTCTCTCTCCAGACAAGGAGGGGAGATGGTCTGCTGTCAGGGACAGCAGCCATCTTCACCCGATCTTGATATCTTTAGTTACAATGATCACTTACCCCCATGGTGTAGAGCTACTTTAATTTGCGGGAAGTCACTTCGGAAATTACTGTACATCATGTGTCGGCAAGGGGGTTAAAAAGCTAACATTTGTTTTGTTTAATTTTGTTATCTTTCTGATTTCAAGGGACACTATAGTCAAGTCACCATTTCCTTATTTACGTTTGGCAAATGGCAGCCAATCATGTGACCACCAAAAACCATTCAGTTTACGTGATTGGCAGCAATACAGTGGATGAGGAAGCTGGCTCGCTAGTGCAGCTTTAACTCATTAAAATCCACAGGCTGTGTTGGAAAAAAAAACATTCCAAACCCAGGTGGCACATACATTTAAGAATTTATGAATGTAAGAATTTATGGTATGGACACCTAGAGTGAGTATGGAAATATAAGCATAGGAATATTTTTTTCATTTTTCTACGATGATACGACCAGTGATACCACTGGTGGCTCCGGAGAGCCTGGCAGGTGGTTCTTTAAATTTAATTTAATAGCAGTTTTTGTGTTTTTGGCACAGTACTGGATAAAAAGAAGGTTGGAAATCCCTGTCCTCGACAGATAGGGTAAGGCTATATTTATCTACTTGCCACCTTCTCAGAGAAACAGCATTTATTAGTAGACAATTCCTAGATACCTGCACCACTCACACTCATTGTTATTATGTCTCATATGCCTTCTACCCCTCACTCCTCAAATCTGCTCCCAAGTTTTAGCCCTGATAGCTAACTCCAAGTTAAAGCTTCATGACTGCACCCTGTCCAACAGATAGTTTGTTTGACTCTTACATGTAAATTTTGGAGACTTGAAATTAAATAAAACATGAAAATAATACATAACATCTAATATTTATTTTGCTAAATATGAAATGCTTATTTTTATTTATTGGCTCCTTGCATAAATTAACTTAATGCTTACTAATTCCTAAACAATGGATTTGTTTGTTACAAAAATATATAATTGATGAGATGTTGCATTTTTTCCATTAAAAGTCTAAAAATACTTTTAGTTGTTTCACAGTAGCTTTGAATCTCAACCTTTTTAATGTCTTAGTGTTTTGAACTGAAATAATCATGATTATCTATTACTCTGCAGCTAATAGACACCAGCAGCGTGCCACCACATGAGTTTAATTAAGGCATAGATCTTAGGACTGTTTGGCCTCTGGTTATTAGAATACCAATGATTTCTAAAGTGTTTTACCATTACTGCACAGTGGAAAATTAAGAATCTATTTAGCTGAAAATATTCATATTTTTATCTCTACTACCTAAAAATACCCTTTAATTTACCTTGTCAGCTAAAGCAAAACAGATAAGTCTCTCCAATTCTTTGTAATTGTGGTTAGTTACTGTGTGATCTGCCTTTTCCTTCCACATTAAACAACCAGCCATGAATGACCACTATGGCTTATGACCTGAGGCATCCCAGTGGCATATATTTTTTATGTCCACTCTTTGTACATGGGGAGATAAACTTGGAATTAGTTTTTGTTGGATTCATCCATGTGAGACAAAATTGCTCATCCCTATGCAGTGAAAGTGCCTTCATTTCCATAATGCATTAAACCTATGTGAGCCAGTCTCTAATTTATGGGGGATTTTCCTGTTTGCAGTATCTTGGGATTACCAAACTAGCTGCATTGCCCTCTAAATGCTGGTCTCTTACTACTTTGTGATTTCATGATTCTTTTCTCATGACTTTTTTTGGTATATTTCAGCACCATATTCAGTTGTGCAATTTTTTTAAACATGTGCAAAGCTAAATACCATTTGGTGCTGAATTGCGGAGAATCTACCCCTCTTTTGTATATTCATCAAAAGCCTTTTTTGAAAATAGCAGCTTAACAAAAAAGACATAGCTTTTGCAAGGACCAGGCGTGCATCACTGGCAGACAAAATTAAATATGTTGGGAAAAAAAATGGCTACCTTGCCATTTATACAAGAAAGCATAAATTGCAAAGGTAAGTAAAGAGATTCATCCCTGCTATCTGTGCCCACTCCACCTCTAAAAACATAGTGAATGAAGCAGCCTAGTTGTTCACTGTGCCACCAGCAGGAACAGCAGTAAAACCACCAGCTGGGGGTGGGGGACATATGTATCACAGGTCCTTTACACAAACCTAGGAGTTGTAAAAGACCAGTTAATTGTAAAATTTTTCTGAGCTATGTGGTAAATGCAATTTACTAAGAACAGCCTGGAAAACATATGGTATTGTGTCTGCACATTTTTAAGGTGTTAAATTCATTCAATCAAAATAAATACACTAATAAAAAAACACTGTTTTAAATAGGTATAATATTTATGATAATAGTACACATTTTATTTTATTAAGCATATCTGTGCTTTACCATTTTCTATTTTACTTATCCGCTATTACTAGCCAGATTAGGGGCCTTATTTATGATATGCACCTTTTAGCATCATCAGTTTTGGAGCGCCGGCATTCTCTTCTTATGTGATGCTGTGCTGTGGACAACATTGGTGCTAGTAGTCGCTGCACAGAGTGCTATTAATAAGCTTTGATTGCTGTTGGCCAGTCTATGTTAGTGCCTGTTGGACCTGCCTGCCGATTGTCCCAGCGCATGTGAGCTCCCTTTTGTACTGCCATGTTTCTGGCCCTCCCCAGCATATTTATGATTTTTTCCCTCCTTAAAATCCTTTGGTGCTGTATATTTTGGCTGCTGGTCAGCATTTATTCATCATAGTTATCCTAATATTTTAATGGTGAATCCAGCAGTTCACCCAAAATAGCTCCAAACCACCGCACCTCCTCCACAGCAATAAATAAATGAGCTAAATATATATAATGAATTCATAGATTTATTTATTTACAATTACCCACATAGATCAAATTACAAACAATTAAAAAACATATAAAACTAGACTGTACACTCCCAGGGGCATCCCAGTTTTAACCATATCCAATCTCATAACTATAATATTTCAGTGCTAATTTTACAATCAATCCAAAGTGCATAAGTGCTTCTGTGCAAATGTAATATTAAAAATACAAAATGTGGCAAGAAAAAAGAAGGAAAAACAGACTCAAATATAAAATACAACAATCAATTTGAAAGCATACACATCACCTGAGTGTGTAACTCTGAGTGTCCCCCAGGAATGCCCAGGTCAAGTAGCGATCCCTGGGCATTCCTGGGGGACACTCAGAGTTACACACTCAGGTGATGTGTATGCTTTCAAATTGTGTCCACCAGTCCACTGTCTTTAGCAGTGTTGGGGGCATGTCTGGAACTTCGGGCACCAATTTAGTTTCCTCCGGCTCTTCCGTGCAATGTAGTATGCAGAGAATGTGCAGCACACAGCAAGCCAGGATGAAATTGGAACACCTTCTCTGGGCTGTAGAGCATCTCCCATCCTGGGCGGGCCAAACAAGTGTGCTTTCAGCAGTTCGATGGTTCAGAGATGCAGGAAACATTCCTCACGGCCCAGAGAATGATCCAGCTTACTTCCCTGAGAGCTCTCTTGCTCCTGGTGCCCCCATCCCCGATGGTTGATGTAAGCCACTGCCGTCCGATTGTCTGTCTGAATCCTGACAGGATGCCCCTTCAGACTAGGAGTCCAATGTAAGAGGACTAGGAGAACTGCCCTCAATTCTAGGAGATTCTAGCACTGTCCCTGGATTGTCTGTGACCTCCATAAAGCTCCCCAACCCATTAGGCTGGCATCCATGGTGACTATCTCCCACAAGGGCAGAAAAAACGGATTTCCCTACCAAAAAATGTTGGAAATCCAGCTGAACCTCTCTACAGTCGACAACACTGTCTGTGTATCCTTCTCAGCCTCCTGACAAGATGGAACCTTCATCAGCAAATTGTCCATGTAAGGGATTATGTGTCTCCCTTGTGCCTTCAGTGCCTTAAGTCCTGCTGAAACCTTGGTAAATACCCTTGGAGCTGAGGACAGGCTGAAGGGCAGAGCCACAAACTAAAAATACAGGCCATCCAGTGCAAAACAGATACTTCTGATGACCCCGAAATGTGGCGATGTGGAGATATGCATGCTTACTATCCACTGTGGACATCCACTCTCCCTGGCTGAAGTGACATCATTGTGGATCTTAAGGATTTTGTGTGAACGTGTCTTAGACAGACAAACTTGTTGAGGCCCTTCAGATCTAAAATGGGTCGCACCTATCCGTCCTTCTTGGGGATGGTGAATAAATAGGAGTAAAATCCTTGGCTCCTCTCTGGGAGAGAAACCTGATGGATAACCCCTATCTGAGACAGATGCGAAACAGTGGCTCTTAAAGCTTCTGCCTTTGTCAGATTTTGGGATGCCCTTGACCAAAGAAACCTTTGGGGAGGTCTGGCTGCAAACTCGTCCTTGTAGCCTGAAGACACCATCTCTTGTATCCAATGATCTGATACGTGGTGTCTCCAGACAGGAGCAAACTGCAGAAGCCATCCCCCCACCCACAAGGCAGAAGCCTTGGCGCCCAATCTAATCAAATCATCCGTAGCCGTAATGACATATTTAAGTCTTGAACAGTCGGGAGCCAGAGTCATGGGAGGGACCTCGGGACCAAGTTTTAACACAAAAGCGAGCCTGCCATAGAAAAGGATTGACATGCCAACTGATCAATGTGCTTTTCTGTAGGATCTTTCAAAGAAGCATTGTCGGCAGAATGCATGACCATAGTGTTAAAAATACCCGACACAGGAGCGTCTATTACTGGAGGAAGAGACCATAACTTAACCAAATCCGAGGGAAAAGGATACCTTGTATCTAAAATATTAGGAATGGGAGAAAGCTTATTTGGCTTGGAAAAATGAGACTCTTCAGGGAAAACGTGTCTCGGTCTTTCAGACTTATATAAGTCTCCATTCTTCTGCTTGGGAGCTCTGGGAGGCAAAATATGCAGAACCTCAAAAATGGCCCCAATGAGGTTCTCCATCTCGTCCCTGACCAGAGAATCCTCCTCAGAAGAGGAATCAAGAGCCAAACAACTGTCTTCCCTGCTAGAGGGAAGCTCACCCTCAGACAACTCTACCTCATCCTCCTCAGAAACTAGTGATGCGTATAAATCCTTCTCAAAATTAGAGGATTATAAATGTTTCCTTTTCTCCAAGGCTTTCTTGGAACCTGACGGAGCAAGCTGCCTTTCAAGGTGAGCTAACCTCTCCGCAATTTCAGACTTGCTCCCCCCGCTAGCCTGAGCAGGTTGAGCTACCAAAGGAGTTCTAGGCTTCTAGGAAAATGCATCAATAGTTACTGATGGACTAGACCCCCTACTATGTTCAGTAAAAATTTAGCACAATCTGGGCATACTGTACAGAACTCACCCAACGGCCTTTGCCAACACATAGGACACAGGATAACCCTGTCTGCTGGGATACCAGATCCACTATTCTCAGATGCCTCTGTCATGGTGATTTATATTAGTCTAAATAAAGGGCCTAAGACTGAAGTCCTTGATAGTCACAAGTGACTACTCTGACAGACTAGGAGGAACCACAACAAACTATTCTTCTTCCCACAATATACAATAGAAACACAAAAAACAAATAAAGGTTAAATTAAAATAACATAAATGACTAATTTAAGTAAAAAAAATCAATAAAAAAATGCACTCACCATGACCAAAGAGTGTTGCTTTAATAGAGTCCCGCATCCATATGCGGACTCCTGGAGGCAGGTAGCAGGGCAGTGTTGGACCCGAGTGCGTGTTTGTGTCTAGCGGGGAGGAGGAGGATGGCAAACACTTGAATCTTGTGCAGTCTGTGCGTTGGTTCACTGTCTACTAGCAGGTTTGGGATTTGTGACAGCAATTGCGTTTTCTCTGGGTCTGACATTTCTGGCCTGTATAGCATTTCCCCTCTTGGGCTTTCATCAGCCCAATGGTTGTTTCCACAATGCATATGGTTTTTCTGTGAGCTGCATTGAATTGCACTTCTGTGTGTAACAGTCGTGCAACTCAGGGCTAAGAGAGTGTTTACCACCAGGCTGTCTTTGGCTGATTTAAGTGACAAGCGGATCCACAGCCAATGCTGCCTCAATAGTGCAGCACTTATGTCACTGTACCAGCAAATCTGTCACAGAATTGATCCAGCCACTGGGTGCAACAAGGCTGTACCAGGCATAGTGTGACATTGTGACTCCTTAAACTTCCTGGCTAGGGGCCAATTTCAGACTCTATTAAGCAGTATAAGTCAGCCCACCATGTGCCGTATCTTTCATGAGGTCATCCTTACCATATTGGAGCTCATCCCCACATACATCAAATTTCTGGCCTATGAGGAAGAGGTGCAACGCATGAAACTTGCATTTTACCGCATGGTGGGGATCCCTAATGTGCCAGGGTGCATTGACAGAACCCATAACCCATTCTGCCCCCAGATGCCCAGGAACTGCTCTTCCAAAACAATAAAAGCTGCCATTCTTTAAATGTGAAGGCTGTTTGTGATCACAAGATGCGGCTGCATGCAGTGCGATTGGGGTTCCCGGGGTCATGCCACGATGCCTATGTGTGCCAACAACAGGCCCTAAACAGGAAATATGAGAATCAAGAAATGCCAGCGGGTTGGCTAATAGGTAAGTAAGGGTGCAAGCTGGAACACTTAATCACCTTTACAATGTGGGTATAGTTAACCCTGTCAAAATATTCCGGGACCAGGGGCATGTTAGCATTAAGTATGTAAACTATTTTTAAAGCTGTGGTTCTATTTAGATGATTCAGGCTTTGGGCAAAAGACATGGCTGATGACTCCAGTGCACATCCTGATTTGCGCGGCAGCACAACTCACCGAAAGACCAGATGCATTGTTGAATGAACCATCATCCTGCTGAAAGCACACTTCGTATATTTGGCCCACCCTGGAGGTGAGATGCTATACAGCAGTGAAAAGGTGGCTTGCACATGCTCCACAATCTCTGTATACTACATCAGATGGATGAGTCAGAGGAAACTCAATTGGTGCCTGAAGTTCCACACATGCCTGCCGAGATAGACACACAGACTGGCTGTGCTTGGCAAACACAAACAATTGCTTCATTATTTGGGGTAAGTGCAAAGAAATGTGCTAAGAATCATGCCTATTGAACAGAAAAGATCCGCCACCGCAAAAAAATAGTTTTCAACTAAAAAATTGGAGCCCAACATAAGTTGAGCAGAGCAATATACACTGAAAGTAATGGAAAAATATACACTTTAGACAATCTTACATTTGTTTTTGTTTTCTTTCTAGGCACAGTAAACAAGTGACCAGGCTTGCTTCCGAATGAAATACTATTCATAATTTTGCATGGCATGCATTGCATTTGTAATTGTTTTTGTTTGTATAATAATTATTTTCAGAAAACATTTCAGTAAATGAATTTAAAAAGATTGAAATGTGTTGTATTCTCTTTTGTTAATCCAAAGTCCAAAAGCGGATAACAAGGCTGTGGCAGTGAAGGCAGATCACAAGGCTGTGACAGGGATCCTGGGTTCTGGGTCTGGATCAGGTTCTAGGTCTGGGGTTGGGTACAGGAAGACAATGCAATGCTGATCCCCCGGCTGCAGGGGTGGATCAGCTTATAAACGAAATGAAATAGCACAGGTGCTGGCGCATGCGTTACACATATTTATTGTTGCTTGTACGAGCATTCACATGATTCAGGGCCTCCATTGGAAGTGTTGTGTGTACAGCTTTTGCAGCTTAGGTGATGGGCGACAGTTTCGTTTTCGTGTAGTGAATGTCACATCCTCCAGTGTATTTTGGGTGTTTTTCCACGTACCCTGCTGCTTAAAGTTTCAATGTCCAGCAAAGTCCTACTAGTTCCCTGCATTAAAGAACTGTTTTCCCCCTTAATTTAGCATGTTTATTTGTTTTTTATGTACGCATTTCCGTAATGTGTACGTGTACGCATATGCGAGCCTCTCATTTTTTAGTGTTTTCAATTCTTCAGCCCCTGGCCCTGACTTATTGCTGTGCCAAGTGTCTTCTGCTCCTAAGTGCTTATCTCTACCCAGCCTTCTCTTCAGCGTTGCTTACAGTGTTCACATGCAGTGTTCTTTCTTCTTCTAAATGTTTACCTTTACCACTTACAGTTTGGCATGCAGTGTTATTTCTTCTTCTAAATATTTACCTTTACCACTTAGTGTTGGCATGCAGTGTTCTATCTTCTTCAAAATGCTTACCTTTACCACTGACAGTGTTGGCATGCAGTGTTCTTTCCACTTCTAAATGCTTACATGTAGCACTTACCGTATAGCCATGCATTGCTATTTAATTGTCGAAAGTCAATTACAGTAAAGAAACACACAATATTTTTGAAGTATGAATATAAAATTGATATGAAATTTGATTTTTATAGTAATAATTATTTGTTAATTTTGTTTAATGTATAAAAACAATAAATTGTGAATATAAAAAATAAAAATATAAAATAAGGAATAAAACTAATGAAGCTAGCACCCCTACTTCTTACCATGTCACATGCAGCAGGGGTCTAGGCCAACAGCAGGGCAGCTCCAATCTGGATTCCCACCTCTCCCCAGCAGCCTCCACTACAGGCTCATCATGGCCGACCCCAGGCCAGACACCCAGTCCCCCAGGCAGCCCTGTCCAGACAACAGGCAGTGACCAATATAGTCCCTCAGGATCTTCCTCAAAACCTGTAGCACAAATGTTTCCTATTCCCCCCAGTGCACAGGGAGATGATGGGCTAGCCTATGTTGGCCGCCACCTGTGGCCTGGCACTCTGAGGGGCAGGTTTAATTATGCCCAATGTATGGTTTTAGTATGGCTTTAGTGACTGGGGTGAGGGTAAGGGACTGTAAAGAATTGGTGATGTGTGCCCTGACCTTAGCATGGCTAAATCCTTTCTGTATGTTTTCCAGCTGTAAACTGGGAGCAGAATTTTAGAACAGGCACATGTTGGGTAGTTTTGTTAATTTGGATGTCTGGTTAATTTCAATGGGCAAATTCAGGAAGCCAACAGGACCTAAATGTTGTTGCTGGACCATGAAAGTCAATACTTGGAATGTTGCCACATGCCACATCAAGGCACATTACTGACCTTTTGAAGCATGTGCCACACGTTGGTTAATTTTAAAGCATAGAGGCAAATGGGTTAGCCATTGCTTAGCCTCACAAGGAATAGGAATGGACTAAGCTTATGCCCTATTCACATTACAGAAAAAAGCAGCAAATAAACCTGGTCACCCAAGCAAACTAACAAGCCCGGGATCCCCATGCAGCCCTAATTTTGTGTAATGTCTGTGTATGAAACAGCGGCAAGCTAACTAATTTGTCTGTAGCCACCTGCCAGACAGCTCACTAGAATCTAAGAGACCAAAGACGCTGGAATACCGCAGAATAAATGCATCATGTGTGTATCATGGAAATCCTGCCAGAACGCTGAGGAACCTAAGATCTGGACCAACAACACACTGGACATTGGTAGAATGGCCCAGCTCATGGCTCCTGCACAAAAGATCCAAAGTACGAAGGGACAACCACTGGTAAGACTGCCTTCTTTGGGTGAGTAAGAAAAAGGAACTTGGAAGTGTTAGTGTTAGGAAGCCATTAATTGTGTGAGCAAAGGGAAAATTAACATTAACACCGGCTTACTTTAGAGCGAAGCAGCTACAGGGAACAAGGGGCAACAAGTTGAAAGGGGAGATTGAGGTCCACTTTACAGGAGGCAATACAATGCAAGGGACAGCACATACTAAATATGGGGAAGCTAGACTAACATTAAATGTGACTACATAGCAGGGAATGAAGGAGACAAAGGGAAAACAAAGACATACCTGTAGAGATTCTCATTAAAGAAGGGAGGCACTAGGGTAACATGCATGCAGTCGATCGCACCCATGACTTTGAGCATATTGGCCAGCTCAGAAGCCCAACTTAACAGCATTCCAGGATAACCATGGTGTCAGGGAGATCGATATAATTGTCCACCAAGGCAGCCATGCCATCCAGAAATATATTGAGAGTGCGGCTGAGCATAGGCTGGGACATGCCTCTGAAACAAGCTGTTTGCCCAAAATTGAAGTCAGCCAACCAATTTACCAGCAATTGCATGCCCCTTGTTTGTGGCGGGGCCCCCATGGCTGCAACTCACTAGAAAAGGCCTCCATCAAGCTTTACACTACAACATGTGAAATAACACATATAGGCCTGTCTTGAAGGGTCAGTCATGTCTAATCAAGGCTGTGAATCATGCGCAAGCCTATGCTAATCACATATTATACACTTAGAAGACGAAAACTACACAAAGAAGATACGCAATAGACACTATAGCAAAAAGGCTTAACGCACTTACGCAAACACAAATACGTCCACAAAAACACAGCAGAAGCTTGAAAATGGAGCACAATATATGAAAAATGTACACATACGCACACTTTTTCATGCATAAGTGTGTTTAATAAAGTCTGTGAATCAACCTTATTATCTTAACTTCTGCTTATAGTTTTTCTTTTTTTTGCCACAATCAACTGACAGGGGATCCCTGGGCTGCTTAGAATGTCTTTTACCTTCATTATAGTTTTTTTTTCGGTAAACTAGCATTTTGTGCCTGGCATTTAAGTAGCAGGGCTTCTGCATGTCCCCAATGTCATTCCATGTGGTTTCATTGTATCCCTGCTCCCTCTATTTCTCAGTCCTTTTTCATCTTGCAACAGGTGCTGTGTGCCTTACCAACAAGTGTTAGAGCGCCCACTCTGCCGCTTTTTTTGGGGGGGGGGTCATTGGTTTGAACGCTGTCAGGCTCTGCTATGACTGTTCTGCTTTCGATTTTGCTTTGTGCACTTCTGGCTTGCCTCTGCGGTGACAAGATGCACACCCGCAGATGCAGGGCAACACACTTCCCCAGCTCATTTTCCAGCAGCTCTGATGGTGGCTCGCCCCCCCCACAAGACCATCTGCCAACACGTGGACCCCCATGCAAATGGGCAGATTAAGGTAATTGTTTTTTGTGTGTTTGTTGCAAATGTTTTTTTTGCTTCTGCTCCCTTCTTTACTTTTTTTCTGACATATTTTTTTGCCAGTTTTGTGAATGTTTTTGCCACATGTAATCTTCCTATGGCCGTTTCTTTCTGTGTCACCCCTTCTACTTTTATTATAGAAATAGGCCACTTTTGCCAAATATAGCATTCTTTTGCAAGCACCATAGCATTGTTTGTTAAATACAGATAGCTTAGCTTAGTGCTTAGCATTTTTGCATGCATCTTTTGGATTTTGCTTTGCGTGTTTTCCTATTCTCAGCTCTTAGGGTGCAGCAAAGCATTTTTATGTAAATACAGATCTATTAGTGGTTTTTAGACTGACAACTTTTTTTTACATATAGGACATATGCCAGCAGGAATATAACTATGCGGGGGAGATCATGGCCACCATTTCCCGGCGCTCCAACGTGAAGCTCCGGCCTAAGTCCATCCGCCAACGGTGGTCGGACTTCGGGCCCGGTCTACTTGCTCTAAGTGGCCTCCAGTAAGAATAAGAATGCAGGACAACCTAGGTTTTGATTGGAACTAAAGCAAGGACTTAATGCCTCTTCCTGTTTCTTGTCTCCACAGATAAGCAATCTCCCCGCTACAAGCATGGCAAGTAGGTTCTCCCCACCCTCAAGACCAGAATCGCACCAGATCAGTGGGGGAGGGCCCTATGCACCATAACAAGGTGGAGGACCCAGGGGAGGAAGGGGACAAGAATGATGACATTCCAGAGGAGTCAGCCTGTGAGGTGAGGGCTGTGTGGGTCATCAGCCTCTCTGAGGAGGATGTGTAGTCTGGCTACTTGTGGGGTCAGTCTTCGCGGAGAGTCCCTAGATTGGAGGAGTCTGGCCCCTCAGATTTGGGCTCTGTTAGGCTAAATTGAGGGAGCAAAGCCATCACTTCCTCCCCTCGTAGCTCTCCCTGATTGGATACCAGCACCTCGTCCTACGGTGATTAACCTTTGTGTATTGTATTGTTGCTGACTATCGTTGAACTGACAAGTATGTTGCTCATGCATGTGTTTCTTATTTTTGCTTTAATATTGTTTCAGGGCACCATGGACTGGTGATCTCCTCCACACCCTTTCCGGTCATTTCTCCTGAGCGGCTGTCATGTAATAGGGGCATACACAAACAGTCATAAAACTAGCTAATGTGTTGCCTTTGTGACTGTTAAATGTTTTTTTTACAACTGCTAAATTTTTTTTTTTAACTCTTTCAGTGCCAAGAACGTAGATTCTACATGCTCGCTTCCACTCCACTTAAGTGCCAAGCACGTAGAATCTACGTGCCTGACTTTCCCCCCTGCAAGTTAAAAAAATGAAAATAAAAAATACTCACCTGACCCCTCGTTGGATCCGGCCGGGCCTCCTCCCCTGGGGGCGGGGTGGGTGACATTGTTGTGATGTCACCAGCAGCCCTCTTAATGCCGGCACCCGACACAGAGAATCAGTCTGCTCGGGTGCCTGGAGGAGAGCAGATGGGGAGGAGGAGAGGGCTGAGATCGCCCCCCCTCCCCAGGCTCTCTTCCAAACACCCCGCAGATCATTTTTTTTCTTATGTGTCTGTGTCTTTTTATTTAACATTTAATCCCTTGTGAAATAGTAAGGGGTCCATGAGACCCCTTATACCAATTCACAAGGCTGGGGGATGGCAAATCACCCTCTTGCCGCAGCGGGTGACTTGCCATTAACCCCCGGCACCCCCATTACCTGCCTCCCCAAGAGCCCGGGCCCACACAGGCTATGTGGGCTTGTAGGCTGCAGAGTGGGGTGCCACAAAAGCTGGCCCCTCCACTCTGTTCCTACAAGCTCCCATAGCTGGTCCCGGGCTGGTAATGCTGGGTAAGGGGGACCCCATTTAAATTTTTGGGGGGATTTTTAAGGGTTTTTAACCTGGGATGGGGGACCCTGTGTCATTTTTTTTTTAATTAACCCCTTATGTTTATAGTGTGGATAGTAGTAGTATTTTATTTGTAAATGTTATAAAGTGCTATTTTCAGTTTGGGGCGTCTCCTGGGCAAGTATGGGGGGGGGCTACTGATACATATGTGGTACCGTTGTAATCGGGAGAAATTGGTCTTTCACATACAATATGTTTTTCTCTAATAAAGTAAATGTTTTATTTAAAATAAAGGAGACAATTGTTTAAAAAATATTTATTTATTTATTTTTACACAAAAATATTAAAAAAAAACAGTAGAAAAATTACAAACAAGACATTCCATGTTCAAGCCTAAACTCTGCTGCAAAATATATATCTATAATTTTCCTGAAAATTCCAGAAAAAATCACGGTTAAACATGGGGCAGAATGGGGAAAAATGACCTGTCAAAAGAGGGTGACAAAACTTCAAGTAGGTTGGCAATTAAAAGAGTTAATAGTACCTATGCATGTTGGGTATTGTTCTGCTCAGGTGACCTTGCTCTTTCGGATTTAGCTTGTTTTTTCTTGTTTGCATATTTATATTTTAGAAAAACATGTTATTTATTCAGTTTTTTTAATTCAGTTTTTTAGGGAAACCCTGTGCAACCTAAGAATTCTTTGAGGGATTACTTCCAGAAAGGTGAGCCTATTGCAATAAACTGGGTACTCTTAGAAAGCTTAACATATGTACTTTCAGGGAATATATGGTTTATAGGGGATATTCCAAATATAAAGGGTTGTTTTGGTTGAAAAATTGAAAGGTGCGCATTTTGTCTGCAAAGCTGACATTTTCAAGTAAAATTACTGTTATGCGCATGCTTTACTTTGGGGTGTTTGCCAACTCTTCCCTTGACAGCACCTATACATGTTGGGTATTGTTCTATTCGAGGCATGTTGCTTTTTGAGATTTTACTTGTTTGTTCTTGTTTGCATATATGGCCTGATGCAGAGCCTCCTCGTTCAGCTATCCAGTGCGTTTTCCCGTGGTTTTTGGGCTGTGATCGGGTCAGGAAAGGGTGCTACGTTGCTTTTTGTGTGCGTGTATGCGCTCAGGTGTTCCGGTACGTGCCTTTCCGATTGCCGGCTCGCAATCGGCTGAACTCCGTGAAAACGGACTGGCCGTTGGTTGGTCCGTTTTTAAAATTGATGCAGTTCCTTAATTTCCGATTGAACCCAGCCCAATTTAATGAGGGTGTCGACGCTTCACTTACAGCCAGTCTTAGCAGCCATATTTGCTCTCCGGGAGTTTGAAATGCATTCTTCTGTGCGCGATCATCAAATGGCAGAAACCAGGCTGCACCAAACACGTTTGGACATCCATGGCATGCATGACCTTGAGCTATTCGAGCTCACCCGCCTTAACCGTGTTTCTCTCCAGGACTTGTATAGCCAGCTGCGGCCATGGTTAGCCCGCACCACAAGGAAGGGGCATGCAATTGCAGGTATGACCAAATTGGTTGGCTGCCTGCAGTTTTTGGCAAACGGCTTGTTCCAGAGACTGGGTGCCTTCTCCGTGGGGATGTCCCAGTCTATGCTGAGCCGCAGCCTAACCAAGTTTTTGGATGGCATGGCTACCCTGGCACCCAAATTAATTTTTTTCCCTGACACAGCGGAAGCCTGGAATGCGGTTAAGCTGGGCTTTTATAACATAGCCGACATGCCCAATGTCATGGGTGCCATCGATTGCACACACGTATCGTTAATTCCGCCTGCTGACCAGGAATATCTGTTCAGGTATGTGGTTTAGGTCAGTTTTTTTTTTTTTGGTTGGTTTAACCCTTTAACCGCCAGCCTACCTTGAGATTTTGTCACCCTTTGTTGCCAGACCATTTTGCACTATTTTGCGCTCCCCTTGTTCAACTGTGATTTTTGAGGGGATTTCCCATGAAAATGATATATTGTTTTTTTCAGCAGAGTCTGGGCTTTAACATGAAATGTCTTGTTTGTCATTTGTTAGGTGTATTCTTAATATTTTTGGGTGAAATATGTGCAAAAAAAAAAAAAAAAATTTTTTACATATTGTAGTTTTTTTGGGAATAAAAAATGTAAGTTTGTCAATAAAATCTTATTGCGTGTGAAATCCCAATTTCTCCCGGTTACAGCGGTACCACATATGTATAGGTAGACACCCTTTCCTGCCCAGGAGACTCCCCCAAACTGAAACAGCGCTTTAGGAGATTTTCAGATAAAATACAACTATGCTATGCAATATGCTCACCTTGCGGTTTTTCCAGAAAAACAACCCTTTACATTTAAAATACCCCCAACAAACTATATATTCTCTGGAAGTACACACCTCAGGCTTTCTAGGCGTACCAGGCTTGTGGATGTGGCCATAGTTTTCTGGAAGTAATCCCTCAACGTAATCTTTGGTTGCAAAGAGTTTCCCTAAAAAAAGGATAAAAAAGCAGAACCAAAGCCACATTTTCCTAAAAAAACTATATACAAACAAGAAAAAACAAGTTTAATCTGAAAAAGAAACATCTCCCGAACAGAACGATACCCAACATGCATAGGTTCTGTCAAGGGAAGAGTTGCCAAACACCCCAAAGTAAAGCATGCGCATAACGGTAATTTTACTTGAAAATTTCAGCTCTGCAGACAAAGTGCGCACCTTGCGATTTTTCAACCAAAACAACCCTTTACATTTGGAATATCCCCCATAAACCATATATTCCCTGAAAGTAAACACGTTAAGCTTTCTAAGGGTACCCAGCTTGTTGTAGTGGGCTCATCTTTCTGGAATTAATTCCTCAAAGAATTCTTTGGTTGCGCAGGGTTTCCCTAAAAAATGTATAAAAAAGCTGAATAAAAAACACCTTTTCCTAAAATATAAATATGCAAACCAGAAAAAACAAGCTAAGTCTGAAAGCGCAAGGTCTCCCGAACAGAACAATACCCAACATGCATAGGTACTATTAACCCTTTTAATTGCCAGCCTACTTGAGATTTTGTCACCCTCTGTTGACAGGCCATTTTTCCCCATTTTGCGTCATGTTTTGCGACATGTTTTGCGCCATTTTTGCTGGAACTTTCAGAAAAATTATATGTATTTTTTTTTTGCCGCAGAGTTTAGACTTTAACATGAAATGTCTTGTTTGTAATTTTTTTTTTTTTTTTTACAATATTATTAAGTGAAAAAAAAAATAAATAAATAAAATTTTTTTTTTTGAAAATTGACTCCTTTATTTTAAATAAAAAATGTATTTTATTAAGGAAAATCATATTGCATGTGAAAGCCCCATTTCTACCGATTAGAACGGTACCACATATTTATCGGTAGCCCCCCGTTCCTGCCCAGGAGACCCCCCCTAACTGAAACAAGTATTTTATAACATTCACAAAAAAAACACAAAAACCATCCACACTACAAATGGTTAAATCGAGAAAAAAAATTGACGTGGGGTCCCCCTTACCCGAAGTAACCAGCCCGGGACCAGCTATGGGGGCTTGTAGGCACAGAGTGGGGGGGCCAGCTTTTGTGGCCCCCCCACCCTGCAGCCTACGAGCCCACATAGCCCATGTGGGCCCGGGCTCTTCTGCCCCCCCCTGGCCTTTGGGGAGGCAGGTAATGGGGGTGCCAGGGGTTAATAGCAAGCCTCCCGCTAGCGCAGGTGGCTTGCCATCCCCCCAGCCTTGTGAACTGGTATAGGGGTCATGGACCCCTTACCAGTTCACAAGAAGTTAAAAGTAAAAAATGACACAGACACACAAAAGAGAAAAAATATTTTATTAATTTTTTTTTTTTTTTTACACTGTACTCACCTCCCATCCATCCTGGAGCACTCTGTCCCTCGGCGATCACTGGCTTCTGCTCACTTGCTAGAAGCCTTTTATAGCTGCTGGATGACAGAACACAAAGAGTTAATAAAAAAAAAAAATGACATAGGGTCCCCCCTCCCAGGGGGGGCGGACCCCATTTTTTTTTTGATTTTTAAGGGTTAAAAACCCTTAAAAATAAAAAAAAAATTGACGTGGGGTCCCCCTTACCCACAGTAACCAGCCCAGGACCAGCTATGGGGGCTTGTAGGCACAGAGTGGGGGGGCCAGCTTTTGTGGCCCCCCCACCCTGCAGCCTACGAGCCCACATAGCCTATGTGGGCCCGGGCTCTTCTGCCCCCCCTGGCCTTTGGGGAGGCAGGTAATGGGGGTGCCGGGGGTTGCCGCTAGCGCAGGTGACTTGCCAGACCCCCGAGCCCTGTGAACTGGTATAGGGGTCACATGGACCCCTTACCAGTTCACAAAGGGTTAAAAGGTAAAAAAAAGACACACACGTTTTTTAAAAAAAGTTTATTAAAAAAAAAAAAAACTTTTACTTTACTCACCTCCGATCTTCATCTTCTGTGTCCCGCGGCGATCTGCTGTCAGTGATGGCTGGGCAGAGAAGGGGGGAGGCAGGCGATCGGAGGATCGCCTACCTCCCTCCTTCCCCTCCCAGCCGTCACCGGCATCTGAGAGATGAACTGCCGGGTGCCCCGATGACACCCGGCGGTGACGTCATCTGGCCCCGCCCCGTGACGTCACCAAGATGGCGGCCGCCATCGGAAGACAGCAAGGGAGGAGGGCTGTTATGCCCCCTCCAGAAGACAGAAGAGCGGGGGGGGGATCGGAGCCCCCCCCCCGTGAAGAGGAGAGCCTGCGGGAGCCGGCGGGGACAAAGGTAGGTGACTGTTTTTTTTTTTTTTTTGATAGGAAACCGGGCGGCTGCTGAAACGGGGGGGCACCCTGTTCCGGGCCCTCCCCTGCAGCCGGAGGAGCCCCGATGGGCGATCGGAGCCCCTCTGGCTGAAGAGGAGACCCGACCGGATCGAACGAGGGGTCAGGTAAGTGTCTTTTATTTTTACTTTTTTTTTTATTTCTGGGGAAAGTCAGGCACGTAAATTTTACGTGGCTGCCGTTTAACTGTTGGAGAGGCAGCCACGTAAAATTTACGTGGCTGGCAATAGAAGGGTTAAAGCAGACCTACACCCTGTGTATCTCAAACATCCATTGTTTAGAAATTGTGTGGATGTCTAAGAATATATTTGAGCATCTTTACACTTTTCGTCACACAAATTCCATTTATCTTTGGTTTTTGCAGGAACAGGAAGATGGGCCATTCGATTAATGTACAGGCAGTGTCCGGCCCAGATCTGCTATTTTTACGTTTATTTGCAGCCTTCCCTGCTTCCACGCATGATTCTCACATTTTGCGGAACTCCAACCTCTTTCAACGTTTTCAATCTGGAGATCTGTCTGGCGGATGGATACTGGGTATGTGTCTCAAACTTGTTGTTGCTGGGCACCATGTTTTATTTATTTTGTCGGTGCTTGTACCCCACTAATCTGTGCTAGATAGCAATGAAACAGTACAAGTTGGCAATCACTTACTTACCACAATTTGCTCCTATGAATTATTGTTGTTATTCTCCACTATTCCGTCCTGTCCTGGCCCTCTTAGCTATGTTGCATCCCACTGTCATTGTACAGGAGTGTACTGGTTGGATGTGCATGTTGCCTCATCATAACTGTGCTTCGCTCTGACACTGCACAGCTCACCTATTAGGCTTGATTCAGAGAGACATAACAAACCAGTCGTATCAGTGCCGCTTTTTGTATTATGTTCGAACGTTCGCACTCTCGTATGCATATGCGAGTGATTCTTTGCATTTATACGTTTCCTTCGGGAAAGTGGCCGTCCGTTCGTATGTTAAAGTACGAGATCGAGTATGTCATTTATCCGCGTGACTTTTCCGATTCCTTTTCTCTGGTTGCAACGGCAGCATTCGTTTTTAACACTTTCCCATCGTCTACCTCCACGAATCCCTTGCGTTTTCCGAGCATTTTTAATGGGTTTTGTAATAAAATATTCGTCTGGACCCACAAACTTACGATCCTGCGCCTGCGCAATACAGACTTAAATCATTAAACTGTTCGCACACATATATGTGTTTCCATATCTAGCACTAACAAGCTCACCCCAACCACTTCCTGCTTAGTTTGTTCTTCATTTAGCGCACCTTAAAACTTACCCCAACCACTTCCTGCTTAGTTTATTCTTCATTTCGCGCACCTTAAAACTCACCCAAACCACTTCCTGCTTAGTTTGTTCTTCATTTAGCGCACCTTAAAACTTACCCCAACCACTTCCTGCTTAGTTTATTCTTCAGTTAGCGCACCTTAAAACTCACCCAAACCACTTCCTGCTTAGTTTGTTCTTCATTTAGCGCACCTTAAAACTCACCCCAACCACTTCCTGCTTAGTTTGTTCTTCATTTAGCGCACCTTAAAACTTACCCCAACCACTTCCTGCTTAGTTTGTTCTTCATTTCGCGCACCTTAAAACTCACCCAAACCACTTCCTGCTTAGTTTGTTCTTCATTTAGCGCACCTTAAAACTTACCCAAACCACTTCCCGGTCATCTCAATGTTGCTTTATTCAACAGTAATTTTCCCCTTTGTTTCTTGACAATGTATTTGTGCTAATAATTGACACAGGAATTATTGGGTATTTTTCTGTGTTTTATTATTGTAACCAGCCATTTTAGTGTGGCATTTTTTTTGGCTTATTGTTAATTTAATAAGATTTTAAAGATGTCATTAAAAACTATTTACAAAATCTTTGAACTTTTAAAATGTAACCAATAAATATTTAAAAACTATATACAAATAAACTGGGCCAGGACCAAGGACACTAATCTTCATCTTCTGTTGTCCCCAACGTGTCACGCATCGCGTGCAGATCAGCCACCAACTCAAGGACCCTCCGATTCAGCTCCGCCAGTCTTTGACGTGTGGTCCCTGTAACAATTTTGTGGACACAAATTAGTAGGCTAACTATACATGTTTTGCACCTGTGGATTTAATGTTTATTAGTTTTACAAACCAAGAAAAGCGACATGTAATTTTTTAAATTCATTAATCCAAAGAAGTGGGCACAGGTAAGTCTGTCAAGTCATTACGCTAATGAAGTGGGCACAGGTAAGTCTGTCAAGTCATTACGCTAATGAAGTGGGCACAGGTAAGTCTGTCAAGTCATTACGCTAATGAAGTGGGCACAGGTAAGTCTGTCAAGTCATTACGCTAATGAAGTGGGCACAGGTAAGTCTGTCAAGTCATTACGCTAATGAAGTAGGCACAGGTAAGTCTTCGAGTGCCATTGCCTAGGGCTTGATGGATTTGTGTGTTCAGGTCAAGTCACACAGAAATATCACAAATGACATGAATACTTACTTGGTTGGTGGCCGATAGATGGCTCGTTGGGGACAACAGGATGTCCTTGGTCCTGGCTCTGCTGTGAAGAACTGCCTGTAGAAATTTAGAAAATATGCTCAGTTTTAAGGTCTGATTCAGCAGTCCTCCCATGATTTTTTTCAAGTCTGGGTCACGTCACTCACCTTCTCCAGGTTCTTCTGGAGAATCGCAATGTACTTACTTGGAAAATGGATTCCGAAGAACCTCCGCACCCGGGGCATGTGCAGCCGTTTGAGGTCCGACCAATGCTGCATGATCTGCGTGTGGGTGAAGGTGGTGTTGGTCTGCTGATGTATGGTCGAGATTATCTCCAGGGCGACGTTGCGTTTTTCAAATGTGTTGGGCAGGTAGTCGTACCTGCGCTCCAGCATGGTCTACAAAACAGAAAGAAAATATCGAATTTACTTCTAAATACCTATCAATATGTGTCAGCAATACATTTTTTGGTGTAATTACATTAACACACACACATTTCTAGGGTTCAGTAATTTCACAATCTGGCCTAAATGTTGTTTGGCATGTGTGTGGCGTGCCTTTGGTTGTGCATGTAGTTTATCACATTTTTAACCAAAGCCATTTATTCCTGCGCTTCCTTCACATGTAGAGCAGCATTTCCAAATCTAAGAAAAGTCCTTAAAATACACTTACGAGCATGATGATCTCTTCTTGTTGGCGGGTGAAGATAGTGGGTGCCATCTTGCTTCTTGTTCTCGGCAGCAGATAAGTAATGCCCCAGCGCGTTCCGCACGGCCGTGCGAACGTACGTCACACGCTGGCTAGCTTACTTAAAGGTCCCTGCACACACAGCTGATTATTTTCAAAAAACAAAATGGCACCCAAAAAAACTTCTGGCAAAACTGGAAAGGAGCAAACGGGGAAGAAGGCAGCCAAGCGGCAGGAGCCTTCCGAAGGGCCCAAAACCAGGTCGCAGCAGCCCAAAGCAAAATTACGGCCTAGTACCAAAATGCCGGCCCAGCCAACTACCAGCTATGGCCAAAAAAAGGAGCAGCCAGGCAAAGCAAAGACACAGGCCACAAAGGCTAGTATGGCTACTGGGCCCAAAACGGGTAAGAGGGTCCGAAGACCCACCCCACCCTGCCCCACTACAACACCCACAATAGTCCGCAGTAGGTCCCGCAGCCCCCCAAGAGGCAGAACCAGGTCCCGCAGCCCCCCTAGAGGCAGAACCAGGTCCCGCAGCCCCCCTAGACGCTGCAGCAGGCCACGCAGCCCCCCTAGAGGCAGAACCAGGTCCCGCAGCCCCCTAGACGCCGCAGCAGACCACGCAGCCCATAAAGAGGCAGAACCAGGTCCCGCAGCCCCCCTAGACGCCGCAGCAGGCCACGCAGCCCACAAAGAGGCAGAACCAGGTCCCGCAGCCCCCCTAGACGCCGCAGCAGGCCACGCAGCCCACAAAGAGGCAGAACCAGGTCCCCAGGCAGCCCCCCTAGACGCCGCAGCAGGCCACGCAGCCCACAAAGAGGCAGAACCAGGTCCCCAGGCAGCCCCCCTAGACGCCGCAGCAGGCCACGCAGCCCACAAAGAGGCAGAACCAGGTCCCCAGGCAGCCCCCCTAGACGCCGAAGCAGGGCACGCAGCCCCCCTAGAGGCAGAACCAGGTCCCCAGGCAGCCCCCCTAGATGCCGCAGCAGGCCACGTAGCCCCCCAAGAGCCAGAACCAGGTCCCGCAGCCCCCCAAGAGTGGGCCAAAAAAAAAAACAGAAGAGGGCCGGCCCTGCAAGATCGCCCTCACCCTTGGTCCGCCCTACTACCTCCAAGGGCAGCACTACTTCAGCCTCAGAATGCAACTCTCCTGCTCGCCCACATTTGGCACCGGCACAGGTGGAAAGGCAAGGTTACTATGCCACATCAACACCTGGGACTTCTGTGGCCAGCCAGGCCAGAACACCCAGTCCCTTGCCCAGTCCTGGCCAATCCCCAGGAAGCCACCATTCCCTGCATTATCCCCCACAAACCCAGGCAAGGATGTCACCCCATTTGGATGACACCATGGAGGACCCACAACCCAAAACAACAGGGCGCACATTGCGAAGAGGGCAGTTGAGTGGGCGTTTTGGTGAGGGCCAAATTATGGCCTTGGCTAGTGGCCTGACCTTAGTTTATGATGAGCTATATGGGCGCAGATCCAAAAACACCACCAAACAGTGCAGAGCAAACATCTTGGCCAACCTAACCAGACAAGTGAATGCAGCGGGGGAAGAGTTAAAGGATGTTGTACAGATTCAGCGCAAGATATCGGACCTCAAATATGCTGCGCAGAAGAAAGAAAATCAAAGGCGGATTTACAGGTAAAAATGTTAGCTTTAGGATTAGACTGGATGTTGTATTTGCCACCTGGTTCTAAATTCGCCTAACTATGTTTTGCAGCATGAAAACTGGAGGAGGTTTTCCCTCCAAACTCAAGTTGACCCCGGCTGAGGAGATGATTTTGGGATTGATGCATCCAGTCGCCGTCGAGGGCCACGCGGCCCTAAGGGACACAGATTCACCGACCCGTCCTGCAGGTGAGTAAGCTTTATGTGACCTTTACAATTAGTGAGCATGCACAATTAGACAGTAACACATCTGGGAAGCCAGGCACCTAGGCTGTGGCTTGTAGGGGATTTGTGTGTTGGGCCAGGGTGTGGCATGTGTGTGGCCACTTAACTTCTGATTTTTTGGCCACATACAAGACGTGAATGTACATTGAACCCGAGTTTAAAAGTTTGTTGGTTCCCATTAACCTGGCAGTTATGTCTTTACACTCCATGACATCACACACTTCAATCTTGATCTGTTGTCTACTTGTGTGTGAGCTGGGGTTGGTAAAAAATCAACAAACAGGCTTGGTTTGAATTAGGAAAACATACATTGCTAGGCCTCACAAAAACCAGGTCCCTGCTATGTCCAGGCTGAGTGTGTACACTTAAACCGGACCTTCAGTGTGATTTAATGAAAAGCCCAAAGTCTGAAAAAACAGTTCCCCAGCATGTAAAATTAATATTTTTTTTCAGTTTTAGTCACTAACTTATTATTCTTTCCCACACTGGCCTGCAACTCTGCCCAGGAATTTAGGATACGTGCGCCGCCATCTTGACTCAGAAGCATCACACTTACTGAGGAGAGAAGAGTGGGATAAGGTACAGGGGGGCGGGTTATAGCTGCTGTTTGCTCAAACAGAGCAGAGCTGGGGTCAGATAACGGTCACCAGTCCAAGAATGCAGAGCAGCACAGTCAGGAGGCACTTCCTGTTTGCAGGCTGCCTGATAAGATGGCGGCTTCAATAAGCCGCCATCTTGGATGTTTAAAGGCTCATAACATGCAGTAGATGCAGGTAGGAAGATTTGTAATGTGGTCAATCTGTATGTACAGGGTGTGGGAAACATATAAGCTAGACTCTTAATCAGAGTGAAGGTCCGCTTTAATGGCCTATAAGGGATGTGGTCAGCCACAGAACAAGCTGAACTTGAATGTTTGGCTTAGTTGAGGTGAACAATGTGGAAGTAGTTATAGACCAAAAAATATTAAAGATAATGGCATGGAAATTGAAGCTTATTTGTCACCGTTGTTGTAGTGCCCATGACAGCTTTGACCCGTTAACTAATTCGGCATATGTCTTTTGACCCGTCAACAATGCATAGGTGTGTGTTTACATAGTGTCTTTGCTTCTCATGCAGGCCACCATCATCGCTCAGCTACTGTGGAATCCACTGCCAGTTTGGACATGGCGTCAACTTCCGTGCAGCCTAGGAGGGAGGAACCGATATATTCGGTAAGTTTAGTGAGCAAATGTCGGTTATCCATGTTACTTTGCATGTTACTACTAACAGATTGACATATGTAGTGGGCAAGCTAACATATAATTTGTCTCTGTCCATACAGACCCACACACTCATGGATGAAATCCAGGAGCTGGAGGAGGATGGATCCTTTATGTGCCCTTCAGAAGATCTACCCCTGGGCCAGAATCTGCAACTGGTCCAAAATGTTTCAACACCAACTCCGCAGCAGCAGAGGGAAGCTTGCTGAATGGTGGCTGCACATGATGGCCAGCATGCACAGACTGACAGTCAAGTCCCCAGTGTTCTCTCTGCTGTTGAGGATAGTGAAAGCATGCCTGTGTCTGTTGAGGGGCCCAGACCAACATCATCGGCACGACCCCGAACCAGGGGATTGGGGAGGCGGAATCCGCTACGGCGCAACCAGGGGAGGGGCATGGCAATTTTGGACGCATGGCACCACGAGAGGGTTACCTTCCAGCACCAAAACCAAAGGAACTGAGAGGCACTGCATGGCCGGATCGAGACCCTAAATACGACATTACAGGCTGTGCAGACAGAATTGCGGACCCTCAAAAGCCACATGGAGACTGCCAACAATGACAACCGTGCCTACAGGGGTGAAGTGGTAACTATCATGCGAAACATTTTGGACCAGTTGCAGATTCAGAATGCCACACAGGCCCACGTTAGGTCCAATCAGCAAGGGCCACCACCTGGGTACTATGGCCATCACCCATATTAATGTCTCCACACCATGAATCTGTACAACATCTTAGCTCTAAATCCCCCCTGTATTGACTTGTCTGGTGAGGCAAACCAAGATACCCTTGGTGTATGCCTTGGGTTGTGTGTTTTTGATTTGCGCCCATATAGCTCCTTAGAGTGGTGAGGTAGGCCACTAGCCAAGGCCATATCTGAATCCTCACTGAACGTGCCACTCAAGCTTCTACACCTGTACCAGGTTTACACCTGTGGCAGTGGCAAATGTGGGCAAGCAGGATTTTTTTTTTATTTAATTATTGGCATGGTTGATCTAACCATTTCTACTTTGTTGTTACATATATTTTGTTTGCAAATTGGAGTGAGCAGCAACTCCAAGTTTGTGCTATTATTTTTAACAAATAAACAGTTAAAGACACCTGTGGCTCATAAATTTTATTGTCTCTTTTTTTGGTGTCACAGAGAAATATATACTTGGACATTCACACAGTTCACACATCCAAAAAAGAGAGTTGGAAAGCATTAGGCCTGTGGTGAGTAATTACTTCATTACTTAGTTGAACACAACAAACATAACGAAACATACACAAAGGGAAAGAAAACTAAATCAACAACACAATGTTAAACAAAGGCAAATACAGGTTAAATTAAGCAAAATGGGTCGCGATCAAATTAGTCCGCACACTTTGGCCGGACACACTACTGTGTGTGTCCAGAAATGAGTCCTCCTGGTCTTCGCTGGGTGGAGAGGGAGCCAAATCTACATACCGGGGGACCCGTTGTGAAATTGCAAAATTGTGCAGAACAGCACAGGCCATTATTATGTCTATGACCTTTTTCGGATCATATTGCAGGGCGCCCCAGGTATGATCCAAACAACGAAACCTAGTCTTCAAAAGACCAAAGGCCCTCTCTACCACAGCCCTGGTCTTGCGGTGCGCACAGTTGTAGGCATCCTGGGAGGCATCCTGGGGCCGGAGTACTGGCGTCAAGAGCCACGGCAGCAGCGGGTATCCTGAATCACCTTATACATAAGATTAGCAAAAAAAGCATGTAAGACCATAAAGGCACCAGCAACATCAAAAGGAGGCTATTTGTCAATTGTGTGATCAACATGAGGCAACATTTGCCACTGTCCCAGTCCCAAACTAAACATATGTCCTAGAGGTTTACAAAAGGACAACATACAAAGAGTGAGGATGATGGACAATCATACATAAGGATCCCAGCTCTGGGTTTCCAAGTGTGCTTAGGATGTAGGTTTGGCTGACCCCTTATATGCTTTGTGTGAGACCAAAACAGCAGAAACACGCCACATGCACTTTATCCCGCTCTACTCTCGTGTGGAAGTGCAAACCAGCTAATCAAAGATGGGTCCTAAACTCTGCTAAAGTTAAGTGCACTATTCCACATGAGGGTGGTGTAAGAGGGATTATTAAATTAGACAAACAGATAATTTATAATGTGGCTAATGCAGGCCAAACTTGGGCAAACGCTTGGTTGGTTAATAACTAACATTCAAGTGTGGTTTAACATGGGAAGAAGGTTGTTTAAGGTGTAAGTTTTGCAGACATTACTGCAAAATGATAATTAAAAACACACATCCACAACTACATTATGTGGTTTATGTTAACTTACCAAGGAGCCATGCACCGGAAAATTCCCCAGACTCAAACCGTCGGTACAATCCTGATCGTCTAAGGATGTACGCATCATGGGCTGAGCCTGGGTAGCCGGCGAGGACGCTAAGGAACCGCATGTCCGGGGCCACCACTGCCTGCACAATCAAGGAGTGGCCCATTTTGCGGTTCCTGGTAAAAAAGGAACACAATAAAACATTAGGAAGGCATTTTGTAAAAATAACACACACATTTCGATCAGGAGGGAGCATTACAAGGAGGGAGCTTTACAAGGAGGGAGCATTACAAGGAGGGGCCATTACAAAGTGGGACCATTACAAGGAGGGACCATTACAAGGTGGGAGCTTTACAAGGAGGGACCATTACAAGGAGGTAGCTTTACAAGGAGGGGCCATTACAAGGAGGGACCATTACAAGGTGGGAGCTTTACAAGGAGGGGCCATTACAAGGAGGGAGCTTTACAAGGAGGGACCATTACAAGGAGGGAGCTTAACAATGAGGGACCATTACAAGGAGGGACCATTACAAGGAGGGTTAACCAAAAATGAAAAAATCTACCAAATTTAAATACTTACCTGTATATGTACTCGTCAGCAGCCGGAGGCACCAGGGCGACGTGGGTACAGTCAATGGCACCAATGACGTTGGGCATGTCGGCGATATTATAAAAACCAAGCTTAATGGCGTTTCTGGCTACCATATCATCTGGGAAAAAAATATATTTGGGTGTTAGGGTAGCCATGCCTTCCAAAAAATGTGATAGTGCGCGGCTCAGCGTAGGCTGTGAGATCCCCACGGAGAGGGCACCCAGCCTCTGGAACGAGCCGTTCGCCAAAAATTGCAGGCAGCCAAGCATCTTGGTCATACCTGAAATTGCTTGCCCCTTCCTTGTGGTGCGGGCTAACCATGGCCGCAGCTCACTATACAATTTATGGAGGGAAGCGCGATTAAGCCTGGTCAGCTCGAACAGCTCAACGTCATGCATGCCATTGATGTTCATGCGTCGCCGCCGGTGCAATCTGGCCTCTGACCTCAGGATCACATCAATGCCAAACAGAAGAAGAGCTTGATGCTCTTCAAAGTCACTCTCCATCACGCTTGGCTGCCTAGTCCCGAGGTCAAAAAGGTGCCGTAAGACGCTCGACAAGGAAATGACTATATGGGCGTCGGAATACTTGGCAATCAGCTCTCTGAATTAATCGCCAGCCCATTGCAATGACGTAAATAATTTGACCGATCGAAACATTTACGATTTCGAAGGTAAAAAGTCACGAAGTAGCGTAAAACCACAAATTTAAGTTCGATGGACGAACGAACATATACGTCTATGTTCGAACGTTCGTGCGAGTCTATAATGCCCCCAAAAAAAGGAAAAAATGACAAACACCCAACAAAACTTTCGATTGCCAATATGAACATAATGACATTTGGGATTTTGAATCGAGCCTATTGTCCCTGTTCACTAATGCTGGAATGCAAAGCAAAGCATTATTGAGGTTCTTCCCCTTAGGGCTCTGTCTGTTGTTCAATGTTAGCCTTTTAAAGTAACTTAACATGCCCTTTTTGTTTATTGCATGTAAGGTACTTGTGGCTATTCTTTAGGTTTTTGTTTTTGGACTTGTTATATATGTTTATTTTGCCTTCTAGTTATGTATTGACTAGTTATGGTGCAAGACACTACATATGTTGCAAAGAGGCACATTTGTCATGTGTGTTTGTGTTATTGTTAGTGCTTAATTTTTTTTTTGGATTTGCAGGTGATTCTGGTATAACACTGCACATAGGAGGACACGCTCCGTGGTGGAACGTGCCTTTGGCTTGCTAAAGATGCGATTTCGTTGTCTGGACCAGACTGGTGGGGCCCTGCAGTATGAGCCCGCCAAGGTCATAAAAATTATAATTGCGTGTGGGGTCCTGCATAACCTAGCCATTAGAAGCCGTGTATCCAGATATACTGACCTGGCTGAGGACACTTTGCAGATATCTGAAGAAGTGACACCTCCATACTCTGGATCCCAAAGTGGCCCAGCACAGGCGATCCGTTCACAACTTGTGGAAAATGTTTTGGCTAAATAACATTCCTTATTTTTGTTGTTTGTTATTATTTTATTTGTGATAAAATAATCTTTAAGTGCCCAAATTATTTGGTGTATTTTTTCAAGCTTAACATGTGTTCAAATACATTAACACATACATTTAGTGGTATGTTGAATATGATGTCGAAGTAGATGGCTGGTGTGCTTGAATGTTAGCAGCAATATGTGCAAGGCTCTGGTTATTGAGCTGCCATTGGTGGACCATTTCACCCATATGCCTGGTTTGGGTTCTGATTTCTGCCAGCAGGCCAGAGACATTCTCGTTTAAACACTGTAATTGATTGGACATGTTGGTTATTTGGTTACACACAGTGTCGTTAAATCTCTGTGTATTTTCGTTAAATACTACATTTTCATGGTGGCAGGCTTCCTCCATGATTTGTAGCTGTCTCCTTTGGCTGATATGTCGCCTTGGATTAGTTCTGCCACTGGCACGGGTGGGTGGTTGTGCTCCAGAATGAGTGGGTGGTGGTGGCTGGGTTGGCACAGAGTCTGTTGTGCGGACGTCAGAAGTGCTTGTTGGCACTGAGGTGGGGTTAGTGGACACCAGGTGTTGCATTTGCTGGGCCTGTTGGTTCTGTTGTTCTGCCACTGGTTGGCTTGGCCTTGTCGGCATCTGAATTGGTTCCTCCTCCTCCAAATCTCGAATGTGTTCGATAATAGGTGGACTTGGTAGGTTCTGGCAAGAAATGTAGAATGTATTGAGTACCCTTTTTTAACCAACATGGATGCAAGTGCAAATTCAGAAGTATACACAGGGGACCATTGACTTACCTCATCCAAACACTCAGGTTAATTGGTGTGTACAGAAGGCAGTGGATGCATGGTTGTCCGGGACAAGCCAGGGGTAGATTGGCCTTGTGCCGTGTCTTGAGGTGTTTCAGGGACGAGAGAATGTACTTTTAGTGTACAGTGTGTATTAATGAGTAGCAAACGTTTTGGTTCGCCATTAAAAAGGCTCAATGTTAAAAAATAATCACCTCCGGACCTGACATTCGTGTCTGTGTCTAGTCCCCCTGCCAGGCCATGAAGGCTTGCCGGATGAATATATGTGAAAACATGTTCTTCTGCAGGTGTTAGGATTATTTTATTTGGGAAGATTAAAGCTAGAGATGAGCGAACCGGTTCGGACGAACCGGAATTCACTCAGAATTTCAGGAAATATTCGATTCGGCACGAACCCGAATATTTCGTGGTTCGTGTCGATCGAATTTTTCCTGAAATTAAAAAAAAAAATGCCGGCATGGTGGGAGCGGGCCAGCCGGTTCCGCTGTCAGCGGAGCCGGCCGGCGGGCCGGTAAAGCTGGCCGGCCTGCTCCCACCATGCCGGCATTTAAAAAACAAAGAAAAAAAAAAAAAGAAAAAATGCCGGTATGGTGGGAGCGGGCCGGCCGGTTCCGCGCTGACAGCGGAACCGGCCGGCGGGCCGGTAAAGCCGGCCGGCCCGCTCCCACCATGCCGGCATTTAAAAAAAAAAAGAAAGCATTTTTGCCGGCATGGTGGGAGCGGGCCGGCTGTCAGCGGAACCGGCCGGCCCGCTCCCACCATGCCGGCATTTGAGAAAAAAGGCAAACACTTACCTGCAGGTCCGGAGCGTGGAGGCCGGCGCCGCTCTCAGCTGTCATCTGAGGGCGCCTCATCATGACGCGCCCTCAGATGACAGCTGAGAGCGGCGCCGGCCTCCACGCTCCGGACCTGCAGGTAAGTGTTTGCCTTTTTTCTCAAATGCTGGCATGGTGGGAGCAGGCCGGCCGGTTCCGCTGACAGCGGAGCCGGCCGGCCCGCTCCCACCATGCCGGCAAAAATGCTTTTTTTTTTTGTTTTTTGTTTTTTAAATGCCGGCATGGTGGGAGCGGGCCGGCCGGCTTTACCGGCCCGCCGGCCGGCCCGCTCCCACCATGCCGGCATTTTTGATGGGGAACTTCGTAAAAGTTCGATTCGGCCGAACCCGAATTTCTTTGTGAAATTCGGCGAATCGGCCGAATCGAACTTTTCAAAAGTTCGCTCATCTCTAATTAAAGCACACATAATAAGACTAACATCCTGTTACCTATCAGCCTATACAGTCAATTATACTATAAATGGACTTTACCTCTGCTGGCGGCGCATGTCCATTTTTCTTTTGCCATAATATTTTAGGTCTCCAAATTTGCGCTTAATTTGCTCAATATCTCTCCTCACTGAACCCACACTATTAACTTGCCTGCAAGTTTTTTGCCAAATCTCCTGCTTGGCCTGCTTTGTGGTGGATTTAGAAGAATGCACAAATAGGGCATCATAGTTCTCACAAACACCAGTGGCTACAGCCATGCTTTGTACTTCGCAAAAACGGGCTGTAAGTGAGCCACGGCGCAGCTGGCGCCCACATGGGTGTGTGGTGTCCCCGGCAGAAGACGACATTGATGGCTGGCTGTCTGGGGAGTAGTTTGGGTTAGTTGGGCGAGTGTGATGGAGTGTGTGTGGTGGAATGTGATAATGGCAGGGTGCCTGTCGAGCTGTCACCTGTGGAGCTCTCTCTTGATTCGGTGGTTATGGTACTTGGAGACACAGAATGTGGTGGAGGAGGGGTGGTTGGCCTGGTGGGGTATTGGTTTTGGACCTACGCTTCCCCTTGGTGGTGTGTCTTGTTTTTGCTGCATGCTTTGTGTGTGGAGGTGGTGGAGGCTGCAGGGTTTGACGAGATTTGGGACCCTTGTGAGGCCTGGCTGATTTAGTAGCTGTGGGTGAATGTGGCAAGGGCTCCTTGCTCCTGCGTTTTTTGTGAGCAGACTGTGTGGCTGGCTTCTCCACTCTTGGAGTATGTGCATGTCCCTCCCTGCTCTTGTGCCTGCTCTTGTGTTGTTTTGGTTGAGGTCTGGGTGAGTGGCTAGTATGTGCCTCTGGGCTTTTGTGGGTCTTACGGCTCCCTTTTGGTCTGGCCATAGTGATATGGTATCCAACACAGAGCTGAGTGCATTGACCTTTAAATATTTTTCCCATGTGGGCGTGTTCTGCAGTGTCTGTGCCTGCGCGAGCGCGTGCACGCCTGCCACCGCGAGGGAACGTCATAGCCATACCCGGAAGCTCAACCAAGATGTCACCAGCGATTTACACGGAGGAGCAGGACAATATAATAATGGATGTGAGTAGGCGAGCGTGCGTTTATGTGTGCGCACAAGCCGCCAAACAAAAAATAGCTATGGCAGGGCAAGATAAGTGAGGAACAACTGACTTGTTAAAGTAAACTACTACACCAGCTTAGTTTTAAACATGTGCGCAACAGCAAACTAGCCTAGATGCAGATTGAAGAACTAGGCCCATGTGAGTAGGAATGAGGGGCAAAAAATGACTTTAGGTAGGGCATGAGACTTTGACATGTATTTGTGTGACTAATGCTGTACCATTGTGTTTTTTACAAACAGATGATGCTGAGGAACCGCTACGACTACCTGCCATGCGATTTCAATAAGAGGACGTTGGCGCTGGTGGTGGTGGACGCGATTGCCCGCATTTAGGGAACCACCTATACCTTCACCCAGATCGCCCAACACTGGTCGGACTTAAAGAGGAGACATAGGCCCCGGGTGAGGCGGTACTTCGCTAAACATTTTCCAGGTAAGTGTGGCTACTTGACATGCACTAATCACACTGCTCTTGGCTGGGCCTGTTTTTATGATTGTGTTTATATTTCAGCTCATCAATGGAATATGTGTTGCCACCCCACCCGGAAAAGAGCCCACAGCCCAGTGTTGGCAGAATCTGGGGAAGGTATAGGTGGTCCACCGCCAGTGCCAACGCCCACCCCCCCTCTGCCAGTGAGTATGAGGGCCCGTTAGACCTCAGTATGCAGGGGGGGGGATCGCACAGCAGGGAGTCTAGCCTCAACAAGCAGCAACCTGACTCCGGTAAGACTATCAAAATAACATATTTCCTGATACATGCAAGAAATACATATACTAATGTGCACTATTGTTCTTTGTAGATTCTGACGTCGCAGGCCCATCCCAAGGGATAGTCGAGGGAGGTGCAGAACAAGAAAAGGTGGATAGGGAAGGTGAGTGATTTTATGCATAGAAGCATAACCTAATCTGACATTCAGGAGGCACAAAGAGTAAATAATATACTTGTGTTTTGGAACAGATTCACAGCCGGACGTTCTGCTGGACCGAGGGAGGAGGCTGCGCCCCAAACGCCCTGTTGGCCAAAAGCCATGTAAGTTTGAGTTATTTCTTTGAAAAATAGTTTAAAGTCAAGTCCACCAACAAAAAAAATAAATAAAAATATAAGCACAACATACTTATAAGCCAAAACTGATTATGTTTTTCATTCACAGATCAAAGAAAACGCCAACAACATTCAAAAAAACAGGATTTTTGGGTGAAAATTTTAAATTTTTCTATTTTTTTAAATTTAAACATTTTAAAAATTTCAGAAAAAAAAGTTACAGTAAAAAAAACACAAAAAGACAAAAAGGTGTGGTGTGTTTTTTTTCATCCCAATGTACGTTATCACAACATAATCATACAGTTACATGCCCCAAAAGGTAAGTATATGGGACAAGGAATAGAAAGAAGGAGAAGAAGACAAAGAATAAGAAAAAGAGATTAAGGTAAGCATTAAAGACAAGGAAGAAGAAGAAAAAGAGATTAAGGTAAGCATTAAAGACAAGGAAGAATAAGAAAAAAGAGATTAAGGTAAGCATTAAAGACAAGGAAGTAGAAGAAAAAGAGATTAAGGTAAGCATTAAAGACAAGGAAGAATAAGAAAAAGAGATTAAGGTAAGCATTAAAGACAAGGAAGAAGAAGAAAAAGAGATTAAGGTAAGCATTAAAGACAAGGAAGAAGAAGAAAAAAGATTAAGGTAAGCATTAAAGACAAGGAAGAAGAAGAAAAAGAGATTAAGGTAAGCATTAAAGACAAGGAAGAAGAAGAAAAATGAATTTGGTGTATTAAGTTTGGGTATGTGAATAAGTGTCAGTTTGTGGGATAGATTAAGGTTTGGGGAGTATTATGGATGTGCGCTTGCGTGGACCCAGATTGACAACAGCAAATACATGGAGATGTAAGTATACTTGTCCAAAACATCAAAATAGGGGTGAAAACGGAAACGGATGGCAAGAAGGTACGTTTGGAAACCCATTAAAAAGGAGGCAAAAACGGATCATCCGTGTGAACGGGAACGGAAGCCACGACGAAATAGCATGCCCCCGAGAGGGGAAAAAAAACCTTCCCGATTGAAGACACAGAAACGGAGCATTAACGGAGCTCCCCCGACGACGGCTCTGCATCACATTTTATCCCCGGGACAAATGTAAGCAAAACGGGCCATAGGAAAAACGGAACAAAATAAGGTCAGATCCGGGGAGGCTCTGCAAGGTGCGCATAGCACATAGCGCAGTTGTATTTTATCTGAAAATCTTCTAAAGCTCTGTTTCAGTTTGGGGGAGTCTCCTGGGCAGGAAAGGGTGTCTATCAATACATATGTGGTACCCCTGTGACTGGGAGAAATTAGGGTTTTGCATGCAATGAAATTTTATTGACAAACATATCTTTTATTACAAAAAAACACAACAAATTGCAAAAAATATATATTTTTTTTTTTTGCACATATTTCGCCAAAAAGTATTGAGAATACACTAAAAAAGGCCAAACATGTTGAAGCCCAGACTCTCTTGAAAAAAACAATATATCATTTTCCTGGGAAATCCCTGCAAATCCTTTCAAAAATCACAGTTGAACATGTGTAGCGCAAAAGAGTGAAACATGGGCTGGCAACAGAGGGCGACAAAAGCTGCAGGTAGGCTGGCAGCGAAAGGGTTAATTCTCACAACTTTTAATATACCTGCTGACACGTCCCTTGCCACCCCAACCCACTTTGCCCCCACCAGCATCAAGTTGGGTCCAGCAACATGGGCCAAAGCCAGAGCTGTGATGGTGAGTAATTTAGACCCATTGTATAAACACTTGCTGCCTTGCAGATTTTTTAAGCATAAACCAAATTGCCCATGTTTTGGTGGCACATCAGTAAATTGTGTATTTGGTTGTTGTTGGTAGAATCATCCTTCTCTCTGTCTTTTGCAATTTAATTAAATTAGGGTTTTTGGGCCAATGGTCATTCCAACTTCAAAAAACCAAGCCTCCCCTTAGTGTTTGAGTGCACATTCCCTCCACATTTGACACTTGACCCTGTGTGGAGTCAAACTACATTTGTGTGTCCTTCATTCGGTTATTGTAAAGAGCTGTGCTTCAACATGTGCTGACCCTGCTGGTATATTGTCACGTTGTGCTACAGATTGGGGGTCCTTCTAAATATTTGTTTATGCCACTGTTAGTTGCAGGATGCAATGCGTTGTGGATTTCAACAAGCATCCAGGTTAGCTTTGTACTGTTTTCAGCAAAACAAGTGGCCCCAAAAATGTTTTCTTCCTTTTACCCACCAAAATTAGCAGTACATGTAATGGGCCATTTTTACTTGTGATGTACATCATTTTACAATGAAGTAAGGCTATTTGTTTTTACTTTTGGAAACAACTGAATTCTATGGGCTATGTAGTCAAAATGTGAAAATCTATTCAAGAGCCTATAGTGTGCTGTGTTTGGCTAAATTAAAATATAACTCTTTAAATAAATGATGTTGACTTATGTGACTTTGCTTTCTTTGAGTTTTTACATAAACTATAAAATGAAAAACTTAAAAAAGAAAGAATGGGAGACACCCCTAGGAAATATTGATATATTGGTATGTAGGCACTGCCCCTTTAACCATGTAAATGTGGGGCGCCCAGCTAACCACCCTACTATTGCATGAACCACAAAAATACCGACAATTGGTTAATTGCTGGGCTGGCCAATAAACATACTGATATGAGCAAAAAAGAAAAATACTTTAATGATAGTGCACAGGGGCACACAACGCATTTGACAAACAGGACTTAAAGACACACATTAATTAAAATCGCAATGCGATGACACATATACAAATAAATGGAGGCCCCTGCCAGGACAACCTGGACTCCACACACACATACACAGACACTCCATTCATAGCAAAAAATGCTGGCCAGCATATGATATAGGAATGAAAAAATCTATCCTCAGTAAGGGCAAGCAGTAGCATGTATTGGGATCATAGTTCCTGGGGGTGCCAGACTGCTAGTGCTGTCCACCTAGTCCAATATAAAACAAGTTGGTAGAAAAATATATTTGAGTTGATTATATAGAGGCTCTGATCACGGAGCACTTAGATGAAATCTTATATATCTATCCAGCATGTATAGGTGGTAAGGAGCTATGGCAAAATGACAAACTGATTAATTCAGAGCTCAACACCAAAGGCATTTAAAGGCAATCCTGTGTGAATGGGTTTGTATTATTCATCATCCTGAAAACGCCTTAAGTCCCTCCACATTAGGGTCCATATCCCTGCTGGAGATCAGATATAATATGTCAAACAAAGCAGCAGGGGGCATATAACACGACACTCAGACATCAAATACTTGCGGTCTTCTATGAGGGCCGGTACAGGCGTGCAGGGAACATCACCATCCTGTCTCCTTGAGAGGTTCCTCAAGCCATCCAGGTGTATTGTTGCGGCGTAGGCCGCCAGCAGTCTTGCCACTCTTCCTTTGTCTGGTCGTTCCCGCCAGTGAAGTATCAACGCTAGAGCCTGCTTGCAAGTGCGGCCATGCTATGAGCGAGCACGTGTAGTGGGTGTGGTCAGGGGCCCCGACCAACAGCTGTTTCGCTCCTGCTCGGGAGCTTCGTCAGGGTAGGAGGGGCTACCTGAATTGCGTCATCTTTATAGGCGGCCTTGGATAGAAAAGAAGCCAATCATCTCCCTGCGCAAGCAACTGCGCAGTATACAGACCAGGACACCTGCTTCTGTTGGCTCACACTCCAGCTTGTCATCCTTAGCTCGCGCCTGCGTGATCAATCTACATACACCACACGCAGTACACGCATGCGCAGTAGGCTTCACCTCACCGCCCACAGCCTGCACAGCGCATCTAGCCCTTTCAACATTGAACGGCAACCATGAATGTCCGGAAGTTCATGTCCATAGTGCATTGGCTATAGCAATTCATGCGCCAGTTTGGTAGCCTCCCCCATCTATTAGGCATATGAATACTTGCTATTCTAATGGGTTATTGATGTTACAGTTCTCACAGTGTCACATGTCCAACGATCTCATACACAGCTTGGTCTAAATATACATAAAACAGCTGGGCAGATGACAGCCAATTCTGTCTTAGGTCTTCATACCTTTATAGGCGCGGGGCCCCAATCCCTAATTACTTTAGATTAATTAATGGCTAGGCTGGGTAAATATCCAATACAAAATATACTCTGCATAACTACAAGCCAAAGCCAAAAGTGCAAAGCAAGGGGAATGATACAAAATCGGTGCCAAAGCCCTGCTTTTTACCTTGCCACACTATCAGTGACAAAGCCAGGGTTGCGCCTAGATATATAATGCTTGAAAAATAAATTCAAATACAAAATTATACAAAGGAAAGGGAAATACAGCAAAGAAGGAGCAAGAAATGCCTCAAAAGGACCGGCCCCACTAACAACCTCGCCCACAGGTTAAACCTATAGGAACGCTTTCAGGCCCATGTCAGTATTCAAGCCCAACGGGAACATGGTACCCAGCTCATAAATGAGCCTCGATTCCTGCTGTAAAAGCCGTGTATCCCAGGATCCCCCCCTGTTGGAACCCTTCAACTTAAAGATACCACATGCTGTCAGTCCCGCAGGGTCCCCATTATGATATTGATGAAAGTGTGCAGCTAATGGGCTCCTTTCACTATTGCGCTTAATATCACCAACATGTTCGCCTATCCGAGTACGTAGTTCCCTTTTGGTTTTACCAACATATTTCAGCCCACAAGGGCACGTAATAAGATAAATGACATACCTAGAGGCACAATTTATAAAGGCGCTAATGGGGCGGGGGTTTGTACATTTCGGTCCACTGAAACTAGTTGTTTTAGAAATAAATGGGCATGCCTTACAGTGGCCACAACTAAACGAACCCATCACATTTGTGATATTTCTAGTCACTTGGTGGGCCCTATATTCACTTCGGACTAGTAGGTCTTTTATATTGCTAGCCCGTTTGGCCGTCAACAATGGACCAGACCCCACAATTTTAGCTATCTTTGGGTCCAAAAGTAGCACATGCCAATGGGATTGTAATATCCCACGGAATCTATCCCAGTGTGTGCTGTATTTTGTAATTAGGCGTACCGGTGGTTCACCTTCCATTCGCCTTTTCTTCCCGCCTTTTAACAAGTCACCTCTGGGGATCTCAAGGGCTTTATGGAAGCACGTTCTCAAAAGACGATGGGGGTACCCCCTCTCCCTGAATCTTGCAGCCAGGCCCCGGGCCTCCCTAATGTAGGCCTCCACCGTACTACAGTTCCTCCTAATACGAAGGAACTGTCCCAGCGGAATACCACGGCGCAGGGGGCCCGGGTGATGGCTGGAAAAGTGAAGGAGAGTATTCCCTGCTGTAGGCTTGCGATATGTAGAGGTAATAAGAGTATCCGCCTCCTTGGAGATATTAAGGTCGAGGAACTCAATTTTATCAGCGCTCACTTTGTAAGTGAGTTTTATATTGCGATCATTATGATTGAGAGAGTCAATGAACTCGTCTAATTGGGCCCTGGTGCCCTTCCACAACAGAAGGACATCATCGATATACCTGAGCCAAAGGGCAGCGTGTGCCCGAAACTCCGCCTGCCCAAACACCTCGGCGCTCTCCCACCGCCCGAGGTGTAGGCAGGCGTAGGATGGAGCACACGCCGCCCCCATGGCGGTCCCACGAATCTGATGATAGAACACTCCATTGAAGCGAAAATAATTGTTTGATAGTACAAATTCCAGCATTTCAACCAGGAATTCATTGTATGCTGCCTCACCTGGGCCCACTTCTTGCAGTATATCCTCCACAGCCTGCAGGCCTACTGAATGAGGGATGGAGGTGTATAAGCTTTCAACATCGACGCTTACCAACAAACAATCGGCGTCGATGTGGATGTCCTGAAGTTTGCGAAGCAAGTCGCTGCTATCAAGTACAAATGATGGAAGTAACCGTACTAAAGGTTTTAGATTCTCGTCAATAAAACGAGCCACCCCTTCCAAAGGGCCCCCATTCCCTGATACAATAGGCCTACCCGGCGGGGCCACCGGATTTTTATGTATTTTTGGGATCGTATAGAGTACCGGAATACTATATTCATCCACCTTCAGATACTCAAACACCTTATGTGTTAGTAAGTTTTCTTCCCATGCCCAATATAATTTTTCATTTAGCCTATGCACAACCTCTGGGAAGGGGTTGCCCTGAACTACACAATACGTGTCACCATTTAATAATTGGCCCTTCTCCTCTGTAACATAATATTGTTCATCAAGGAGAACTACATTCCCTCCTTTGTCACTGGGCCTTATGATGACATTCCTCGCCCGTTTAAGGTCCTCGAGTGCTAGCCTCTCAGCTCTCGTCAAGTTGTCCTGGTCTCCTAATGAACCCCACTGTACTAACCCTAGATCTCGCTCCACCAGCTGTAAAAATAATGCTAGGTGTTTGTTTTGACTGAGGGGAGGAAAATTTTTGGATGGGCACTTCAAGCGGCTTAAATCAGGTAATAAGTCCGGAATTTCATCAATGAATCCATCATAAGATTGATCACCTGATTGCTCGACTATCTGCGTTTCATCACAAAGTGGGCTGGCTGGAGCTACCTGTCCTTTTGTCTTATTGCTGTACATAGACTTAAACAAAACCTTCCGTAGGTAAAGGGCAGTATCCTTATATAGTTCAAACTCATCGCCCCCCACCGAGGGAGAGAAGGATAGTCCCTTCGCCAGCACCGCTTTGTGATGAACGCTTAGGTCAAAATGAGATAAGTTGATAATATTCAAACCGCTTGCTGTCTCGCCCAAACCACCATTGTTATCTACGGAGGAGGACCCCCCATCTTTTTCTTGCGAATCCCTCTCAGGGACTTGACCCTGGTGGCTACGCTTTCGGCGTCTTCTCCTCTTTTTTGGTGTAGTTCCAAAAAAGACACAGTTCTACGTGACTTGCGTGAATGCCTCGGGGGGCTCTCATCAGAGACCTCCGTCTCAGCCCCCGACAAATCACTAGAAACATCACGCCACTGTCGCACGCGTGAGAAAGACCTATTTCTAGGTTTAAAGTCCATAAAAATCCTTCCACCCTCAAATTCTGATAAATCACGTCTAAACTTCCTCTGTTTTATCTCCTTGATAGTTTTTTGGACACGATCAACCTCAATTCTTATCATTTCATTGAGTTTGGCAAAATCCGGGTCATTACAAAATGAATCTAATTTACTGCTAGTCTCTTTAATTTCCCCTTCTAATTGTTGAAGTTGGATGCGTTCCTCGTCGATGATGAGCTCCATCAACCGCACCCCATGGTCTATACATTCCCTCTGCCATTTTAGAAGAAACCTGTCTGATCTCAGATGTTCTGCTGGGACAATCCGCTCTCTCAGGCCTCTAGGTATAATCTTTTGTGAGATATAATTCTCAATCGTACAGACGTCCCAATGACGTTTTAACTGTTTAATTATTAGGGACTTATGTTTTTTAAATAATGGTCTCATCTCACTATCTTGTTCAGTATTAGCCCCACCTCCTTGAGAGCTAAATGCAGATTGCATATTTTGCAGACAGGCCTTATCCAATGTGAAAGCCATAGTTACCCCCTGCTCAATAGAGCAAAGCTATAGCACACTAAGTATTTGGGGCCCGTGAAATGGGCAATTTCTCCCCATGCACCAAAAAATAATTATTAATGCCCTAGCATCAAGACTAAGAGAAGTTGAACACTACCGTGAACGCCCAATTTACAACAAAAACACCATCAACCCTTAAAGATATGTGAAAAAACTTTAAGTCTCCCACCATGCACAAGGCCATCTAAATGCACCAGATATTCAGGCAACTAAGGGGTCTCAACCACAAAAAATGGAGGCAACACCATCTCCTTGTTTGGACAAATGAAAAACTTAAAAAAGAAAGAATGGGAGACACCCCTAGGAAATATTGATATATTGGTATGTAGGCACTGCCCCTTTAACCATGTAAATGTGGGGCGCCCAGCTAACCACCCTACTATTGCATGAACCACAAAAATACCGACAATTGGTTAATTGCTGGGCTGGCCAATAAACATACTGATATGAGCAAAAAAGAAAAATACTTTAATGATAGTGCAAAGGGGCACACAACGCATTTGACAAACAGGACTTAAAGACACACATTAATTAAAATCGCAATGCGATGACACATATACAAATAAATGGAGGCCCCTGCCAGGACAACCTGGACTCCACACACACATACACAGACACTCCATTCATAGCAAAAAATGCTGGCCAGCATATGATATAGGAATGAAAAAATCTATCCTCAGTAAGGGCAAGCAGTAGCATGTATTGGGATCATAGTTCCTGGGGGCGCCAGACTGCTAGTGCTGTCCACCTAATCCAATATAAAACAAGTTGGTAGAAAAATATATTTGAGTTGATTATATAGAGGCTCTGATCACGGAGCACTTAGATGAAATCTTATATATCTATCCAGCATGTATAGGTGGTAAGGAGCTATGGCAAAATGACAAACTGATTAATTCAGAGCTCAACACCAAAGGAATTTAAAGGCAATCCTGTGTGAATGGGTTTGTATTATTCATCATCCTGAAAACGCCTTAAGTCCCTCCACATTAGGGTCCATATCCCTGCTGGAGATCAGATATAATCTGTCAAACGAAGCAGCAGGGGGCATATAACACGACACTCAGACATCAAATACTTGCGGTCTTCTATGAGGGCCGGTACAGGCGTGCAGGGAACATCACCATCCTGTCTCCGTGAGAGGTTCCTCAAGCCATCCAGGTGTATTGTTGTGGCGTAGGCCGCCAGCAGTCTTGCCACTCTTCCTTTGTCTGGTCGTTCCCGCCAGTAAAGTATCAACGCTAGAGCCTGCTTGCAAGTGCGGCCATGCTATGAGCGAGCACGTGTAGTGGGTGTAGTTATTGATGTTACAGTTCTCACAGTGTCACACGTCCAACGATCTCATACACAGCTTGGTCTAAATATACATAAAACAAACAGCTGGGCAGATGACAGCCAATTCTGTCTTAGGTCTTCATACCTTTATAGGTGCGGGGCCCCAATCCCTAATTACTTTAGATTAATTAATGGCTAGGCTGGGTAAATATCCAATACAAAATATACTCTGCATAACTACAAGCCAAAGCCAAAAGTGCAAAGCAAGGGGAATGATACAAAATCGGTGCCAAAGCCCTGCTTTTTACCTTGCCACACTATCAGTGACAAAGCCAGGGTTGCGCCTAGATATATAATGCTTGAAAAATAAATTCAAATACAAAATTATACAAAGGAAAGGGAAATACAGCAAAGAAGGAGCAAGAAATGCCTCAAAAGGACCGGCCCCACTAACAACCTCGCCCACAGGTTAAACCTATAGGAACGCTTTCAGGCCCATGTCAGTATTCAAGCCCAACGGGAACATGGTACCCAGCTCATAAATGAGCCTCGATTGTTTGTTGGTAAGCGTCGATGTTGAAAGCTTATACACCTCCATCCCTAATTCAGTAGGCCTGCAGGCTGTGGAGGATATACTGCAAGAAGTGGGCCCAGGTGAGGCAGCATACAATGAATTCCTGGTTGAAATACTGGAATTTGTACTATCAAACAATTATTTTCGCTTCAATGGAGTGTTCTATCATCAGATTCGTGGGACCGCCATGGCCGCGGCGTGTGCTCCATCCTACGCTCCATCCTACGCCTGCCTACACCTCGGGCGGTGGGAGAGCGTCGAGGTGTTTGGGCGGGCGGAGTTTCGGGCACACGCTGCCCTTTGGCTCAGGTATATCGATGATGTCCTTCTGTTGTGGAAGGGCACCAGGGCCCAATTAGACGAGTTCATTGACTCTCTCAATCATAATGATCGCAATATAAAACTCACTTACAAAGTGAGCGCTGATAAAATTGAGTTCCTCGACCTTAATATCTCCAAGGAGGCGGATACTCTTATTACCTCATCGCATATATACATATCGCAAGCCTACAGCAGGGAATACTCTCCTTCACTTTTCCAGCCATCACCCGGGCCCCCTGCGCCGTGGTATTCCGCTGGGACAGTTCCTTCGTATTAGGAGGAACTGTAGTACGTTAGGGAGGCCCGGGGCCTGGCTGCAAGATTCAGGGAGAGGGGGTACCCCCATCGTCTTTTGAGAACGTGCTTCCATAAAGCCCTTGAGATCCCCAGAGGTGACTTGTTAAAAGGCGGGAAGAAAAGGCGAATGGAAGGTGAACCACCGGTACGCCTAATTACAAAATACAGCACACACTGGGATAGATTCCGTGGGATATTACAATCCCATTGGCATGTGCTACTTTTGGACCCAAAGATAGCTAAAATTGTGGGGTCTGGTCCATTGTTGATGGCCAAACGGGCTAGCAATATAAAAGACCTACTAGTCCGAAGTGAATATAGGGCCCACCAAGTGACTAGAAATATCACAAATGTGATGGGTTCGTTTAGTTGTGGCCACTGTAAGGCATGCCCATTTATTTCTAAAACAACTAGTTTCAGTGGACCGAAATGTACAAACCCCCCGCCCCATTAGCGCCTTTATAAATTGTGCCTCTAGGTATGTCATTTATCTTATTACGTGTCCTTGTGGGCTGAAATATGTTGGTAAAACCAAAAGGGAACTACGTACTCGGATAGGCGAACATGTTGGTGATATTAAGCGCAATAGTGAAAGGAGCCCATTAGCTGCACACTTTCATCAATATCATAATGGGGACCCTGCGGGACTGACAGCATGTGGTATCTTTAAGTTGAAGGGTTCCAACAGGGGGGGATCCCGGGATACACGGCTTTTACAGCAGGAATCGAGGCTCATTCATGAGCTGGGTACCATGTTCCCGTTGGGCTTGAATACTGACATGGGCCTGAAAGCGTTCCTATAGGTTTAACCTGTGGGCGAGGTTGTTAGTGGGGCCGGTCCTTTTGAGGCATTTCTTGCTCCTTCTTTGCTGTATTTCCCTTTCCTTTGTATAATTTTGTATTTGAATTTATTTTTCAAGCATTATATATCTAGGCGCAACGCTGGCTTTGTCACTGATAGTGTGGCAAGGTAAAAAGCAGGGCTTTGGCACCGATTTTGTATCATTCCCCCTGCTTTGCACTTTTGGCTTTGGCTTGTAGTTATGCAGAGTATATTTTGTATTGGATATTTACCCAGCCTAGCCATTAATTAATCTAAAGTAATTAGGGATTGGGGCCCCGCGCCTATAAAGGTATGAAGACCTAAGACAGAATTGGCTGTCATCTGCCCAGCTGTTTGTTTTATGTATATTTAGACCAAGCTGTGTATGAGATCGTTGGACGTGTGACACTGTGAGAACTGTAACATCAATAACCCATTAGAATAGCAAGTATTCATATGCCTAATAGATGGGGGAGGCTACCAAACTGGCGCATGAATTGCTATAGCCAATGCACTATGGACATTAGGAAATGAACTTCCGGACATTCATGGTTGCCGTTCAATGTTGAAAGGGCTAGATGCGCTGTGCAGGCTGTGGGCGGTGAGGTGAAGCCTACTGCGCATGCGTGTACTGCGTGTGGTGTATGTAGATTGATCACGCAGGCGCGAGCTAAGGATGACAAGCTGGAGTGTGAGCCAACAGAAGCAGGTGTCCTGGTCTGTATACTGCGCAGTTGCTTGCGCAGGGAGATGATTGGCTTCTTTTCTATCCAAGGCCGCCTATAAAGATGACGCAATTCAGGTAGCCCCTCCTACCCTGACGAAGCTCCCGAGCAGGAGCGAAACAGCTGTTGGTCGGGGCCCCTGACCACACCCACTACACGTGCTCGCTCATAGCATGGCCGCACTTGCAAGCAGGCTCTAGCGTTGATACTTCACTGGCGGGAACGACCAGACAAAGGAAGAGTGGCAAGACTGCTGGCGGCCTACGCCGCAACAATACACCTGGATGGCTTGAGGAACCTCTCAAGGAGACAGGATGGTGATGTTCCCTGCACGCCTGTACCGGCCCTCATAGAAGACCGCAAGTATTTGATGTCTGAGTGTCGTGTTATATGCCCCCTGCTGCTTTGTTTGACATATTATATCTGATCTCCAGCAGGGATATGGACCCTAATGTGGAGGGACTTAAGGCGTTTTCAGGATGATGAATAATACAAACCCATTCACACAGGATTGCCTTTAAATGCCTTTGGTGTTGAGCTCTGAATTAATCAGTTTGTCATTTTGCCATAGCCCCTTACCACCTATACATGCTGGATAGATATATAAGATTTCATCTAAGTGCTCCGTGATCAGAGCCTCTATATAATCAACTCAAATATATTTTTCTACCAACTTGTTTTATATTGGACTAGGTGGACAGCACTAGCAGTCTGGCGCCCCCAGGAACTATGATCCCAATACATGCTACTGCTTGCCCTTACTGAGGATAGATTTTTTTCATTCCTATATCATATGCTGGCCAGCATTTTTTGCTATGAATGGAGTGTCTGTGTATGTGTGTGTGGAGTCCAGGTTGTCCTGGCAGGGGCCTCCATTTATTTGTATATGTGTCATCGCATTGCGATTTTAATTAATGTGTGTCTTTAAGTCCTGTTTGTCAAATGCGTTGTGTGCCCCTGTGCACTATCATTAAAGTATTTTTCTTTTTTGCTCACATAAACTAGGAACACAACTTTCACAGTTCCATTGGGCATACACACATTAAAATGTATTGCTTGTGAGAACTTTATTGACAAGAATCTTCCCCAAAAAAATTACCAGGCAACATCAGGGTAATATGGTGAGGGACAATCACGGTGTTGTCCATCCAGGGGTTGGCAGAAGGCAACTTGTGTTGCTGTTGTTTGGCCAATGTGCACATGAGGGTTGTTTGAAGACACTTGCCCAGATCCAAACATGGCCTGGAAAGTATGTTTTGCTGCTGCACCTGCTGGTTGAGGACCTGCAGCAAATGAGCCATTTCCCTCTGACTCTACTGAATGGCTGAAATAATGGCCAAATATTGGTCCTGTTCACATGCAGCCTGCTGTTCCAGCTCCTCCCATTGTTCCTGTGCCTGTGCTCTCTGCTCGGCCCAAGGATTCCTTTCTGTTTACAGCTGCTGCAGTTGTCCTTCAATGCCTGCAACTCTTTCTGCCAGTTGGCCGTGACATTGTTGCCTGTTGTATGCTTGAAGCATTAGCATCCCCAGCTTGTATAGCTGGGCACTAATGGATTGCCTTTTTTGGCTCCGCAGCTACCACCAATGGAGCCTGAAAATTATAGAAGAAAGGTTAATCGCACAAATTAAATGGGTCCGGATTAGGTTTCTTGTTACACCTGGAGCTGGCAGCAGCAGGAGCCCAAAAATTAGCGAAATCACACCCTTGAGTTGCAAGCAGCAGCAGCAGCTGCAGGAGCCCAAACATTGCTTTAAAGAGACACTGGAGTTGGCTTCAGGAGGCCATAAATTGGATGAATCACACCCTGGAGTTGCAAGCAGCAGCAGGAGCATAAACATTGATTTAAAGAGACACTGGAGTTGGCTGCAGGAGCCCAACAATTGGATGAATCACACCCTGGAGTTGCAAGCAGCAGCAGCAGCAGGAGCCCAAACATTGCTTTAAAGAGACACTGGAGTTGGTTGCAGGAGGCCAAAAATTGGATGAATCGCAACCTGGAGTTGCAAGCAGCAGGAGCAGGAGCCCAAACATAGCATGAAAGAGACACTGGAGTTGGCTGCAGGAGCCCAACAATTGGATGAATCACACCCTGGAGTTGCAAGCAGCAGCAGCAGGAGCCCAAGCATTGCTTTAAAGAGACACTGGAGTTAGCTGCAGGAGGCCAAAAATTGGATGAATCACGCCCTGGACTTGCAAGCAGCAGCAGGAGCCCAAACATTGCTTTAAAGAGACACTGGAGTTGGCTTCAGGAGCCCAACAATTGAATGAATCACACCCTGGAGTTGCAAGCAGCAGCAGGAGCCCAAACGTTACTTGAAAGAGACACTGGAGTTGGCTGCAGGAGGCCAAAATTTGGATGAATCACACCCTGGAGTTGCAAGCAGCAGCAGCAGCAGGAGCCCAAACATAGCTTGAAAGAGATACTGGAGTTGGCCGCAGGAGGCCAAAAATGGGATGAATCACACCCTGGAGTTAAAAGCAGCAGCAGGAGCACAAACATAGCTTGAAAGAGACACTGGAGTTGGCTGCAGGAGGCCAAAAAATGGATGAATCACACCCTGGAGTTGCAAGCAGCAGCAGGAGCCCAAACATAGCTTGAAAGAGACACTGGAGTTGGCTGCAGGAGGCCAAAAATTGGATGAATCACACCCTGGAGTTGCTAGCAGCAGCAGCAGCAGGAGCCAAAACATTGCTTTAAAGAGACACTGGAGTTGGCTGCAGGAGGCCAAAAATTGGATGAATCACACCCTAGAGTTGCAAGCAGCAGCAGGATCCCAAACATTGCTTTAAAGAGACACTGAAGTTGGCAGCAGGAGCCCAAAAATTGCCTGAATCACACCCTGGAGTTGCAAGCAACAGCAGCAGCCCAAACATTGCTTTAAAGAGACACTGGAGTTGGCAGCCGGAGCCCAAAAATTGGATGAATCATACCGTGGAGTTGCAAGCAGCAGCAGCAGGAGCCCAAGCAAAGCTTGAAATGGACACCGCAGTTGGCTGTAGGAGCCCAAAAATTGGATGAATCACACCCTGGAGTTGCAAGCAGCAGCAGGAGCACAAACATTGCTTTAAAGAGACACTGGAGTTGCCAGCAGGAGCCCAGAAATTGGATGCATCACACCCTGGAGTTGCAAGCAGCAGCAGGAGCCCAAACATTGCTTTAAGGAGACACTGGAGTTGGCAGCAGGAGCCCAAAAATTGGCTTAATCACACCCTGGAGTTGCAAGCAGCAGCAGCAGCAGGAGCCCAAGTATTCCTTGAAAGAGACACTGGAGTTGGCAGCAGGAGGCCAAACATTGGATGAATCACAACCTGGAGTTGCAAGCAGCAGCAGGAGCAGCAGCAGCCCAAACATAGCCTGAAAGACACACTGGAGTTGGCAGCAGGAGACCAAAAATTGGATGAATCACACCCTGGAGTTGCAAGCAGCAGCAGCCCAAACATAGCTTGAAAGAGACACTGGAGTTGGCAGCAGGAGCCCAAAAATTGGATGAATCACACCCTGGAGTTGCAAGCAGCAGCAGGAGCCCAAACATAGCTTGAAAGAGACACTGGAGTTGGCAGCAGGAGCCCAAAAATTGGATGAATCACACCCTGGAAATGCAAGCAGCAGCAGGAGCCCAAACATAGCTTGAAAGAGACACTAGAGTTGGCAGCAGGAGCCCAAAAATTGGATGAATCACATCCTGGAGTGGCAAGCAGCAGAAGCAGCAGCTGCAGGGGACCAAACATTGCTTTAAAGAGACACTGGAGTTGGCAGCAGCGCAGCAGGAACCCAAAAATTGACTGACACACCCTGGAGTTGGCAGCAGCAGCAGGAACCCAGAAATTGGCTGGAAGGCACCCTGAAGTTGGCAGCAGCAGGAGCACAAACATTAGCTGGAAGGCACACCCTGGAGTTGGCAGCAGCATAAGCAGGAGCCCAAACATTGCTTGAAAGACACCCTGGAGTTGGCAGCAGCAGCAGCAGGAGGCCAAAAATTGGCTGTAAGGCACACCCTGAAGTTGGCATAGAGGATGGGTATGAAGAAGGATGGGTATGACGCACAGCTGCCTTCGGCTGAGTTACTGGAGCCTTGGCTGGCTGAAATTGGGAGCGGTGTGCCACTTGGTGAGGAAGCAGGCTGGACCACCTCTTTTCTCTCTCGGTTCTCCCAGGCCGCTTTATGGTGATGCATCATATGTTGACGCAGGGCCGTGGTGCCAACATTTGGGCCCTGGCCATGCTTCACCTTATGCCTACATATCTTGCATGTGTCTATGTTACCCTCCTGCGGATGCTTCAGGAAAAACTGCCACACTGCCGAGTAGCTACTTTTCCCACCAACAGGCCGCACTGATTCACTGCTACTGTCGCCAACTCCAGGAACCCCTGCTCCACTACCTCCCGATAAGGTAGCCTGCCGCGCAGCAGGTGCCCTATCCCGGCCCCGGCCCCGTTTGGCTCCAGGCTTTACAATTGTGCCCCCATGCTGACTGCCAACCATGCTGCTAACACCTTGCTGCCTCAGCTGCTGACTCCGGGGCAACCTGCGCCCCTCTTCTCCTGATGATGACGATGAAGCCCCTTCATCACCCGGTTCCTATGTGCGATCAGCTTCATCATTATCATCATCACCGAGTTGTTGCTGCACGTCACTGATGTTCTCGGTTTCCTCAACAGTGTCTGGCGCAGGAGCTGAACGCTCGCAACACCCACGACACTGTCCACATCACTATTTGTCTGCCTAGCTAAAGAAGCCACCTCCATTTCTTGGCTGGGCAGTAGCTGCTGACTGTCCTCTATCTGATCATCCTCCTCACTAAAGAGTGGAGCTGAACCCAAAGCATAGGATATGTCGCTGGGGGAGGGAACGGCGTAGGACAGAGGCAATGGGAAGACAGGGACTGCTCTCGGGGCATGCCAACTCAGGGTTGTGTCAGAGGAACCTACCGACCCTAGACTGGGGGTGTCAGATGTAACCTGTGATGATGTTGATGAGCACGTTAACCAATCTACCACGGCAGATGCGTTACTGGTGGAGACACGACCGCTAGCAGATACTGGCAGTTCAGGTCTCTCACCGTGACTCCTGCTGCCACTCGCTCCTAGTCTGCTGCGACCTCTGCCTGCTGAATCTTGGCCTCTGCCACTCCTCTTTGAACATCCTTGCACTTGTCTGCCTGACATTTTTATGTATTTGAAATGCGCAGTGGGTACGATAAAAAATGTTTACTTTAAAAAGAAGAAGCTACATAAAGTGAGGAACTGCTTCTTTGCACCAGATACTATGAAAATTGCCAATATGGGATACCCTGTGGCCTAGTGTTTTGGAAGGAGACCAAAAACCAATTCAAAATGCAACACTTTGATTTAGCTGAGGAAGGATCAACAAGCGTATTTAGTATAACAGGCTGCCTAATGCGGGTTTGGATGCCCTGCGGCCTGGTGTTTTTTTTGTTAAAGGCAGACCAAAAACCAATTCAAAATGCAATACTTTGATTCAGCTGAGGAAGGATCAACAAGCGTATTTAGTATAACAGGCTGCCTAATGCAAGTTTGGGATGCCCTGCGAGTATAAGAGATAGGCTGCCTAATGCAGGTTTGGGATGCCCTGCGGCCTGGTGTTTTGTTTTTTTTTGTTAAAGGCAGACCAAAAACCAATTCAAAATGCAAAACTTTGATTCAGCTGAGGAAGGATCAACAAGTGTATTTAGTATAACAGGCTGCCTAATGCAGGTTTGGGATCCCCTGCGGCCTGGTGTTTTTTTTTGTTAAAGCCAGACCAAAAACCAATTCAAAATGCAATACTTTGATTCAGTTGAGGAAGGATCAACAAGAGTATTTAGTATAACAGATAGGCTGCCTAGTGCAGGTTTGGGATGCCCTGCAGCCTGGTGTTTTTTTTTTTGTTAAAGGCAGACCAAAAACCAATTCAAAATGCAATACTTTGATTCAGCTGAGGAAGGATCAACAAGCGTATTTAGTATAACAGATAGGCTGCCTAATGCAGGTTTGGGAAGCCCTGCGGCCTGATGTTTTTTGGTTAAAGGCAGACCAAAAACCAATTCAAAATTCAATATTTTGATTCAGCTGAGGAAGGATCAAGAAGCGTATTTAGTATAACAGATAGGCTGCATAATGCAGGTTTGGGATGCCCTGCGGCCTGGTGTTTTTTTTTTTGTTAAAGGCAGACCAAAAACCAATTCAAAATGCAATACTTTGATTCAGCTGAGGAAGGATCAACAAGCGTATTTAGTATAACAGATAGGCTGCCTAATGCAGGTTTGGGATGCCCTGCGGCCTGGTGTTTTTTTTGTTAAAGGCAGACCAAAAACCAATTCAAAATGCAAAACTTTGATTCAGCTGAGGAAGGATCAACAAGCGTATTTAGTATAACAGATAGGCTTCCTAATGCAGGTTTGGGATGCCCTGCGGCCTGGTGTTCTTTTTGTTAAAGGCAGACCAAAAACCAATTCTAAATGCAATACTTTGATTCAGCTGAGGAAGGATCAACAAGCGTATTTAGTATAACAGATAGGCTGCCTAATGCAGGTTTGGGATACCCAGGTGGGCTGGTGTTTTTTTGGTTAAAGGCAGACCAAAAATATTTAAACTAATCCAGTTATATATTATGATAAATGCTTATGTGTAACATATAGGGTAAAATAAGCCACTGCATAGATGGCATGCACAGTGGCAAGGCAGATTTACAGCACAAAGAACTGAAATTGATCTGGCTAATGAAAAAAAAAAAATTTTCACTGTAACTTCTAAGCTGTCCCTGGCTGGATGGTTCCGTTTTTTCCCTATCTTTCCCTAGCTCTGTCTACCTCTCTGTCTGCCTCTCTGACTCTCCCTACCTATCTCTAACTCTCTGTCCCTGTCTCTAACTAGCTGTGCTCTGGCCGCAATGCAAGGCTGAAATGCGCACAAGCAAGATGGCCGCTATAGCACAGTGACGTCACCGGGCTTCCTGGCTGCTGATAGGCTGCATGTGACTTATCCATGATACCTTGCCCCAGGGGGTATGTCTGGACATGTTCATCCACCATTTTAGAATGCCTGGAATTGAAATAAATGGAGTTTAAAGGAAAACTTCGATCGATCGAATCACGAGGAAATTCGGATTTGTTCAGAATCAAATTTTCCATGAAATTCGGAATGAATCCGGGTTCGTCCGGATCGATTCGCTCATCCCTAGTATTTAGTATAACAGATAGGGTGCTACTTGCAGGTTTGGGATACCCTGCGGCCTAGTGTTTTGGCAGCAGACCAAAAACCATTTTCAAAATGCAATAGCTTGATTAAGCTGAGGATGAACAAGTGTATTTAGTATACCAGATAGGGTGCTACATGCAGGTTTGGCATACCCTGCGGCCTAGTGTTTTGGCAGCAGACCAAAAACCAATTCAAAATGCTATAGCTTGATCAAGCTGAGGATGATCAAGCGTATTTAGTATAACAGATAGGGTGCTACGTGCAGGTTTGGGATACCCTGAGGCCTGGTGTTTTTTTTAAAAGCAGGACAAAAAACAATTCAAAATGCAATAGCTTGATTTAGCTGAGGATGAACAACGCTTATTTAGCATAACAGATAGGGTGCTACATGCAGGTTTGGGATACCCTGCGGCCTAGTGTTTTGGCAGCAGGACAAAACCCAATTCAAAATGCAATAGCTTAATTAAAATGAGGCTGAACAATGCTTATTTTATATAACAGATAGGGTGCTACATGTAGATTTGGGATACCCTGCGTCCTAGTGTTTTGGCAGCAGGACAAAAACCAATTCAAAATGCAATAGCTTAATTAAAATGTGGCTGAACAACGCTTATTTAGTATAACAGATGGGGTGACATGTGCTGGTTTGGGATGCCCATGTGGGCTGTTGTATTTAAAGCAAACAAAATCCAATTCAAAATGCGATGGCTTAATTAAAATTAGGCTGAACAACGCTTATTTAATATAACAGATAGGGTGCTACGTGCAGGTTTGGGATACCCTGTGACCTAGTGTTTTGGCAGCAGGACAAAAACCAATTCAAAATGCAATAGCTTAATTAAAATGAGGCTGAACAACGCTTATTTAGTATAACAGATAGGGTGCTATGTGCAGGTTTGGGATACCCTGCGGCCTAGTGTTTTGGCAGCAGGACAAAACCCAATTCAAAATGCAATAGCTTAATTAAAATGAGGCTGAACAATGCTTATTTAGTATAACAGATAGGGTGCTACGTGCAGGTTTGGGATACCCTGTGGCCTAGTGTTTTGGCAGCAGGACAAAACCAATTCAAAATGCAATAGCTTAATTAAAATGAGGCTGAACAACGCTTATTTAGTATAACAGATTGGGTTATATGTGCTAGTTTGGGATGCCCATGTGGGCTGATGTATTTAAAGCAGAAAAAACACAATTCAAAATGCAATAGCTTAATTAAAATGAGGCTGAACAACGCTTATTTAGTATAACAGATAGGGTGCTACGTGCAGGTTTGGGATACCCTGCGGCCTAGTGTTTTGGCAGCAGGACAAAAACCAATTCAAAATGCTATATCATAATTAAAATGAGGCTGAACAACGCTTATTTTGTATAACAGATAGGGTGCTACGTGCAGGTTTGGGATACCCTGCGGCCTAGTGTTTAGCAGCAGGACAAAACCCAATTCAAAATGCAATAGCTTAATTAAAATGCGGATGAACAACGCTTATTTAGTATAACAGATAGAGTGCTATGTGCAGGTTTGGGATACCCTGCGGCCCAGTGTTTTGGCAGCAGGACAAAAACAATTCAAAATGCAACAGCTTGATTAAGCTGAGGATGAACAACAGATAGGGAGACATGTGCTGGTTTGGGATGCCCATGTGGGCTGGTGTATTTAAAGCAGACAAAGCCCAAATCAAAATGCACTAGCTTAATTAAAATGAGGCTGAACAACGCTTATTTAGTATAACAGATAGGGTGACAAGTGCTGGTTTGGGATGCCCATGTGGTTTGGTGTATTTAAACCAGCTAAAAAAATATTAAAACTAATCCAGTTATGAGAAATGCTTGTGCATAACAGATAGGGTTAAATATGCCACTGCATAGATGGGATGCACAGTGGCAAGGCAGGTTTACAGCACAAAGAACTGAAATTGAATTGAAAAATGATCTGGCTAATGAAAATAAAAAAACATTTTCCCTGTCACTTCTAAGCTGTCCCTGCCTGGATCGTTCTGGTTTATCCCTATCTTTCACTATTTTTCCCTGGCTCTGTCTACCTCTTTCTGCCTCTCTGTCGGTCTCTCTGACTCTCCCTACCTATCTCTAACTCTGTCCCTGTCTGTAACTAGCTCTGCTCTGGCCGCAATACAACGCTGAACTGCGCACAAGGAAAATGGCTGCCGGTTTATACAGCACGGTGACGTCACCGGGCTTCCTGGTTGCTGATAGGCTGCATGTGACTTTCCCATGATACCTTGCCCCAGGGAATATGTCCGGACATGTGCTTCCACCATTTTAGAATGCCTGTAATTGAAACAAATGAAGTTTAAAGGAAAACTTCGATCGATCGAATCGCGGGGAAATTCGGATTCGTTAAGAATCGAATTTTTCCTGGAATACGGAACGAATTCGGGTTCGTCCGGATTGATTCGCTCATCCCTAATGATGTCAGTTGAAGTGTGTTGCTGCTTGGCAACATTAATAAAGTCCAGCCGAGTGGCCACAAAGGAGTTGTTGTCTAGATATATCTGTAACAATATAACTTACTGTGGTGGATCCAGATGGCTGGGTTGCAGGAACACCAGAATCATCAATCATAAATAAATTCATGTGTGTCTGACAAAGTAGTGCAGCAACTTTGCCCAAGATTCATAATCACTGGTCAAATACCTGTGTAGCCTCATCCCCGGATGTTTGTGACATCTGTGGTGGTGCTGACTGCTGGTCTTCCTGAAATAATAGTGGCAATCATAACATGCTGGAGGAGGGGCAAAAAAGGAGAGTTTTGACACCTTTCAAGTGACCAGAAGAGTTCATAAAGTAGGTCCACAGCATCAAAGCATGACATATCCCCCAGCAAGAACCAGGCTAGCTTAACTGGATGTATTATGTGGCCCATGCCCCGAATAGGATACATCATAGACAATGTTGAACAAACATCAAAATGCTAATGTGCAAGACAGGTGGGTTACTCACATACCGGCCATCTCCTACATAATCTGTGGCAGAACTAACAATTAAGCAGCTAAACAGATCACATGACATTACCGAGTAGGGGAGCAATAATCAGCATGTGGACATTGGCCAATATAAGACAGCTGCCAAAGTAGCACTTACAGACAGGTGTCGCACTTTGATCTGGGATGGAGGATTTCAAACAGCCATAGGTGTTGTGCCCATCAATGCTGCCTACAAACACACGGACAAGCAATATGCCCAACAAAAATAAACAGCCAATATCCAGATTATGCAATGGCCATTAAACAATTAAAACAAGCACCATTAACACAATAGGCTCGATTCAGAGAGACAAAAAAAAACTTCCATTTTCATGCGATCTGTTTTTTTTGTGAAATGTTTCCGTTCTCGTATGAGTGTGCGAGCGATTCTATGCATGCATTGAAAACCTTCTGTAAAGTTTCCGTCCGTTCCTACGGCAGATTACGAATACGAGGATGTCAGTTTCCATCGTGACTTTTCCATTTCATTTTCACATGTTACAACGTAGGCTTTAGTTTTTTCCCTTTTCCCATTGTATCCTCCAATGAATCCTTTTCGTTTCCAGTTCGATTCTGTTTCCCTTTTTCAATAAATATTCTTCCAGGCGGAAATCCTTACTATCTTGCGCCTGCGCACTACAAACTTAACTCATTAAAGTGCTCGCCTACATATTTGCCACCCTCACTTCTACTACAATGTTTAGCTTAACCACTTAGCACTATCCTCCATCCTCCCTTTTGGACCCTTAAACCTCACCCAAATCACTTAGCACTATCCTCCGTCTTCCCTTTTGGACCCTTAAAGCTCACCCAAATCACTTAGCACTATCCTCCATCTTCCCTTTTGGACCCTTAAAGCTCACCCAAATCACTTAGCACTATCCTCCATCTTCCCTTTTGGACCCTTAAAGCTCACCCAAATCACTCCTCGGTCATGTGAATATTCATCTTTAAATATTTCTGGGCCCATTAGTTTGGTGTTAATGTATTTTGTAATTGAAATGACACTGTAACATTTTTTTTTTTGGATTTCATAAAATATAAAATTTGTAAAAATTTAAAAAATGTCTAATTTTTACAACCATAAAAAACAAAATACATAGCAATGGCAGGCCACAGAACATTATTCCTCATCTGTGGTCCCCAACGAGTTGTGCAGGTCCTGCATCTCGCCCACCAACTGAAGGACCCTGACACTCAGTTGTGCCACTCTGGCACGTGTGGTCTCTGTTAAAAAACTTAAATTAAAATATTGGTATAACCTTGTTGGGGTCATACTGCAGCCCCCCCCCCCCCCTGTATGGTTCAAACACATAAATCTGGACTTCAAAAGCCAGAGGGCCCTCGCCACCACGGGCCGGGTTTTGCATAGTGCCCGATTAGAGAACCCCTGGTCCGCATTCTGCAGGCAAAGAACGGGCATCAGGAGCAAGGGCAGGAGGGAATATCCAGAATCCCCTGAAAGAATTAAAAAAAAATAACATAAAATACACATTCTAAGCTACAATATTGTTTAACATGTCATCAAGGGCTAAAAACAGCAATAGGTTAAGTCATGAGTACAGTGAAAATGGATTGATGGAATGTGAGCAAACTTACCCAGGAGCCATCTACCAGATAATTCTCCTGACTCAAACTGAGGAAATTATCCGGAGCTCTGCAATATATAAGCATCATGGGACGACCCTGGATGCCCTGCAAGAACACTGAGGAATCACATAGCTGGACCAAAGACCGCTGGTATGTTGTGTGAGTGGCACATTTTGCGGTTCCTGCAACCAAATATAAAATAATTACACAAAGCAAAGGTAACCGACTAAAACAATAACTCCTACAACAAATTAAGATTCAAGTTCAACAATCCAAATATAATTCACAGGGCATAAGTCTAAAAAAATATTGCAATTATATGGATGTGTGGGAAAATGTTTACATGCTAAGGACTAATTAAGGTCAGCATTAAAATGCATCTAGAAGGCATACATGAAATGTATTGATTCAGGTATGCATTGCTATACAATTTATGGCCTCGGCCATGCTGATACATGCAATGCCTTGGTGCTAAAGGCGCGCAGACTCCTCCACATAGCCGCAAAACATGTTCAACAATAGCAATCCGAGCCCTCAAAGGTTCCGTAAGTGGATCGGAAATGAAACGGATTTATAGGGTGGTGGCCCGTCGGAAATCAGCTCTCTGAATCAGACGGAAACCCATCCCAACAACGGAAGTTATCTGAACGAACGAAAAATTTCTGATTTTGTTTGGAAAATGATCCGAACCAACGGAAATGTTCCGATTTGCTTCTGTTCATCAAAAGCGCATATACACATTCTCCTGAACGTTCGTACGAATGAAAAATGAACGAAAAAAAGCAAAGAAAAGACAAACATCCACCTAAACTTTCACAGACAGCTACGGAAGTCCTGACGAATGTGTCTTCTGCTCTTTGCTTGTTGTGGCTCCCTGATGAAGGGGAGCTAGGCGCCCCGAAACGTTGGATTTTGTTGGATCTTTTTGGTCTTTGCTGTGATATCGACCTGTTGGATTTGAATACAATATCTTTTGGAGTGCTGGCTGATCGTCTTTCTTGTTTGTTTGTGGTGCCACCGCCGGCCATAGCACCCACCACAACGCTGTCTTTGGTCCAGACTACAGGACAGGCATATGTGATCAAAACCACGCTGACTAAGATTATTTCTCCTTGAGTTTTACTGTGCAACCCCCTCCCCTCCCCACAGAATATCAAGGGGAACAACTGCAACACAAACATCCTCACAACATCACAGACAAAGGATAGACAGATGAGATCAAGACCACACAGTCTAAGTATCCAGTCGGTGGAGATTATTGAAACATTGGACTACATTTTTGATTGTAACAAGTCTTCTATTAAATTATCTCTGGTAAGCAGTACATAGGGAAGGTGGAGGATTTTTCTGCACACTTTAATGGTCTGCATGCACCGTGGGATTTCCTGCTATATTACTATATGAAAGAGACTTTTTAAGAAATTTACTATTTTTTTGCTCTGTGTTTTGTATATATAATGGTACCAGACCACATGAGCATACAATTTTATTGTAGACAATGAAGAGGGCACTTACAGACAGGCTCTGGTTGGCTGGAGGAAGAGCTGGCGGTGGGTGTGGAGCGTGGAACACTGTGGCCTTATAACCAGAGTAGAGAAAAACAATGCAAACACAAATACATGACAAGAAATTAAATGGACCAAGGCAACTGCAACAATAAAATTGACCGGAATGATTGAAGAGGCCACTTACAGACAGGCTTAGGTTGGATTGAGGAACAGCTGACTGTGGATGTGCTGACTTGTTCACTAGTGCTGGCTCCAACATTGGCTTTCAGCTGTTGGCTGTTTTCAGGTTGTGATTCTGGATTGTTTGCACCCTCCAAATCGGATCCTGCTTCTGCAGCTGAGCAGGACAACAAGGCAACTGTTTTAGCACTAACATTAAATAAGGACTGAATAACTTGTGAAACACAAACAAAACACTTAACTTCAAACAAGGCTGTTGTGTCCTCCCGCACATCCACACCCTGTGGCCAACATAAAGGGATCTTGGGCTTCAACATGACCTCATATTCACAGTACCTATTCATGGGGCCTTCCTGTTCCCCACGCTCGATGAGCACGTTCAACACCATTTTTTTAATTAGGGCTCTGCACAGCATATTGAATCATTTTTGTTGCTGCAGTGGTTAACTGATGTGCAGCAGTGCAATTGAGGGTTTCAGCAATTCCAGTCCAGATATTGGCCCCCTCAGCAGTGCTGAGGCCCATACAAGAGTGACCATTTGGCCAGGGTGAGCTTGACTAGCTTGATGGTATCCACAAGATAGGACTCTGGCTCACGCTTGGCAGTCAGTTTGTTACGCCCTCAAACACACCTACAGCAACATCAGGGGTGGAAGCAGGGATGGCCCAAGACATTGTGCTGTCTGGGTCCAAGAGTGAAATGCTGCCCCCCCAAATAAAAAAAAAAAAAAAAAACGAGGAGAAGTGATTTTTACTAGGCAAACTGGGGTTTTTTCACATAGTGCAGAATCTCAAATCGGGTTTTGTTCCACTTTAAGTGAACCAAAACCCAGGATTATCACTATCCTGGGCTTTGATACTTACTTAGGAACAACCAGATTTGTGATGCCCCACTCTATAAAAACCCCCAAATCTCCCCACTGTCATGGCTAGGGGGGGAGGTCATGATGGGGCATTAAGGTGCCAGCACCTTTATTTCACCTTTTTTCTTTACTGTAGTACAGTAACCACATACTATGGCACCTCCCCTTGCAAGTGGCTGCCCTAGGTTTGTCTAATGGTAAATACAGCCATGCAGGTGATGAGCTGGTAGCTTTCATCCCATAAATTGAACAGATTAGTGATAGCACAGTTTAGTTTTGGAGCCATGCATGGGACCCAGTTGAACCTACAGCTGTTGCAAGCAGGTACATTAGACCCAAACTTCTTGGCCTCTGCCACTTGGCTGTATATCCAGCATTCCACAGCATTGGGCACGGTCTCCCAGCTTGATAAATAGAAGAACATGGGACAAGCAAGCCCTATTCTGAAACACTGTACCTCTCCAATAAAGAAGGCCACCAACCAGTACTGTCCTTCTCCCAGGTGTTATTCCTCTGTGACAGGGCATCATAATTTGGGATGCCCAGTGTTTGGACCCCCCACCACTTTCAGCAATCCCACAGAGCATGCAGACAGGCAATGAGCATCAGTGCAACATTCAGCACAAAGCTAGCTAGAGGGGGGGGACTTGCCACACCCCCTCCCCACCTGGTGCACGCCTCAGATGAAGTTAAAGCAGGGATGTGGCCATAGCCCACACATTCACTGTTGGATTGCCAGCTATGCAAGTACTGCAGGGGCTACACACAGCAGCACATTACAAATCAGAATCAGCCCTGGAGACTTTTAGCTATTGGTGTTAAATGACCAATAAGGGGTAGCCCTGTAACTGGACAAGCTCAGCCCCAACTTTTCCAATTACACTCTATACAGGTGACCAGCAAACATGGCCACCCAAGATGCTCAGTCACCGTAACCAAGCAGCCACCCACTGGCAGGTGTACAGCTCTGCCACCGATATCTTTTAATCTGGCACCTGGACAGTACAGATTATAACAGGCAACCCGTGCCCACGGCCCTTGGCAGGCTGGAAGCCACCAGGCACCTGGCTGTAACGTGACGACCGCCCACCTAGCTCTATGAACGCCAGATAAGTTGGAACCTCCTCTCTTCCACGGAAGCTTCGAGAAGCAACCGAACTGAAGGTATAGTGAATGTGCGGCAGCCTCTCCCGCTTACCTATCACAGTGTGTGCGCTATGCCTCTCTCCAGACCTGACTAGCGCTCTGCCTCCAGCAGTCCCCGTCAAATAGCGACGCCTCCGCTTGCAGTGGCTCAGCCAACCAGCGTGGCTATTGGTGTAAGCCGAGCCTCCCCTAGCAGTGCGCGCACTCTCCTGCCGCTCACCTCAATTTTATTGCATCCCACAAGGCCGCGAGTGCGGCGCTTCTCTCGGCTCTGCCTCACACACGCAGTATGGAAACGTTTGTGACTGACCCGCTATGGAGAGTGGCGTTCATTCCTTCTACGCTACACCATACATCCCAACTTTTGAAAATAGTAAAGAGGGACATTTTAAACCATGCCCCCAGTCACGCCCAAGGCACGCCCCCATCCTTGCCCTTAAAGGAAAACGCCACCTAATAAATACATAGTAACAAATTACATGAAAACACCCCCCCCACACGCACACACAGGCAAGCCTCACACACATGAATGCAAACAAGCCCCCCTACACACACAGGCAAACATAAACATTCAGGCAAACACATATGTGCAGGCAAACACACACACACATGCATGCAAGCCCCCATACATAGGCACACACATACATGGAGACCCACACACACACATGCAAACACACACTGCATGCATGCAAGCCCTGTCCACACACACATACATACATGCAGACACACACATACATGCAGATACACACATACATGCAGACACACACACACACATGCATGCAAGCCCCCACACAAAGTCAAACACACATACATGCAAGCACACACAGGCAGACAGACACATGCGCACATAGGTCCGGCCCCCGCTCTTGCCAGTCCAATGTTCCCTCTAAGCCTGGGCAGTGGCTGAGCAGGGATGTTGGGGAACTGGGCAACGATCCATTGAAAGAAAAATCATCTCACCTAGAACATAAATCTGTCGCCTTGTTGGTGTGGGTGGGGGAGCCATTTTCTGCACACACAGCTGACATGGAACAGGGCAGCCTGGACAGGAAATGCCACATTCTTATCTCTTAGGGGGGAAGCAGTCTGAGTGTCAGGCACTGAGAGGCAGCACACTTGCTCTCAGCTACAGGCCGTGCACACACTTATGAGCCTGGAGAGCCTGTCAAACCCAGCACTCTGTGCACTCCTATTGAGGCTCCCCCAGGAACACAGCAACAGTGCTTTAGTTCCAGCCGGCGCCCATAAGAACTACTGCCCTGCCCCCTGCTCGCAGATTGACAGCAGCTCCTCCAGCAATGTCGGCTGTCTTCACCCCTGCATGCTGTAAGTTTTTTCATCACCCCCCCCCCCCCCTCCCCCGCACACTCACCCGCATGCCAGGAAGTCTCTTCGTGCCGGTGCTGGGAACTATTTATTCAGAAGGCGCTGGCCTCACGGGCGGTGCACAGCAGGTCCCTTGCTCAGTGTCCATGGCGCAGGGCATCCCGGGAGAATTTGCAACCGTCCGGGACCGCAGGATTTTGGGAAATAATCAGGACAATCCTGGGAAAATCGGGACAGTTGGGAGGCATGCGCTACGCATTTTCCTCCGCAGTCACGATGTTCCTGCTGCAGCCCACCTCCACCATCAAATATGTTCCCGCCCCTGCCAGCAAAGTGCCGCCCCCCTTAAAGTGCCGCCTGGGACCATGGACCCACCGGGACCCATGGTAAGGCCGGCCCTGGGTGGAAGACATATGTGGCTCATCAATATCAACAAACATTAAGTTGGAAGCTGTGTGTAAACAACATGAAACACCCACTAGTGCAGAGCAGCATGTAATGGTTTTCAAAAAAAAATGTTGTTTCTTCAAGAATGAGTTAATGATAACAGACAGAGAGAAAGGTGCTATATGCAGTGGAAAGAAAGAGGTTGATATGCAGTGCTAAGGGTTAAAGTGCAATTCATTGGATTCAAAGCCGCACTGTGTGCTCGGTTTTGTATGTCGAATGTCCAAAACAGGGATTTTGTGAACCCTCGTATTATTCACAGCCGCATTCCAAGAAATACGGTGTGACAAAGCATTTACAGTTTTGGCTCTTGAAGTTGTCTCGGAAGCCCAGTTTGTACCTGATTTCTTCCATAAGTTGCCGTGTAGTCCAACCATCTTGGTGACCTGCGTCCCTTGCTGGCCTTCCGGCATACGCATTCTGCCTGTTTTTTATTTTTTTATTTTAATGGTTCTTCCAGATGTCCCTGACCTGTGTGGAATCCCATGTAGTGTGCATGTCATTCTTGACACTTACCTTCACCCATGTTTTCCTGTGTGGCATTCCATGTAGTGTGCATGTCAGTTGGCTGCAAAATGCAGATTGACAGAGGGGGGTGGAGGAGAAACCCAAACAATACACACCAACATGACTGGCCACAGGCATGTCCAAAGTGGGAGGGCTGGCCTGGGACACACAGGGTGGTCCAAGTAACACAAACATGTGGGAAACTATTTTGATGTAAGGCGGATCATTGAATTCACAGGAAAATGGTCTTTGCCCCACACAGATTGGAGGCCCAGGGTGAAATCCTGGTGGAGTATTGGAAGGTGTCCATACAAGTAATGCTTGATCTTGCCATTGCCTTTCCCTTGGCTTTGCAGTGATCAACCAGCCAGCAGCTATCACTGTTCAAGAGGCAACCTCTGCACCAACAGCTGCACCATCTGCGGTGGCTGCCTCAGACCCACCGCAAGGCCATGGCCACACAGAGGGCACCCACCCAGTGAGGGGAGCATAGACACTGATGTGGTAATTGTGTGTCCGTAAGGGGCAGGGTGGAGGAGTCGACTGAGCCCACATTTTGGGACTGTGAAGGTACATTCAGGGACCCAATAATAAATGATTCTCTTTCTCAAACACAGACTGCACCTCTAATTGATTTAATACAGGAGCTTGAGAAAGACAGACAGGAAAGAGTGCACTGCACCCATATATCCTGTGGATAACCTCCTCCAGCTGCTGTCACTCCTGCCACTGTGGCAAACCCCACCTCCCCCAAACTTGACCCACAACAGTAGTCAGGCAGCAACAGGCACACCACCTCCAGTGAACAGACGGGAGAAAGACAGCCCCGCCCTGCACCAAGGTGCCATTTGCCTTTGTTAAAGTGGTGCCAATTCCTCCAGTCACTATTTTAAAGTGGTGCACTGTACCACCAGGGAGATCCAGGAGGGCATGGATGCAGCGGTGGAGCCGCAGTGGTGCCACAGCCAAATGTTGGAGGCACTGCTGAGCCAAATGGTGGAGTCAAACCAGCAAATTGCCAGAATGTGTGCACTGTCTGAAGCACACCAACCAGCAGAGAGTGACAACCAGGCCTCTTCATCCTAATCTCAGCTGAGGAAATTTGGGGGAGCGGAAATAATTTGTTTTTGCAAACATTTGAACACTTCTTTCACCTAAATGAAAGAAATCAAACATCAATTTGTTTTGGCTGTTTAAATTTCACATATTAAAATTAAAAAGGGCTAAACAAAAACAAGCAACAAATACCTAAACACAAATTAAGCAAACGTGTTGTCGACTACCTGCTGGTGAACAGATTGGGCAGTGTGGCTTGGGGTATCAAAATACAGTAGGCTATGTGTCTTGGGAGCTGAAGCAGGGGTTGGTTTCTCCACATATGCCGCCACTCTCTTTGTTAAGGTAAAATTGTGAGGGTGATACAGGCCATGGTGATTTTAACAACCTTGTCCGGTTTGTATTGGAGGGTGTCCCCTTTGTGGTCCAGACTCTGAAACTGTGATTTCAATAGGCCAAAGTCGTGCTCCACAACTGCCCGAGTGCAGCGGTAGGCCCAATTATAGACCACCTGGCCATCTGTCTGGGGCCTGTCAGGTGCCAGGGAAGCAGGGGATAACCATAATCACATAAAAGGACATCAAAAACCAACATCAACACACAAACAGCATAAACCAAGTCCTAAGTGGAACCAGTAGGAGACAAAACAGATGGCAGTATGCATGGCCAAGGGGTTTGCTTAGCTACAGGGATCAGGGTCATTTAAAAAAAAGGCACAAGTGCAGTAGTAGTGATGTAGGGAAGGAATAAAACAAGGCAGTTACAAAGTAGCAACACAACATAAAAGGCATATACTTTTAAAATGGATAAAACAGTGGAAATGCAATAGACACACAGAGCCAACAGAAGAATAGACACACCTACCCAGAAGCCAACCACCAGTCAGCTAGCAACTTTCAAAACGAGTATATAAACTCAAACTCTGCAAAATAAATGCGTTGAAGGAAAAGCCTTGGAAGCCAGCCAGAATGCTGAAAAAAATGAACATCCGGTACCACGTCACATTGAATGTTAAGAGAGTGGTCCATCTTGCGGTTTCTGAAATAAAGCCAAACAATCAGGGGTAAATCAAATGGCTCCAAGTAATTAATTACAAGAAAAACATACAAATGCACAACAAGAGCACAAGAAAGCTGGTTTAGGGGAGCTGAGGCAAGTTTAATATAAAGACAGGAGAGAGGCTAGAAGGCATACATACATGAAAGAGGGCAAGAAGGTGCAACAATAGTGTCCCTAAACATACCAAAACATATATTCCTGAGCAACTGCGAGCAAAAGGGTCATGTGTGTGCAGTCAATGGCACTAGAGATGAGCGAACCGGTTCGGACGAACCGGAATTCGCTCCGAATTTCAGGAAATATTCGATTCGGCACGAACCCGAATATTTTGTGGTTCGTGCCGATCGAATTTTTCCTGAAATTAAAAAAAAAAAAATGCCGGCATGGTGGGAGCGGGCCGGCCGGCTCCGCTCCCACCATGCCGGCATTTAAAAAAAAAAAAAAAAAAGCATTTTTGCCGGCATGGTGGGAGCGGGCCGGCCGGCTCCGCTGTCAGCAGAACCGGCCGGCCCGCTCCCACCATGCCGGCATTTCAAAAAAAAGCAAACACTTACCTGCAGGTCCGGAGCGTGGAGGCCGGCGCCGCTCTCAGCTGTCATCTGAGGGCGCGTGCATTTTTTTTTTTTTTTTAAATGCCGGCATGGTGGGAACCGGCCGGCCCGCTCCCACCATGCCGGCATTTATGATGGGGAACTTCGTAAAAGTTCGATTCGGCCGAACCCGAATTTCTTTGTGAAATTCGGCGAATCGGCCGAATCGAACTTTTCAAAAGTTCGCTCATCTCTAAATGGCACCGGTGACATTTGGCATATTTGCCATGTTGAAAAAACCCAACTTTACTGCTGGACAGCCATGCCATCAAGAAATTTAGTCAGGCACTGCTCAGCAAAGGCTGGGACATGCCAACTGACAGTGCCCCTAGCCTCTGGAAGGAGCCATTTGCTAAAAATTTAAGGTAGCCAACCAATTTAGTCTTACCTCCAATTACATGCTTCCTTCTTGCTTTTCAAGAGAAAGACGATTCAGTCAGGCCAATTTGATCACCTGCTGATATCCAGGCAACTGTGGGTAGGCTTAAGCTCTGGAAGGTAACTGGTTAACAGTCCCTGGTGCTGCAGATACTCGTACTTTTTGCAGAACTCATCAAGAGGTCCATTGCGTATGCCGGTTCCTGCTTGCAACCGGCACCAGGTTTTATAGGGCCAAAAACAGGCAAATCAGGATAAATCAAATTCAAGCACAGCAGGATAAACCGATGAAATTACATTTGCACGAGTGACTAATCTAGGCATCAACTGAAATAATGCAGTGAATACTTAAGATATCTTAAGATTTCTAAGCATACCCAGCTTGTTGCAGTGGGCTAATCTTTCTGGAAGTAATACCTCAAAGAATTTATAGGTTGCACAGGATTTCCCTAAAAAAAATATAAAAAAGCAGAATAAAAAACAAATTTCCTAAAATAGCAAAATGTAAACAAGAAAAACATGCTAAATATGAAAGTGCAAGGTCCCCTGTACAAAACAATACCCAACATGCATAGCTACTTTTAATCCCTTTTAATTGTCAGCCTACTGGTCACCCCCCCCCCCCATTTCTGCCCAGGTGAGGTGACCCTAAACTGTAAAGAGCACTTTCAAATATTTACAAATAAAATACAACTACTATCACATTTTTGGGGACATTTTAAGGGTTAAAAATCCCAAGAATGTGGGGGTCCCCCCTACCCATTATATCCAGCTCAAGGACAAGCTATGCAGGACATAAGCAGGGCTTGTATAGCTTGGTGGCCCCCCACCCTGCAGGCTACAAGCCCAAAAAGCCATCATGGCCCCGACCTCTTCTGTCCCCCATGCTTTGGGGAGCCAGGTAATAGTGGGGCTGTGGGTTAATGGCACATCACTTGCTAGCCACAGGTGACTTGGCAGCCCCTAAGCCTTGTGAACTGGTATAGGGGGTCTCATGGACCCATTACCAGTTCACAAAGGGTTGAATGTATAACACAAATGCACACACACACACACACACACACACACACACACACAAAATATTTTATTTTCTTTAGACTTACCTCCCATCCATCTTACACCATGTCCCATGCCTAGCATATCCCCCCTAGAATAACTAGCCCCTGGACCAGCTATGCAGGGCTTGTAAAAGAGGGTGCAAGGGCCAGCCTTTGTGGGCCCCCACCTTGCAAGGCTACAAGCCTGCAGAGCCTAAATGGTCCCTGGCTATTCTCCCCCCCCCCCTGGGCTTTGGTGAAGCAGGTAATTGGGGGGTGGGGGGTTAATGGCAAATCACCCCAGAGCCGTGTAAACTGGTATAGGGGTCTCATGGATCACTTATCAGTTCACACAGGGTTAAATATAAAAAAGACACACACAGATTATTAGTATTTTTTTGTTTACATCCTTTGCTGTCCCTTGGTGACCCTGTTCCCATGGAGCTCCAATGACAGCTGGGGCTGGGGATGCAAGGGATCACAGGTCCTCTCCCCACCGATCACACTGAGTGTCTTTGGGATGGTGTGTGATGACGTCATAGATTACATCATCCACTCCACCCTCAATAGACGGGGCTAGCTGCCGGGCGATGGGGGAAGTGATGGAGAGGGCCTATTTCACCCTTTCCTCACCACAGAAAAGCCTGGGGGCGAATGCGGGACCCAATGAAGAGGAAATACGGCAGGAGGGATTACGGCCGCAGGTAAGTAAATGTAATTTTTCAGTTAGCAGAAGCCAATGGGGGGGCTATTCGGGCCCTCTCCTGAAGCCAGAAGAGCCTCTGGGTGATAAGATGCCCTCCTGGGGAAGAGAAGACCCGGCCAAATCATTTGAGGGGTTAGGTGAGTTTTTAACTTTTATCCTTTTTTTTATAAATGTTTAAAGTTAGCTACATGAGTCTCACATGGCTGGCACTAAATGGTAGAACAGGCAGCTACCTGAGACTCGCGTAGCTGGCACTAGAAGGGTTAAATGTCTAATAACTTGAAAATCAATGTGTAAAACCAGCCCATACCAAAAGAATATTGTTTCTACAAGAAATATGAAAATGTAATCATAGTTATTTACCCAGCTAGCACAACTTCATGTGGGGGTTTATTTAAGAAGCGCAAGTGCCACGAAATGCCAGAAGAACATCTGGTGATTGCAAAAGGTATAGTTATCAAGTAAAAAATACAGAACGCCTCTGATATTGCCATGTAGTTTCCCATAGATCATCAGCGGCAGGGATGGGATGAGTGCCACCGCTGAGTTCCCTACAGTGTCAGATAAGACCAAGTGCTCACCCTGCACTGTGTGGCTTTATCCCATAGATTTCAATAAGCTGGGTTGGTTATAATTTTTTGGCTACTCATTTTTATTTTTTCAGGCTGGTGCATGTGCCATGGGATCCCTGGGCTGTTTGGAATAGTCTTTGTAGGCATTTTTTGCACTTTTTTGTTGCGCTGCAAACTTGAGCTTTGAGCCATGCAAAGCCTGTGTCATGTCTTTCAAGTGTCCCTAACGCAATTCCTGGTGTTTTTTCCCTGGTGCGTCAGCTTTTAACCGCCCGGCACTTGCGCTCTATGACTGACTTGAACACAGAGCGTTGCCTTTCTCCAGGTAGCTCTGCAGTGCAGGTACAGAGAACATCTCGCAAGAGACGCTCATCTAGCACCCGCAGGAAAAAAACATAACTAAGGCTCCTACTGCTTAAAGCAAAACTCATGCAAAATACCATGATATGTATTCCTATGCATGTAGAATAGAATAGATTGTTACTTAAGCCTCCACTATGGAGAAATCAGTCCCTATTATGCCCCACCCCAGATAGCAGTTACATTTCATTCTCATTAGCTAATAACATTTTCAGGACAGCAAACATCTCTCAACCTTGCTAGACTAATGTCTCAAATGACTACAGACTGCCTACATATCTCTTTGCAAAAGGCTCACAAGTTGTTCAAGTAAAAAAAAAACCATTTACATCTGAAATCCTTCACAAACTATATATTCTCTGGAAGTACACACCTCAAGATTTCTAAGTTTTCTAAGGCTTGTTGACGTGGGAGTCGTTTTCTGTAAGTAATCCCTCGATTAATTATTTGTTTTTTCCCTAAAAAAAGAATAAAAAAGCAGAATCCAAGTCATATTTTTAATAAAAAAAATATGTAAACAAGAAAAAACAAGTTAAATCTGAAAAAGCAAGGTCTCCTGAGCAGAACAATACCCAACATGCATAGGTCCTGTCAATGGAAGAGTTGCCAAACGTCAATGCATATAACTGTAATTTTACTTGAAAATTTCTGCTCACCTTGCGTTTTTACTTCCAAAATGACCCTTTACCCTTTGACCCTCATATAAACCATATATTCCTTAGAAGTACATATATTAAGGTTTCTATGTGTATCCAGCTTGTTGTAGTGGCTTCATCTTTGTGGAAGTAATCCTATGAAGAATTCTTTGGGTGCCCAGAGTTTCCCTAAAAAAATAATAAACAAAGCAGAATTGTTTATTTTAATTAAAACATTGATTTTATTAAAGAAAAACATATTGTATCATTTCTCTTGATTAGATTAGTACCACATATGTATCGGTAGCCTTTCCTGTTCCTGCCCAGGAGACCCTCCAAACTAAAAAGAGCCCTTTATAACATTTACATAAAAAGTAAAACTGCTTTCCAGGTTACTATAAAGGGTTGCATTAAAAAAATAGGTGTAGAACCCCCTTCCCAGGGGCATTTTTTGAGGGTTTAAGGGTTAAAATCTCACCAAAGATGCCATGGGCTCCCCCCTACCCAGCATGACCAGCCTGGGGACCAGCTATGCAGGGCATTGGTGGCCCCCCACCCTGCAGGCTACAAGCCCACACAGCCTAAATTACCCCTGGCTCTTCTGCTCCTCCGGGCTTTGGAAAGGCATGTAATGGGGGGGCTGGAGGTGACTTGCCAGCCCCCGAGCCTTGTGAATTGGTATAGGGGCTCTCATGGATCCCTTAGATCTCTTACCAGTTCACAAAGGGTTAAATGTAAAAAAAACACACAGACACATAAAAGAAAAATATTTTATTTTTTTTTAATATTTACCTCCGATTTATCCTCAAACATGCCGGTCACTCTGGCTACTGCTCTCCTGCTGGAAGCCTTTTATGCTTTCTGGGAAACAGGAGACAAAGGGTTAATTAAAAAAAATGACATAGGGTCCTCCCTACCAGGGGACATTTTTAAAAAACCTTAAAAATCCCCCCAAAACATGCCGTGGGGTCCCCCGTACCCAGCATAACCAGCCTGGCGACCAGCTATGGTGACTTGTAAAACAGGGTGCAGGGGCCAGCTTCAGTGGCACCTGCCCTGCAGGCTAAAAGCCCACACAGCCTACATGGCCCGGGCTCTTCTGCCCTGGCTTTGGGGAGCCAGGTATTGGGAGGGCTGGGGGCAGGCAAGTCACTCCTTAACTGCAGGTGACTTAACAGCCCCCCTTAGCATTATGAACCGGAATAGGGGTCTCATGGATCCATTATCAATTCACAAAGGGTTAAATGTAAAAAGACACAACACAGAAGAAAAATGTATTATTTTTTGTTGTTACTCACCACTGATCCTCTTCTGTCCCCTGGCGATCTAGTCCCACGGTACGATGACAGCTGCATGGTGATCGGGGGAAGGGGGGCTGGGGAATCAAGGGATCACAGTGCCTTGCTCCTTCAACCCTCTCCTCTGCGATCACCCAGCAGTACTGAGCGTCTTCGGGCGGGTGTAGGATGACATCTCAGATTACGTCATCCACCCTGCCCACAAAAGACGAGGCTAGTGTCGACAATGGAGGAAGTGGGGAGAGGGCCTCTTTGGGGCCTTTTTATCACCATGGAAGAGTCCGGTGGAATTGGAGGTCTCCGTGGGTGAAGAGGAGACTCGGCTGGAGGGATTGTGGCTGCAGGTAGGTAAATGTAATTTTACTTTTTTTCTAGATGTCTGTGTTGGTGGTAGATGTGGGGGGCTCTTTCAGGTGCTCTTCTGAAGCTGGAAGAGCCCGGGAGGGGGGATCGGATGCCCTCCCGGTGAAGCGAAGACCCGGCCCGACCAAAGGAGGGATCAGGTGTTTTTTTTACTTTTTTGTGCTGCTAGAAGAGAGGAAAGTCAGGCAATGTATGCAATAGTAGAAGAGGCATCATCAAGCCAGAATTGTCCATCTCCTCCATTATGACCTGGTCATTATGACCTGAGGAGAAAGACTCTGGTGCTAGGATGTCACTGAGCCAGGTTTCAGTAGATTCTTCTTCTACTAGTTGCTAGGCCCAGTAAACGAAACCTTTCTGATTAATCTGGTCGTCAAGCACTTCTCAAACATATGTTGGTCTGACAGATATGTTGGTCATGTCCAGGAGAGTTAGTGTTAATTTTAGCTGATACTATGCCTTCAGATAGACCTGCAGCACCAGATTGGTCTTCCTGAACACTGCTTAATCTACAATCTCCCGAAACGCTAGAATTCCACCCTACATATTCCGGACCATCTGTACCAACACCGCAAAAAGCTAAGTGATTTTCTCATGCAGTAAACAGCCAGCTTTTCAAACTAATTTTCAGCACTGGCATTGGCAGCTGATCAGAGACATGTGTTGTGTGCTGAGGCCTTTTGAAGAGGGGACAAGATTTTTCAGCAGGGACAACAGCAGAATGAATGATGTTATGCCGCTGATACTCATTTTGGAGCAAACGCTCATGGCCATGATTCAGCAACTGATAGAGAAAGGATCCCATCCGGCTTGCAGCACATTAGATCTAGAGGAGGGAGGGGGAGGCAAATTAAGAGGAGGGGGATTTCAGGCCGGAACAGGAGGCTTTGGAGATAGAAGCAGCCAATTTATCACAGGAAGGGATAGGGGAGGAGGCACACAATGATGATGATGATGCCCATGATGATGATGTTGAGGATAATGAAGAAACATAGCAATATGGAGCAAAGGTGGAACAAACCGGGCCCTCAAAAATACTGGCGAGAGTGGCAAACTGTATGCTTGTATGTTTGTGCCCTGACAGCTGCATTGTTAGCATGAAACTAGACCTTTATATGAAACAAAAATTAAGGAAGTTTTTTGCCAAAAGGAAGGCAAAAATGGCTTATTATTGAGATAAGATTAGCCCAGATGCAGTTTCTGATTGGCCTGTGACCTCCTCCTGTCCTCAACCCTAATCATCCCCTCCTACTCTCCTGTTCAAGAATTCACACATGCTGCTTCGCTTCTTTGGATGTGCTTCTCCATTCAATTAGTCACTCTCCAGCAATCAAAACCTTCGAAAGCACACTCAAAACCCATCTATTTAGACAAGTTCACCATCTGGCCCAACCTAACATGTGGTAATTAATACATTTAAATTAAGACTGGATATGGCGTAATAAGGCCAAACTCTTAAAACAGACCAATCCCCTTTTATGGAAGGTAGAAAAAAAACATGTATCAAATACCCTTAGTGTCCTGGTAATGGATTGGATAAAACTACTCAAAGAAAAATTGGGGAATTAACGGAAATTTAAATCTTCTTTTGGTTCTTATCTTCCTTTTAGCACTATTTTCAAAAGTGACAAATTGCTTCGAGCTTGAGATTGTAATGAAGGGGGCTTAAACAGCTATCCTGTCAGAAATGGCATACAAATGGCATACCTGGGATGCCTGCATACCCTGTCTGTATTTAGGATGCCTGTACACCTTGTCTATATTTGGAATGCCTACACACTGCATGTTTTTGGGATGCTACACACACTGTCTGTTTTTGAGATGCTACACACATTTGGCCTGATGCAGAGCCTCCCCTGAACTGACCTTAAAACCTTCCGATTGTCCGGGGCTCCCGTTTGAATCGTGGCTCAAATGTGATGCAGAGCCTCCGTCGGAATGGCTCCCTAACTGATCCGTCAATTTGTCTTCACTCGGGAAGTGTTTTTTGCTCTCTCGGGTGCCTTCAATTTGATCGGGGCTTCCGTTCCCATTCACACGGGCGGCCCGTTTTTCCCAGCTTTTTCCTTACTTTTTGAACGTACCTGCTTCCCTTCCGTCGTATTTGACCTTCCATTTTGGTGTTTTTTTCAAGTATACTTACATCTCCATGGCTCTTCAGTTGTCAATCTGGCTACACGCAAGCGCACATCCCTCAACCTCCATTGGAATATACATATGGCAACAACTGCCAATTTCACACATATATATATATTTAAATACATTTTTTGTTGTTCCTTGGCTTTAATGCATACCTTAATCTCCTTGTTTGTTCCTTCTTCCTTGGCTTTAATGCATACCTTAATCTCCTTGTTTGTTCCTTCTTCCTTGGCTTTAATGCATACCTCAATCTCCTTGTTTGTTCCTTCTTCCTTGTCCTTAATGCATACCTTAATCTCCTTGTTTGTTCCTTCTTCCTTGGCTTTAATGCATACCTTAATCTTCTTGTTTGTTCCTTCTTCCTTGGCTTTAATGCATACCTTAATCTCCTTGTTTGTTCCTTCTTCCTTGCCATTAATGCTTACCTTAATTGTTTGTGAGTTTTTCTGATTTATTGTCCCATATCTAAACCTTTTGTGTCATGTAAATGTGTGCTGATGTTGTGTGATTGTACTTTTGCAGGAAAGACAACTCTCAAAATATTTTTTTTGTTTATTTATTAAAACGTTTTTTTTTTTGTTGTTTATGGGTTTTTTTTTGTATAAAAATTAAAAATTTGAACATTTGTAAAATAAAATACAAAATTAGGCCTCGGGGTCTTGAGGGTGGGGTATTCTTTGATCTGTGAATGAAAAACAACATTCGTTTAGCATTTTTTTTTGGTTTGGTTGTGCGTTGTTTTTTTGGGGCCCTTTTCAAACCGGACCTTCTGCGTGATTTAATGAAAAGCCCAAACTCTTTTAAAAAGATTCCGCAGCATCTTAAACTAATATATAGTAAGTTTGTAGTCAATCAATTATTATTATTTCCCCCACTGGGCTGCAACTCAGTTCAGGAATTTAGGATACGTGCGCCGCCATCTTGACTCAGAAGCATCACACTTACTGAGGAGAGGAGAGTGGGATAAGGTACAGGGGGTGGGTTATAGCTGTGCTTTGCTCACACAGAGCAGAGCTGTGCTCTGGAAAGGTTGTTAAGATGATTTGTAAGGTGGACAATCTGTATGTACAGGGTGTGGGAAATATCTAAGAGTTAAGGTCCGCTTTAAGGGCTTTTTTTCTAATTTATTTTGGAAATGTTTCTGAGTTTTATTTTTCAAATGGAATTGTTTGCTCATTTTCTTTAGTTGAAATAAACACCACTTACAAGGTTTTGGTCGCACATTGCGTCAGGGGCGGAGTCTCCCTTCAGCCTCCCACTGTTGCTGTTGTGAATCTGTATGGATGACAAACACACTGATATTAGAGACTGTTGTTCTTTCATGAATATAATATTAAGTTAGGCTTCTAGGTATCAATCTACTCACCTTCCCCAGCAACCTCTTCCTCCTCGCCCCCTTCCTCACTCATCCCTTGGGATGTTCCAGCGACATTTGAATCTACAACTAACAATAGTGCACATGAGTATCTGTATTAAATGCATGTATTACCACATATCTAACTATATTTCCCTTACCGGAGTCCGGTTGAGGGTCATTTAGGCTAGACTCCCTGCCGTCAAATCCCCCCCTCCCCTGCATGCTGAGGTCCAGCAGCTCCTCCGAGTCACTTACAGAGGAGGGGGTGGCCGTTGACCCTGGCGGTGGGCCACCTACACCTTCACCTGTTTCGCCCAACACTGGGCTGCGTGTCCTGATCCGGGTGGGGCGGAACTGTATATTCCATTCATGGGCTGAAATACAAACACAATCATTAAACCACGCCCAGGCGATGCCAGGGTTATAGGTGCATTTACATTTTAAACACTTACATGGGAAATGTTTTGCGAAGTACCGCCTCACCCCGGGCTTATGCCTTCTTTTTAAATCAGACCAGTGTTGGGCGATCTGGGTGAAGGTATAGGTGGTTTGGGATCGGCGTTCTATCACGTCCACCACCTCCAGGGCCAACGTCCGTTTGTCATAATCTGACGGCAGGAAGTCGTAGCGATTCCTCAGCATCATCTGTTATTAATAAATACAAGGACACACCATTAATCCACCAAATACATTAACAAGTTTCCTGGCCTAACTCAAGTCACTTTATTAACCTCTTGCTGCCTCACATTGCCCTAGTTCTGCTATCTGCATGTAGGCTAGTTTGTTGCTGCGTACATGTGTTAAACTAAGGTGGGCTGGTATGTAACGTGACAAACTAAGTTGTTTCAGACTACTCTTGCGTTTTTTTTTTTTAATTACAAGGAATGTGTGCGCGCACATAAACGCACGCTCGCATACTCACATCCATGATGATGTCGCCCTGCTCCGGGGTAAAGATGGCGGGCGAAACCTTGTCTTCTTTACCAAGGTATAGCTCTGACGTTCCCCCGTGGTGACGTGCGTGCGTGCGCGCAGGCGCGCACTCGCTGTTGGGCACGCCCACACGGGAAACATATTTAAAGCACAAGGCACTCCGCTCGGTGTGGGATACCATATCAATATGGGCAGACCTAAAGGGAGGCAAAAGAGCCAAGCAAGGCCAAAGGCACATAGCAGCCGCACATATGCCTCATCCTAAATAAAACAGAAAAGCAGGCACAACACACATGCAGAACATGCACCAACTAAAACGGTGGGTACTCCACAGACACAGGCACATTCCCAAAAACGCAGGCTCAAGGAGACATTAACCCATTTACCTCCACCAGAAAAAAAAAAAAAAACACAAGGGTGCTAAATCTAGTAAGACCCTGCAGCATACTCAACCTCAACACACCAAGCATACCCACAAAACCAAACACATCAGCAAGGGTAAGCGTATTGCCAAAACAAACACCCCACCAAGGTCACCCACCCCTCCACCTCAACCCTCTGGTACTCACAATTCCAGTACCTCAGATAACACATGCAGCTCAACATCTGATAACTCACCAGGAACCCAGACATTAACCCAGAGCAGCACATACACAACATCACCCTCGCCCCTAAGCCCAAAAACCACACACTACTCCCCAGATAGCCAACCATCTATTTCAAGTGATGCAGGGGACAACACACACCCATGTGGCCGCAAACGACGCCGTGGGTCCCTAACAGCCCGTTTTTGCGAAGCACAAAGCATGGCTGTTGCCAATGCTGTTTGGGTACATTATGGGGTTATGTCCGTCGAGATATGGCAAAAATCAAGCGGACATTTTGGGACCTGAAATCATATAGTTGTAAAAAAATGGACATGCGCCGGCAGCAGAGGAAAAGCCCATTTTGAATGCCATTATAGTTGCATTGATAACAGGATGTAACACTTATTAGGTGTGATTTAATCTTCCCCAGCCAGCAGACAGGGGGTGCCTTACCCACAAAAATAATCCTAACACCCGCCGAGGAACATGTCTATACATACATACACCCTGCCAGCGTCCAGGGGCCTGCAAGAGGCACACGACACAGACCGGAATGTAAGGTCCCAAGGTGAGCTTTTAAAATGAGGGACAAAAGCCAGTGTTAGGCTAGACAACACACTCTACTTTGGGTTTAATATAATCTTACATTCTCAATTCCAAGGCCAAAGGCAACAGGACACACAAGGCCAAGCAACCCCTGCCTTAACCCCGAGGGCAAGGCCAAACCAGGATTCAACAGCACGAACTCAAAATGAGGATTTGGAGGAGGTAAGTCAATGGTCCTTTGTGTGTACTTTTAACTTTGAACTAGGATCGATTGGTGTGCCATAAAAAAACTAAAATAAAACTAGATTTATTTACAGCACAGAGCAAGCACACATAATAGAAGATATCCCAGATTTTAAGGAGGACACCCCACATCTGTTACCAACCACTACTGAGCCAGTGGCCGCAACGCAGTCAACACAGCCACAACCACCACATCCACAACCTCATTCCTAACCCGAAACAACCACCCAGCCCACTGCTAGAACCCATACCAGGTGCCAGATTAGCCAAAGAGTGCAACTGCAAATTATGGAGGAAGCGTGGCGCCAGGAAAACATAGCTTTTGCAGCTACCACACAGCAATTCAATGCCACTGTGTGCACACAATTAACCAACATAAGTACCCAATTACAGGTATTAAACCGAAATGTGTCTGCCCTTACCAGCCATATGGGTGACCTAGTCCAACATTGGCAGCACATTAATGAAAGCCTGGCACACATTGCTGCAAATATTGTTCCACACCGGCATTCATCTGCACCATCCTCCCACACATACCACTAAAGATTTTGGTTACAATATCTGTCGCCACGTGTAAGTTTCCTTTTTTAAAAAAATCAAGAAATGAAAAATAACAATTTGTTTAAGCACAATAAAAAGTAAGCCAAAAAAACACTTGTGTTCTATGCAAATAGATTCTCAACAAGTTGCGCACATATGGTTTGTGCGGTGCCACTTTGGCTGCCTGAGAAAGGAGGGGTGTGCTCTTCAGCAAGAAAAATATGATCGGCAGGCAGGTCAGAATAGCTGGTAACCCTGCTACGAATGGCCAGGTTGTGTAGGATCCCGCAAGCGATTACAATTTGTATGACCTTGGCCGGCTTATATTGGAGTGCCCCCCCAGTCTAATCTAGACAGCGAAAACGCATCTTGAGCAAAACAAATGCTCGCTCAACCACAGAGCGAGTCCTTCTATGGGCAGTATTATAGCGCTCCTCTGCCTGGGAAGATGGGTGCAGGATGGGGTTCAGCAGCCAGGGGAGCAAAGGATAGCCAGAGTCACCTTCAAAAATAAACAAAAAAAAACATTTTATAACAACTCCCAAAGTTTAGAGGTGCATAGCAACATTATTAAAGAGGGACAAATAGGTGAGCGGGGTAGTGTTGTAGGAAAAGACATTTGGAATGAGGCTACCTGCACATCCAACCTGGACACTCCTTAAAAATGTCTGTGGGATGGTACTTACATGAGAGGGCAAGAACAGGACGCAATAGGGTACAATCACTTAACCCATTTAATTTGAAGCTCAATAATCAGGCTCAAAATATACTACGAAAATAGTTACAAAATAGTGTGTTAAGGGAAAAAACACAGTCAGACAGGGTGGGCAACCAATACAAGTTTCATACACATACCCAGTAGCCAGCCACCAAAAAGATCGCCAGGTTTGAATCGCTCATCTAGGCAGGAATTCCTCAAGATGTGCGCATCATGCGTCGAGCAGGGAAAGCCAGCAAAACGACTCCCAAAAACCAATTCAGGGCCAGCCACTGCCTGCACATTTATGCAATGTCCCATCTTCCAGTTCCTGCACACAGGCAATAAAAATTTTTTTAGGTAAACCCTGTAAAAAGGACCCCCCCAAAAAAACCCCAAAAATATAACAAATACTCATGCCATCGATGTCCAAAGGCGTGCGGTGCAGCCTGGTTTCTGCCATACTCAGCAGGACAAGACCGCGGAGCTGACGCCGCTGATGTGCTCCAACAGAGGACTGCATATTATTGCCCGAGTGCAAATACGGCTGCTCTGACTGGCCGTAAGTGAAGGCTCGGCGGCCCCGTTTTATTAGGGTGATTTCAATCGGAAATCAAGGCTCTGCATCACTGAAAAAAACGGACCAATGAACGAGGCGTCCGTTTTCCCGGGAAAGAGCCTCGTGCGATCCGACAATCGGAAAGGCGGCTGAGCGCACACCTGAGCCCATAAACGCACACTAAAATCAACGTAGCACCCTTTCCTGACCCGATCAAAGCCCAAAACCAACGGGAAAACACACGGGATAGCTGAACGGGGAGGCTCTGCATCAAGCCAACTGCCTCTATTTGGGATGCCACTCACACTGCCTCTATTCGGGATGCCACTCACCTTGCCTGTATTCGGGATGCCACACGCTCTCTGTAATGTGAGGTCTGTAATGGGGTGATTGGTGGTATTCTGCCCACGATCTGTAACAGGGTGATTGGGAGGGGGTTTTAGCATACAAGTTGGTTCAGATTTTTTTTTGTTATTTTCCTCCTCCAAATCCTGGGTGTCATATATGGTGAAAAATACAGTATGATTCATGTTGTCTGTTGTCTCACAAATCTTAATATCCCAAAGAAAAACCTCTAGATATCAAAATATAAAGCAGAAATAAAACATACTTTTCGTATACATGGGTGATCTATTGGGCACCACCTGAAAACGTGAAAATTATGAACCTATTGGTGGGGACAATAGTGTGTGACCATGGTTTCCAAATGTCCAAAAATTTTGCTTGAGTGTCATTCAATATAGAAAAAATGTTTTTCAAAACCATAATGTTATTTAATCAAGTGGTTACCATCCCAAGGGTCAAATATAATTATTTTTTTCCACACAGCTGCTATGACCTGTTTAGATGCTGTGAGTATGTGTTTATGTGTTGCATCAGGGCAAACTGACAATTATTACATTCTGATGCAACAAAAAAGCAGTTTCTAGAGCAAGAACAAATAGGAATTAAATGTTTGTTAATTAACCAGCCCACTTTGTTTTAAAGGCCACTGGGCAGCTCCACCAAATATGCTTGAAAGATTCCATTTCATTACAACCTCTAAAGGTGATTGATTGGAGAATAATTTATGTAAATGTTCCAGGACCAAGTATCACCTTAATTACTTGAGGTTTAACCCTTTCGCTGCCAGCCTACCTGCAGCATTTGCCACTCCCTGTTGCCAGACTGAGTTTGACTGTTTTGCGCTACACATGTTCAACTGTCATTTTCGAAGGGATTTCCAGGGATTTCCCAGGAAAATTATATATTGTTTTTTTCAACAGAGTCTTGGCTTTAACATGAAATGTCTTGTTTGTGTTTTTTAGGTGTATTCTCAACATTTTTGGGTGAAATGTGTGAAAAAAAATAAAAAAAATATATTTTTTTACAATTTGTAGAGTTTTTTTGTAATAAAAAATGTAAGTTTGTCAATAAAATCTTATTGCGTGAGAAACCCCAATTTCTCCCGCTTACAGCGATACCACATATGTATAGGTAGACACCCTTTCCTGCCCAGAAGTCTTTTATAGCTGCTGGATGACAAATGGTTAATTAAAAAAAAAAAATGACATAGGGTCCCCCTTCCCGGGGAGGGGGACCCCATTTTTTTTTGGATTTTTAAGGGTTAAAAACCCTTAAAAATCCAAAAAAAAAAATGACGTGGGGTCCCCCTTACCCAAAGTAACCAGCCCGGGACCAGCTATGGGGGCTTGTAGGCACAGAGTGGGGGGGCCAGCTTTGGTGGCCCCCCCACCCTGCAGCCTACGAGCCCACATAGCCTATGTGGGCCCGGGCTCTTCTGCCCCCCCCTGGCCTTTGGGGAGGCAGGTAATGGGGGTGCGGGGGTTAATGGCAATGCCACCCCCCCAGCCATGTGAACTGGTATAAGGGGTCTCATGGACCCCTTACCAGCTCACAAAGGGTTAACTGTAAAAAAAAAAACACCACACAATAAAAAAAAGTATTTTATTAAAAAAAAATAATTTTTTTTTACTGTACTTACCTTCGATTGCAAGCTCTTGTCCCTCGCCGCTCAGCTGACAGATGCCTGTGATCGGCATCCAGAGAAGGAGAAGGCAGGAGATCAGAGGATCTCCTGTCACCTCCTTCCAGGGCACCGATCACCGGCATCTGAGAAGCTGAGAAAGCTGAAGCCGGTGATCGGGACCGGGATGACGTCATAAGCCCCGCCCCCAAGGGGGCGGGGCTTAGAGGCAAGATGGCGGTCGCCATCTTGAAGAAGAGAGGAGAGAGCCTCCCAGGCTCCCTCCTGAAGATCGGTAAGTCCTGGGGGGGGATCGGAGGCCCCCCAGGTGAAGAGGAGGGACAGCGGGAGCCAGCGCACATGGAGGTAAGTGAATGTCATTTTTATTTTTTTTTTTTTTTTACAGTTAGCAGCTGCTGCTGCAGAAGCGGGGGGGGGGCGGCCTATTCCGGGGGCTCTCCTGGAGCCATCCGACCCCCCACGGGGGATCGGATGGCACCAAATTAAAGAGGAGACCCGGCCGGATCCAACAAGGGGTCAGGTGAGTATTTTTTATTTTTATTTTTTAAACTAGAAGCGATCAAAGTCAAGCACGTAACACCTACGGGCTTGGCACTTAAGGCCCAGCCAAGCCAGCACGTAGGTGTTACGTGCTTGGCAACAAAAGGGTTAAAAACATATTTCCATGTTTGTGTCCATTTATTTTTATCCAAAGAAAGAGGTAAATAGTTTGCCAAATTTTCAGAATAGAGAGGAAGATATTTAATAAAAGAATCTTGTATTTCCTTTTTTTTTATATATTCTTTATTTATCGTTTTCAAAATTTTACATCACATAAAGAGAAAAAGGAAGACAATACACAAGAAACAGGTATACAGCATATTCTGGCACGTGTAAAATCAAACAATCACTTGTGTCAAAAAGGCATCTTAGCAGCCGGGCCGTCTCCTCCCGAGCATCTGTTATGTTCTACATGAGAAAGGAGAGAAGCAAAGACCCCAGAGGACTCCAAAGCAAAATCTCCGGGACGGTTGGACTGTCCATCTCCATCTGACGTCCAGAGGAATCCCACGCTAGGCTCCTCTCCCCAGCAGAACAGAGCAACACAACCCCAATCACTATTCCGGGAGGCCCGACGCAGACATCCCTGCTGAGAACCAAAGGGACCAGAACGGGGGAGGGGGAAAGACGGAAAAAAGGAAAGCAGTGGGTTGGAGGGGGGGGGGAAGGGACAGGTATGGGAGGAGGGCTACATGCCCAAACCTACTATTGACTGTCCTCTAATAATGTCTGAAATTCCAGTGAGGTAGTGAATATAACCCAATTAGTCCACTTGAGGTGGTGATCTTCAGATATTGTTTAGTGGGCAACTCTGAGTGGTGGAGAAGGAAGAAGGCCGGGTCCGCGGGGATCTCCCAATCTGTCATGCGCTACATTGTATCGCTGACCCTGGCCCAGAAGCTAGTCAGCTTAGGGAATGACCAGAAGATATGGAGGAGGCTACCCACATCTCCATTACACCGCCAGCACAAAGGGGAGACAGCTGGGAACCATTTGTGAAATAGCGCGGGGACCCTATACCACCTCGTAAGGACTTTATAGTTACACTCCTTGTACCTAGTACAAGTAGCCGTTTTGTGTGCAAGTCGAATTATGCGCTTCCTATGTCTCGCCGAAAAGGTGGCGCCTAGTTCACCTTCCCATTTTGTGAAAGACGGCAAGGGTTCTTGATCTTGGGGTGTCGCCAGAATTTTGTAGGTGTACGATAACACATGTTGGATAGGCCCCTTCTCCTCGCAAAGCCTCTCAAACAATGTGAGCTCCCTGAGCTGCCGGGCCTGCTGCTTCAGGGTGAATAGAAAATGACCAAGCTGCCTCTGCTGCCAATCAGTCCAGCTCGGGAGCTCACCGAACTCCGCAATTGAGTCCAGTGGCTCCCAAACGTCCCGACCACAGAAATGCCTAATCCTACTATCTCCCTTCCTAAGCCAATTCTCCGCCGCCCCCCCCGCATCCCAGGAGGAAACGCTGGGTTTCCCAGGACCGGGAACATCGGAGAGAAGGCCGGAGACAGCCCACTCCAAGGGAAGTACCTGTAGCAGATTCTAAGCGAAGCCTCAATTGTCGGGTGTTTCCATTCTGCGCTGAGCACCTGCTTCGGAAGCCAAGGGAGCATCAGCAGGGAGGACGAACCCCCCTGCTCTATCTGGACCCATTATGCTGCGAGTGCCTGCACCAATCTACTACCCTAGTTAGGTGCGTAGCTGCATAATAGAAGCTAGGTTCTGGGAGACCTATCCTGCCATTGTCCCTTGACCTAACCAGGATCTTCCTGCTTGTTCTTGGGGTTTTACCCAACCAGATGAATTTAGAGAAGAGTGACCCTACGTTGTGTAGAAAAGAGGCAGGGACCACCACTGGTAGGGCTTGCATTAAGTAGAGAAGGCGGGGAAGCATGTTCATTTTAAGGGCATTGCATCTCCCAAACCATGAGAGTTTTTTGAGGGAACATGACTCTAGGTCTTTCGAAAATGCTCGGAGTAAAGGGGGCAAGTTAAGGGAGTAGATTTTCTCCAAGGACCTGCCCAGCTTCGTACCCAGATATGTGATGGATTCAGCAGCCCACTTAAAAGGGAAGGATTGTCTGAGGTTCTCTTCCCTCGCCGAAGATATGCAGAGATTCAATACTTCAGATTTCTGCATGTTGACCTTGTAGTTGGACATGTTCCCAAAAAGCTCCAGCTCCTTGATAAGTTTTGGTAGCGTCACCTCGGGGCCAGTTATGAAAAACAGCAGGTCGTCGGCAAAGGCCGCTGCCTTGTAATAGCCTGATGGAAGGGAAATCCCCTGTATATTGGGATTCTGTCATATTCTGCATAGGAATGGTTCCAGTGAGAGTATGAATATTAATGGAGAGATGGGACGCCCCTGCCTTGTCCCGTTACCAATGCCGAAGGGCTCCGACAGTGCTCCATTAACCCTCACTGCAGCCGTGGGCTGCTGATATAGGTTGGCAATCCAGGACTTCATGCCGGGTCCCAGACCAATATGGTCCAGGACACCAAACATAAAGTCCCACCGCACCCGGTCAAATGCCTTTTCGGTGTCGGTTGCAAGGAGGGCAGCTTACCCCTCAGGGCAAAGTGGATAAGGTTTAACGCCTTTGTGATGTCCACATTTGTCTCCTGACTCATAAAAAACTCTCCTGCTCTTTATGAGCTGGAGTTTATTTCTATCTTTGTAAATCCTCTTCAGTCGGCCCCATGCTGAATCAACAGTCCCCGTATAACGCACTTGTGGGCTTCCCACACCATGGGCAAACTTGTGTCGGGGGTGGTATTAATTGTGAAATATTCCTGGATCTTCTTTCTAACGTCTTCTTTGACTACAGGGTCCTGTATAAGGGCGTTATTTAATTTCCACGTCCAGGGTCGTGGCGCTAAATCTTGGGTCACCAGCTTGAGAGATACCGGGGCATGGTCCGATATGGTGATATTACCAATTGCAGCGGCAGCGACTCTCGGCAATAGGTAATGCTGAATTAGAAAGAAATCCAGCCTCGACTACATGTTATGCGGCGCAGAGTAATATGAATTGTTTCCGGCACTTGGATTGAGAACACGCCACAGATCAATCAGCTGATGGGAGTGGAAACGTTTTTTAATCCTCCGAAGCTTAGAGTATGAAATATATGAGTGACCTTTGGATGTGTTTATCGTGGGTTCCAAAGTAAGGTTAAAGTCCCCCCCCTACTATTAACTTGCCCTCTGCAAAGTCTGCCAACTTGTCTAGTACCTCTTCAAGGAAGAAGACCTGTCCAGTGTTAGGTGAGTAGACATTGACCAAAGTAAACATTTCGTGTCCTATCTTCCCCTTAACAAATAGCCATCGCCCGTCTCCACCACCCAGAGCACCCACCACCTCCTGGTGATCAGAACACTCACTCCTCTAGATCTAGTCTGGGGAGTAGCTATGATACGAGAATGGGAAAGCCCTGTTTCTGAGAGATGGAGGGTTCGCGGCCCTGAAGTGCGTCTTCAGTGACTTCAGGTTATTCAGGACCAGTGACCTTTTTTCTGAATTATTAAAGCCCTTCACATTATAAGAGACCAAATTAAACTCACTCATTTCCGTGGCAATGTGTTAGTTGTGGATGAGAGGTCCGAGAGCCGATTCGGGGTTGGAAGATGAAGGAGGGTAAAAGACAAAAACAGAAGGGGGGGAGACAAAAGGGAGGCGGGGGTGGGAGAGAGACATGGAGAGAAGTTAAACAGTAGTTAAGCCCAAACCTGGGCAAGGGGATATAAACTAATGAGCAACTGCTCTAGGTTTCAGCTCTCCTCTGTGCCGAGGAAAGCAGGAACTGGCCTAAGTGGGGAACTGTGTCTAACAGCGAATCTGGGAGCAACTGTTGCCCGTGCCTACCAGGCATGAGATATCGCCTGGGTTACCGGTTCCCAAGATCCATACTTTGAAAAGCATAACCATAATACTAGGGAAAACTGCACTATCGCGTCCATAGAGGCGAGTGGCCAGCTATCGACCCCTGTCAGCCACCAGCGGGACCACATGAGCATGCGCTCCCGAGGGAGCTCACAGGTCCGGCCGGGTAACAGGACCCTTGCCGGCCTTCTATGTTCAGGCTTACAATCCGCCCCGCCGATGACCCGCCAGGTCCGACCCCGCCACAGCCAGCAGACAACATCAAACAATTAACTGTGGAAAACTGGCATAAAAAAGCTTAAAGAGAGAACTTATAAAATTCTGAGGCTTAAAAGATCAGGCAAGTTAGCAAACTCTTGTGCGGTCAACGAGTCATTATTATTATCGCATCTATAGAGGCGAGTGGTCGGCCATCGACCCCCGCCAGCCACCAGCAGGACCACACGAGCGGGCGCTCCCGAGGGAGCTCACAGGCTCTGGCCGGGCATCAGGGCCCTTGCCGGCCTTCTAAGTTCAAGCTCACAGTCTTCCCCGCCGATGGCCCACCAGGCCCGACCCCGCCACAGCCAACAAACAACAGAAAAAAAGTAAATGTAAAAAATGTGCATAGAAAGAGCTTAAAGAGAAAACATATAGAGTCCGGGACTTAAAAGAACAGGCACGTAAGCAAACTCTTGCGTGGTCATCGGGTCATCATCAAGGCTCGCTGTCCGTTGGTCTGACGCGTCTCTCCTGTCTTACTCTTTGTCTGGGCACTCTGGCATGGCGAGGAAGCTCCCCCGAGGGCGGCGGGCTCCGCAGTAGGCAAGAGCCAATCAGGGATCGGGATCGGAGCACTGCCCAGGAAGGAGAAAAGGCCATCTAAGTCCCGATTTTTTGAGGTTTTGAGAAGGAAAGTGTCTCGGTTCTTAGTGACAATCAGATGGAAGGGGAATACCCAACAATACGAGGCATCTGCATTCCTGATAACATCTAGCACTGGTCTCAGCATTCTCCTCATTTGAAGCGAGCGTTGGGAAAGGTCCGGAAGAATTTGTATCCTGGCACCGTCAAAGTCCACTGGACCATGTCTCCAGGCCCTGCGTGAGATTTCTTCTTTAACTTTATAAAAATGCACCCTACAGATAACATCTCTGGGACGCGCCGGATCTGGGCTTTGGGGGCCCAGGGCCCTATGCACCCTGTCTATCTCAATTGGAGTGTCGATACTTCTCTCCAGAAGCGTATTAAAGATGGAAGTGATGATTTGCTTAACATCCTCTCCCGACGACGCCTCGTGTATACCCCGGAGCCGAAGATTATTCCTACGATGTTTATTCTCCAGATCATCGTGTTGCAATTGCATCTGAAGAATTTGCGTGCTCTGTGCCTCCACGCGGGCCGCCAGGTCCGCAATAGCTGCCTCATTTGCTCTCTGATTGGATGCCACTCTAGAATCGAGAGCCTGAATCTGACCCCGAACCAGCGATGTCCTTCTTATGTGCCACCTCATACTTGGTTATGAGCGCCTAGAAATCTGCTCTGGTGGGGATGGTCCTTAAAAAGGCAAGGGTCTCCCGGTGAATGCTGCCTCCGTCAGCCATGGCAACAGGGACGTCCGCCGTACTTTGGGTTGAAGCTGGAGTATAGGAGGTAGCCAGGGATGGAAGGGCAACCTCAAACTCAGGTGAATGTTCTACCACAGGCGGTGTGGGGTCCTCCTGCAGCATGGGGATCATGGATGGAGGGCTCATGAGGCCAGCAGCCCCTGGGGTAAGCCACTCCATAGAGGTATCACGGGGCAATCTCAAGCGACTGGTCTGTTGCTCACAGGTGTAAGGTGGGGTGCCTCCTCCAAACCCCCTCCCCTGCTCTGATCTGGATCTTCTTCTGGAGCGCATTGGTCTTTGCGGGACGGCATCCCCGAGGGGCACGTGTGCGGTGCGCGGCAGCCCCCACATTGAGTTGGGGGACCCTGGGAACCCATCCCTCTCACATTGGGGGCATAGGCAAATCTCTCAAGTTTGCCCAGGGCTGTGGCCCTCCAGCTAGTGCCCTGCGTCGGCTGAGTGTCTGGTGTATTAGGGAGCTGCTGGGGTCTTCCCCTCGTGTCATAACTTTGTGATCCAGGGGACAGGTGTATTGCCTCCCTCAACAGGCTGTGCTCGGGGCTCCCCCCCCCCCGTACCTCGGGTCCTGGGCCCTGGCTGATGTTACAGAGGACTCTGACATCACCCACCTCGCGGCCGCCATTTCATAGCTCTGCTGCTCTCCCCGATCTCCATGCAGCATCAAGGGAAGCCCGCCAGCAGGCTCTGTCACTCCGCTACTCCGGGAGCCGGAGCCAACGCTTGTGTCAGCCCGGGCGGCTGACACTGCCACCGCAGATGCATCTTGTGGGAGGGCGGGGGTGTTCGGGCCTCCTTGGGGGCAGCCGCCATCTTGACGGGGGGAACCATCACCTCAGCCCCCTCCGTTCTCTCGCCGCAGACCTCTGCCGCCGACTCACCTGCCGGATCAGCTGTCAGCCAGTCTCCGCTCCCCTCACTGCTGGGGAGACGCTCCTCTCCGTGCTGCGATTCCTCTGAAGCAGGGGAAGAAGAGAGCTCAGACAGACGCTCTCGCCCCATGCTCCGTCAGCCGCACCAACTGCCATCCTCTCACGCTCCTTCTTCTTGTGTCTCTTCCCTGCCATGCGTGAAATACTTTGGGAACCGGTAAGTCTGTAATTACTGGTGGAAAGCCCGGAGCTAACGTCTGCACCTCTACTCCATTCGCGTGCCAGGCCACGCCCCCCAAGAATCTTGTATTTCATTGTTTATCATAGAAAGGATTCCTTTCGAGCAGGGTTTTCTTGAGACATGCTTTCTCAAAGACCATAAGTTTATAAGGCTTAGGATCTTTTGCTAACTGAGATTGGACAGAATGTCTAACTCACAGATACTTAATACTTCTAAAGATGGCATATCATTAGCTGGCCTCAATTGTTTGGGCCTTCTGTATTATAGAAATTCCCAACATATGTAATTAAATGTCATTTTTGTTTTTAAATGATAGAAGAATTATCCCCATTTTTCTCCGATAAAGGTTGTCAGCTAGTGGCAGAGTTCCTCTTTAACCAAATGTATTTGATAGAGATAGAGATGAACAGATAGGAGTAAACGTTGATGATCATTTAATTCAGGAATTAACTAAATTAATTCTAAAATGTAAGAATAATGTGCTGTTGGAAATGAAAAGTTTGATGTAAGAAGGAAGAGAAGAGAAAAAGTAGCTAATGGAAATATGGAACAAGAGATAAGAATTGAGAAAAAAGTTGGGTTCTCCCAGAACAAGAAGCCTCCTATTCAGGCAGCCATTTTAATTTGAGGAGCTACATTAGCCGGGGGGCCCATTCCTATTGAATAAATGAAAGGTGACTAGAAAAGTTACACAGTTAGTGGTTTGAAATTGATAGGAAAATGAGAACCTCCTTGTAATGAGGGCCATTCAAATTCAAGGAGCCACATAGTAGTACTCTTGAGGATGTACATAAGTAGCTTAACCCTTTTGTTGCCAAGCACGTAACACCTACGTGCTGGCTTGGCTGGGCCTTAAGTGCCAAGCCCGTAGGTGTTACGTGCTTGACTTTGATCGCTTCTAGTTTAAAAAATAAAAATAAAAAATACTCACCTGACCCCTTGTTGGATCCGGCCGGGTCTCCCCTTTAATTTGGTGCCATCCGATCCCCCGTGGGGGGTCGGATGGCTCCAGGAGAGCCCCCGGAATAGGCCGCCCCCCCCCCCCGCTTCTGCAGCAGCAGCTGCTAACTGTAAAAAAAAAAAATAAATAAAAATGACATTCACTTACCTCCATGTGCGCTGGCTCCCGCTGTCCCTCCTCTTCACCTGGGGGGCCTCCGATCCCCCCCCAGGACTTACCGATCTTCAGGAGAGAGCCTGAGAGGCTCTCTCCCCTTTGATCCTCGATGGCGGCCGCCATCTTGCCGCTAAGCCCCGCCCCCTTGGGGGCGGGGCTTATGACGTCATCCTGGCCCCCGATATCTGGCTTCACACTTCTCAACTTCTCAGATGCCGGTGATCGGCACAGGGTAAGGAGGTGGCAGGAGATCCTCTGATCTCCTGTCTCCTCCTTCTCCTGTACCGATCACCGGCATCTGTCAGCTGAGCGGCGAGGGACAAGAGCTTGCAATCGAAGGTAAGTACAGTAAAAAAAAATTTTTTTTTTTTAATAAAATACTTTTTTTTATTGTGTGGTGTTTTTTTTTTTACAGTTAACCCTTTGTGAGCTGGTAAGGGGTCCATGAGACCCCTTATACCAGTTCACATGGCTGGGGGGGTGGCATTGCCATTAACCCCCGCACCCCCATTACCTGCCTCCCCAAAGGCCAGGGGGGGGCAGAAGAGCCCGGGCCCACATAGGCTATGTGGGCTCGTAGGCTGCAGGGTGGGGGGGCCACCAAAGCTGGCCCCCCCACTCTGTGCCTACAAGCCCCCATAGCTGGTCCCGGGCTGGTTACTTTGGGTAAGGGGGACCCCACGTCATTTTTTTTTTTGGATTTTTAAGGGTTTTTAACCCTTAAAAATCCAAAAAAAAATGGGGTCCCCCTCCCCGGGAAGGGGGACCCTATGTCATTTTTTTTTTTAATTAACCATTTGTCATCCAGCAGCTATAAAAGGCTTCTGGGCAGGAAAGGGTGTCTACCTATACATATGTGGTATCGCTGTAAGCGGGAGAAATTGGGGTTTCTCACGCAATAAGATTTTATTGACAAACTTACATTTTTTATTACAAAAAAACTCTACAAATTGTAAAAAAATATATTTTTTTTATTTTTTTTCACACATTTCACCCAAAAATGTTGAGAATACACCTAAAAAACACAAACAAGACATTTCATGTTAAAGCCCAGACTCTGTTGAAAAAAACAATATATAATTTTCCTGGGAAATCCCTGGAAATCCCTTCGAAAATGACAGTTGAACATGTGTAGCGCAAAACAGTCAAACTCAGTCTGGCAACAGGGAGTGGCAAATGCTGCAGGTAGGCTGGCAGCGAAAGGGTTAAGAGAAGATGCTGGAGGCTAGGGGTTTGGGAGTATTAACACAGATGAGATGCTTAACATCCTTAAGATGAGAACTGAAGGGAGCATTGCCTGCTCCAACTGGGACCATGTCATGGGGATCAAAGGAGAATGTGGGGTTGGTATTTTTGACATAGCATCCTGAAAAGCCCTGGTCAACTATAAGAATCTGCTAGGAATCCAGGATCAGATCCAAGCATTTACTGCAGGGGGGAGATCATGGTGGGTATTTTACAGTCCACTACATATTAAGTAGGTAGGATATTCTGAGGCTTGGGGAGGGGTTGGTATATAATACACAGTCCACCAGATGATGTTCATGCGTCAGGGGGCATTACCCAGCCTTCAATAAATTTCCTGGTTCCTTCCATCCTCATGATAAGCACTGCTCCCCACTGGCCAGTGTGAGTAAGACTGGCATGGTCCTGCTAAATTTTCTCTCTGTAGTCTAATTCATGATATATACTGGTCCCTATCTGGCAGAGGCTCTCTAATAATCATGGTGGTTGAAATAAATGGTGTCAAAATGTGGCAAAGAGGATTCATACCATTTTAGGATCCAGTGAAGCTCTCTCCTACCCATAGGTGCAGCTACACCAGCTCCTGCTCATAACCTAACTGATGATAAGAAGCTGCTATACATTTACCACTGAGGACCCATCACTGTTTGCTTCCTAAAATACTGTGCCTGTGCGCCACTCGCTGCATCCACTTCGTCGCTTGGACGTATAGCTCCACCCATCTCATTTCCCCATTGGTGAAAGAGTGGGCCCCGTGCATCTGACAGCCCAACATTCCTTGTACATGCGCAAGGTCCATGTTGTGGCTGGCAGATCTGGACCCGGTCTGACCACCAATGACATCAGCGGAAAGCACTGCTCTCAATGCTGCTTCCGCTTACATCATGCTGGCCGACCAGAGCCTGGCAACCTTTCTTATATTTAAACTGGCCATTCTATATGCAAGACGGACATATTTTTCCCCTGAAGAAAGGCTTCATTAGCCTGAACCGTTGTTGGTCCCCTGTCCTTCTACTCGGCTCATGTAAGCCATTTACTTGCATTGTGATTCTTCTCATTGCTGTACTGATTACACTGGGCTGCATTTCCAGGGAAATGCGGCCACCAAGCAATGTATTTCTAGTTTAACTCTATACTTGTTTATATACTCTATGACTATTCTACCTATGATTGGGGAAGGACATGTATATGCATCCCTCCTTAGCCATCCCACCAGCAGCCTAGACCCATACCACTTCTTCTTGTCTCCTTACTGCAGTGGTCATTGTCCTCTGACTCAGTTACCATGTCACACTCACTTGGTCTATAACGTTACATCCCACACCTTCCCAGCTACTGTCCACTTGTTCAGCAGCAGCCTAACTTCTCCAAGTCTCCACTAAATCTTCACAGAATCTCTAAACATTTCCCAAATCTTATTTCTTACTGCAGCAATGATCCAGGGGAATTTGTGGTGATAATGAGGGGTTGAGGGCAGGGAAAGATAAAGACATACAATTGATTGAAATGGGAGCCTTCTGTCTAGGCAGCTATTCACATTGATATCTTCAGTTATATGTATAAGTGTCTCACTGTGTTAGTGTCTGTCTGTGGCAAGCTTGGACCCCCCATTAACACTATATTGCTAATGGCATATTTTCCTGAGAACCCAGAGGTGTTGAACTGAAAGCCAGTAGCTTTCACTGTTAACAGTGGCTAACAGATTGAAGCTTGTGTAGCCCTCACGTACCGGGGTGTCCGACACGTGACGGCAGGGAGCAGGTTCTTCTGGGCCCAGGTGTCCGATGTGTGTGTTGTGAGTAGGTAAGGGTTAGGGTTTCAGGGAAAGGTAAGTACTCACTGGTGCCGCTTGGAAAAATGTACAGCAGTCCAACTGTTGAAAGCAGAGTTCCTCTTTATTTATTCCACAAGCAAATGGCAAACACGGAACAAGTACATGTCTTCCAGTTACATCTCTGGTTCTGTCCAATATCAGGTACAATCATCAGCATTGCTTCCATAGAGAATAATGTCCTTGGTTGGAACCTCTCTTTTCTCTCTTAAAGTCTGTGGTCCTGCTCCTTACAATTCAAATGGTGAATCACGAACCTAACACTGGGTTTGGGTTGGGGGCTTCCCTTTATCCCTTCTCACTACCTTCCAGAACCTTCTATCACATGTTCGGCCTCATGTCCGACATCTGATAGAATGGTTGGTAAACCCTCTGACCAATCACTAGCTTTCAGTAACTATGTTACTAGTCCATCTCCTGTTATGACTAACAACCCTTCTGACCTCTCCTTCTAGAATGTTCCTCATTCTAGTCTATGGACTATGTTAGTCTATGGCCTAAACCCACTACTGCCATCTTGTGTCTGTTTAGATTATGGCACTTCCAATGCACTTAAATGGGTAGAAACCATAAAAGTGAATTAATGCATTGTTAACTCTATTTAAATGATTCTTATTAGTTGATTTAAGTGTGTCTAGTTATTACCAGGTCCCTACACTCTCCCCCACTTTCTAAAATGTTGTCCCCGACATTAAGGACTTACCCAGGTTCAAGGTCACAACCGATGTCTGGAACCACCTCGACACAAGTGTTTAGGGGTGATGTCCAAGCTAAGTACCTGTTTGGGATGCCCTTGTGTTTGGCTACCAAACTGGATTCATCTTACTCTTGACACCATAGATCAGGGTCCTTTCCCATTTCACTCGGTGAGAGTTACTTACCTCACTCCAGTCACGTGTGGTTTCGCTACCTGGAATGTGGGACTGGTATACTTACCAAAAACCTAAGATTAACATTTCTATTTTAATGTTAGGCTAACTATAAACCTTTTTAACTTTGACTAGGATTGATTCAATTCCTAACAAAGGACAACCACTGTAGCACAAGATAGGTGTGAACAGCTTCCTGATTAGAAGACGAGTAGGGCTGGACCTTCACCACCACCTTGTGTCACCATCACATCGTGGATGCTTGGCAGAATGTACGTCGGTTCTTCAGTACCAAAGTAAAGAAACTTATACCCTTGGTCTCAATCAAGGATTTTGTACCATCTGGTATAGGCTACGGGTGTTAAACCTTTTTGTTTAAATGTTTAACTTTTAATTAACCCTTTTACTGCTCCCTTACTCACCTTTCTCCAACGCAGCACAAGTGTCCTCTGGCTACACTTGAGGTGTGTTTTAATCTAATGAATAAGATCATCATATTAAATGAAATTCCCCTCAAAGGATGTGGGACTATTTATCTCCCAGGAAACTACTTTAACTGTAGGATTAGGGATTCTAAAGAAACTACTGTAACGTGGGGTTAAGACTTTTGGTAACTCTTAGGAATTTACTCCCCAAGTTTTTTGGAAAAGAGGTTTTTAACATTAAGTGGACCTACACACCCATTTGCTCTCTAGTGGTAAATCCGCTTAACCACTTACAAGGGTGTTGTTGTTGTTGCAGTTGGCGTTGGTGAGTCACTGTGTTAAAGTGCACCCACAAGTTTAACGTTGGTTGTACTTCTCTTAAGCCCATAGGATGGTGGCTACCTCTCTGGTTAAGTAGAGTATCACCACACCTGCCGGGTTAACTTTCTCAAGGCAACTGGATGTCTATACCGGCAAGGTTGGATTAGACATTTTCCTTTTGGTTTAGTTTCCCTGGTTAGGTGAACCAGTTTTGTTTCTCTCCACAAAAAAAACCCTCAAAACTCGCGTGTAGTATCAGTGTTCTGCAGCACAACTGAAACTGCTGACCATCCAAGTCCTTCTCTCTTTTTCTCTCCCGCGCGCTGTTACGGTACCAACACTACTGGCATGCGACTATAATCACAGCAATTTCCGTGGGTTAGACTAGTAGATTGGGTTCATCTGTATCCATGCTTTCCCTCAGAGGACCCTCACCCCGCTCCCCCACTTTCTCAAACGTCTGTGGTGAGTGGTGATGCCTCCTACACAAACTCTCAACTCTGACATATGTAAGTTGTTCCACCTTTAGCATATGTGTCACAACAAGGATTGGAGAGTGGTACTCCGTTCAGGTATATTACACTTCCAGTGGCCGATGGGACAGGTTCTCTTTTCTGAATATTGAATATTAAGTACTGAGCTTTAAGCTCCTTGCAATTCTAGCTCCCTTGTTCAGCTAGAACGTGTAGCATTGCCTCTTTTAGAGGTGGCAGGTGTAAGGGGGTACGGTAGATCACCTTGAACAGATCAGGTTCATGGATTTTCAACCTAACTCCCGTATCACAGTTTTAACACAACTAAAGGAGGTGAGTGATCAAGACACACTCCTTTTCCATCTACCCACACAAAATATTAAAGACTACAGCAAACAGAACACCTAGAGCCATCCACCACTGTAAATAGGGAGTAAGGACTCATCCAGAAGCTCTATTTACTAGCCACCCACAGGAACCACATTTAAGAGTTCCCACCGCGGTATCTGGTACCACTGAGGTAGATTTGAACACTAGCATCTGGCCATGATGCGAAAACATTTCAAATTAAATCACATAACATCATTAATTACATTTCACTTTCAACACCTGGGAGACACTGGTCTCCATGTCTTTCTTCTTTCCAGTAAGACAAACCTTAAGACTCTATGACAATAAAAGGAGAATTAAACCTTTGAGTGCATTATAATATAAATGTTCTGGAGCATGAATATTACTTCAGAATTCAATGTATTTGCTGTAAGACACTGACACCCATTTTTGTCGCAAGAACAAAACGTTAAGTTTTCTTCAGCCTTAGCTGGATAGCCTTGGAAAAGACTTTTGAATTTTCCTAGTAGAAAAATAAACTATTTTAGTCTCACTTGTGAGGATGAAAAATATTTTTTCACTGGTGAGCTGAGGTAAAAGAATGCAAAAATAAAAGTGCTTTTGATTCAAAACTACTAGTGCAATAAAACCGGGTCAACATCTTACTGCAGACATAAAAGACATAACATTGGTTTCAAATGTAAACGTTTCACTACTAACACCTATAAGAAAAAAAAACATTAAAGTGCAGTTTTTTAATGCAATGATTTAACTATTAGGCAGTGTCTCTTTAAGGATCATAGAAGCGCGGATCAGTCTTCTCTAGGATGCTTCCATCAGGCAAATGCACCCTGCGCCGGTACACGGTCTCTCTGTGCTCGGAATGTACAAAGACCACTCTGTCTTTGTAAATGTTCCTTCCGTACTTCCAACTTTTCAAGTGGTGCTTAAACTCCTCTAGCTTTGGATCAGAAAGAGGCTCAATGGGGAATGTGAATGGTATTTTCATCAACTCCCGAATGTGTCCTTCTAACCACCTTTCTCTGTTCTCCTCCACCCAGTCCATTTCAGCTTCAGTGCAATAGGGATAGTCTCTCCCAATTTCCAAAGCAAACCCGGTACTGTAGCTTGCGTTGGGCTCGGGACCACATGGACAATTGGCGGAGGCATCCCAACTGGGTACACTACTTTCTCCCCTGGGGGTGGTCTGGACGGCCATATTATTTGAACACGGCTCTGGGGCAGTCTCTGGGGCAGCTCCCTGGGCAAGGGTAACGGCACTCACCGCGATCACCAGGCACTCCTCGGCATCATCCGACTCGACTGGAGATTCCTCCTTCACGGTGGCAGTGGGCAGATCCGGCTGATCAGCGACCTCCTCCCCATTCTCAGAGGCGACACCTTGCATCAATGCCTCCGCGGCTCCCGGGCCGGCGGGCTGACTGCATCCAGTTCCCTCCTTGGGCGACGACAGGACCTTTTCAGTGTCTGCGGCGCAGGGCCTGGCTGGACTCTTTCACCCACGGCGGCAGGTTTCCTCGGCGGTATGCCAGTCGCGCAGGAAAGCAGAGATGTGCTGGCATGGGCCAGGTAAGTCCGACCTCCGGGTTTCCCCGTAAGTGCTGTTCCAGCATACTGTCCTCCAACTCCTTAAAGTGGACCAACACCCAGGATTTTCACTATCCTGGGTGTTGGTCCAATTCCACGGGGCACCCCGATCGGCGGTGCCACATTGTGTGAAACCCCCCAGAAAGCCCCTAAAATCTTACCTTATCGGTGACGGACAAGCGACGGATAAGCCGCCGCTGCCTCTAGCGCGTCCCTCTTACAGGGCGCGCACCCGCGCCGGCCATTCACAAACGGCTGGCGCAGGTGCGCACCCTGCTAGAGGGACGCGGGAGGCGGCGGCGGCTTATCTGTTGCTTGTTCGTCGCTGATAAGATACGTTTTTAGGGGCTTTCTGGGGGGTTTCACACAGCGGGGCATCCCGATTTCGGATGCCCCGCGGGGAGGGAGCTCATCAGGGGTGGGTGTTGGTCCACTTTAAACATTTCTGTTCCGCAGTGGATGCAGCGGTGGTGTCTGGGCCCCACAATGACCATCTGGCAACCCGGGCAAAAAGGCCACCACTTCTCCCTGCTGTACTCCGTACACAGCGCGTAGGTGGCTGTGGGGATGTATCGCCTCTTGGTGTCGTGGAGCGAATACACCGCAGAAACACATCCTCCTGGGCTGGCTTCTAGTTCAGGAACTCCTGTGGTAACTCCTCGGCTTCTGCAGTGCGGGCGGCGGGGGTACTCTCAGCCTCGTCACTGCTGGAAACTTCTGCTGGGTCTTTGCTCCTTGTTGCAGCCATGGTGCTGTTTCGCACTTCAGCTGTCCTGCTGGCACACTGGCGGCCATGTGCGTTCGTCTCCATGTTGCTCTAGGCTCCGCCTACCTCTTTTCGCGTGGTTTGCTGTGATTGGCCGGCATTTCGCGCTGTTGCCAAATGGTGGGAAAGCAGCTCCGCGATGGCGGGAAGATCCGGGTGCGTCACAGAGCAGCACTCTTAACCCTTTCTTGATTGCAGACAACTTCCACCATTTTAAACTGGAAATGACACTTTCTTCTGAGCCTCCCAGCTCGGTCACAGTTAGTCCAAAACACTTCAGACTTCAAAGACAGCTTCCCGGGGATTTAGGCAACACTCCCTGCGATTTTCAGGCAGTTAGCCCAAAGCCGGCAGTGTTCTTAAAGTGACAGTACACAAGTTTCAGGCGGCCCAAAAACAGTTTCCTTTGATCTCCGAGTTACTCCAACAGTCTCTTAATCCACACCAGGCAATGTCCAAGCAAAAAGCAGCAGAATTCTCACACGTTTTCCAAATGGGCCAAACTTTCTTCTTAAAGGTTCTAGCTAGAGATGAGCGAACTTTTGAAAAATTTGATTCGGCTAATTCGCCGAATTTTCCGACAAAATTTGTTTTGGTCCGAATTTATTCGCAACGAATCGCTATTAAAAACATCTATTTCTGAGCTTCCTAGAGCCTCAATAGGGTTGTAAACCATTCTGCCTTGCTTTAACATGCATAGGATGCGTGCTGGGTTAGTGAAATAATACTGTAAATATTTATGACATGCAGATCAGAGGCATCGCTATTAGAATCGCAGAGCGGCACAATTACAGAGAGTTGAGGTGGCATCACTATGAGGGGCCCCTATATTGCCTGAAAAACACACCCTGGAGATGGCAGCAGCAGGAGCCCAAATATTGGCTGAAAGACATCCTGGAGTTAGCAGCAGGAGCCCAAAAATTGTCCTGAAGACACACGCTGGAGTTGGCAGCAGGAGCCCAAAAATCGGCCGAAAGAGACACTGGAGTTGCCAGCAGCAGCAGGAGCCCAAACATTGGCTTAAAGAGACACTGGAGTTGGCAGCAGGAGCCCAAAAATTGGCCAAAAGACACACTGGAGTTGGCAGCAGCAGGAGCCCAAACATTGGCTGAAAGAGACACTGGAGTTGGCAGCAGCAGCATCAGGAGCCCAAACATTGCTTGAAAGAGACACTGGAGTTGGCAGCAGGAGCCCAAACATTGGCTCAAAGAGACACTGGAGTTGGCAGCAGCAGGAGCCCAAACATTGGCTCAAAGAGACGCTTGAGTTGGCAGCAGGAGCATCAGGAGCCCAAACATTGCTTGAAAGAGACACTGGAGTTGGCAGCAGGAGCCCAAACATTGCTTGAAAGACACATTGGAGTTGGCAGCAGGAGCAGCAGGAGCCCAAACATAGCTTGAAAGACACATTGGAGTTGGCAGCAGGAGCAGCAGGAGCCCAAACATTGCTTGAAAGAGACACTGGAGTTGGCAGCAGGAGCAGCAGGAGCCCAAACATTGCTTGAAAGACACACTGGCGTTGGCAGCAGGAGCAGAAGGAGCCAAAACATTGCTTGAAAGACACATTGGAGTTGGCAGCAGGAGCAGCAGGGGGCCAACATTGCTTGCAAGACACACTAGAGTTGGCAGCAGCAGCAGCAGGAGCCCAAACATTGCTTGAAAGAGACACTGGAGTTGGCAGCAGGAGCAGCAGGAGCCCAAACATTGGCTCAAAGAGACACTGGGGTTGGCAGCAGCAGCAGCAGGAGTCCAAACATTGGCTCAAAAAGACACTGGAGTTGGCAGCAGGAGCATCAGGAGCCCAAACATTGCTTGAAAGAGACACTGGAGTTGGCAGCAGGAGCAGCAGGAGCCCAAACATTGCTTGAAAGACACATTGGAGTTGGCAGCAGGAGCAGCTGGAGCCCAAACATTGCTTGAAAGACACACTGGAGTTGGCAGCAGGAGCAACAGGAGCCCAAACATTGCTTGAAATAGACTCTGGAGTTGGCAGCAGGAGCAGCAGGAGCCCAAACATTGCTTGAAAGACACACTGGAGTTGGCAGCAGGAGCAGCAGGAGCCCAAACATTGGCTCAAAGAGACACTGGGGTTGGCAGCAGCAGCAGCAGGAGTCCAAACATTGGCTCAAAAAGACACTGGAGTTGGCAGCAGGAGCATCAGGAGCCCAAACATTGCTTGAAAGAGACACTGGAGTTGGCAGCAGGAGCAGCAGGAGCCCAAACATTGCTTGAAAGACACATTGGAGTTGGCAGCAGGAGCAGCTGGAGCCCAAACATTGCTTGAAAGACACACTGGAGTTGGCGGCAGGAGCAACAGGAGCCCAAACATTGCTTGAAAGAGACCCTGGAGTTGGCAGCAGGAGCAGCAGGAGCCCAAACATTGCTTGAAAGAGACACTGGAGTTGGCAGCAGGAGCAGCAGGAGCCCAAACATTGGCTCAAAGAGACACTGGGGTTGGCAGCAGCAGGAGTCCAAACATTGGCTCAAAAAGACACTGGAGTTGGCAGCAGGAGCATCAGGAGTCCAAACATTGCTTGAAAGAGACACTGGAGTTGGCAGCAGGAGCAGCAGGAGCCCAAACATTGCTTGAAAGACACATTGGAGTTGGCAGCAGGAGCAGCTGGAGCCCAAACATTGCTTGAAAGACACACTGGAGTTGGCAGCAGGAGCAACAGGAGCCCAAACATTGCTTGAAAGAGACCCTGGAGTTGGCAGCAGGAGCAGCAGGAGCCCAAACATTGCTTGAAAGAGACACTGGAGTTGGCAGCAGGAGCAGCAGGAGGCCAACATTGCTTGAAAGACACACTGGAGTTGGCAGAAGGAGCAACAGGAGCCCAAACATTGCTTGAAAGAGACCCTGGAGTTGGCAGCAGGAGCAGCAGGAGCCCAAACATTGCTTGAAAGAGACACTGGAGTTGGCAGCAGGAGCAGCAGGAGGCCAACATTGCTTGAAAGACACACTGGAGTTGGCAGCAGCAGGAGCCCAAACATTGCTTGAAAGAGACCCTGGAGTTGGCAGCTGGAGCCCAAACATTGCTTGAAAGACACACTGGAGTTGGCAGCAGGAGCAACAGGAGCCCAAACATTGCTTGAAAGAGACCCTGGAGTTGGCAGCAGGAGCAGCAGGAGCCCAAACATTGCTTGAAAGAGACACTGGAGTTGGCAGCAGGAGCAGCAGGAGGCCAACATTGCTTGAAAGACACACTGGAGTTGGCAGCAGCAGCAGGAGCCCAAACATTGCTTGAAAGAGACACTGGAGTTGACAGCAGGAGCAGCAGGAGTCCAAACACTGGCCCAAAGAGACACTGGAGTTGGCAGCAGCAGCAGCAGGAGCCCAAATATTGCTTGAAAGAGACACTGGAGTTGGCAGCAGGAGCAGCAGGAGTCCAAACACTGGCTCAAAGAGACACTGGAGTTGGCAGCAGCAGCAGGAGCCTAAACATTGCTTGAAAGACACACTGGAGTTGGCAGCAGGAGCAATAGGAGCCCAAACATTGCTTGAAAGAGACACTGGAGTTGGTAGCAGGAGCCCAAAACTGCTTGAAAGACACACTGGCGTTTGCAGCAGGAGCAGCAGGAGCCCAAACATTGCTTGAAAGACACACTGGAGTTGGCAGCAGGAGCAGCAGGAGGCCAAAATTGCTTGAAAGACACACTGGAGTTGGCAGCAAAAGCAGCAGGATGCCAAAATTGGCTGAATGACACCCTGGAGTTGCAAGCTGCAGGAGCCCAAACATTGTTTGAAAGAGACCCTGGAGTTGGCAGCAGGAGCAGAAGGAGGCCAAAATTGCTTGAAAGACACACTGGAGTTGGCAGCAGCAGGCGTCCAAACATTGGCTCAAAGAGAAACTGGAGTTGGCAGCAGCAGCAGCAGGAGCCCAAACATTGCTTGAAAGAGACACTGGAGTTGGCAGCAGGAGCAGCAGGAGCCCAAACATTGGCTCAAAGAGACACTGGGGTTGGCAGCAGCAGCAGCAGGAGTCCAAACATTGGCTCAAAAAGACACTGGAGTTGGCAGCAGGAGCATCAGGAGCCCAAACATTGCTTGAAAGAGACACTGGAGTTGGCAGCAGGAGCAGCAGGAGCCCAAACATTGCTTGAAAGACACATTGGAGTTGGCAGCAGGAGCAGCTGGAGCCCAAACATTGCTTGAAAGAAACACTGGAGTTGGCAGCAGGAGCAACAGGAGCCCAAACATTGCTTGAAAGAGACCCTGGAGTTGGCAGCAGGAGCAGCAGGAGCCCAAACATTGCTTAAAAGACACACTGGAGTTGGCAGCAGGAGCAGCAGGAGCCCAAACATTGGCTCAAAGAGACAGTGGGGTTGGCAGCAGCAGCAGCAGGAGTCCAAACATTGGCTCAAAAAGACACTGGAGTTGGCAGCAGGAGCATCAGGAGCCCAAACATTGCTTGAAAGAGACACTGGAGTTGGCAGCAGGAGCAGCAGGAGCCCAAACATTGCTTGAAAGACACATTGGAGTTGGCAGCAGGAGCAGCTGGAGCCCAAACATTGCTTGAAAGACACACTGGAGTTGGCAGCAGGAGCAACAGGAGCCCAAACATTGCTTGAAAGAGACCCTGGAGTTGGCAGCAGGAGCAGCAGGAGCCCAAACATTGCTTGAAAGAGACACTGGAGTTGGCAGCAGGAGCAGCAGGAGCCCAAACATTGCTTGAAAGAGACACTGGAGTTGGCAGCAGGAGCAGCAGGAGGCCAACATTGCTTGAAAGACACACTGGAGTTGGCAGCAGGAGCAACAGGAGCCCAAACATTGCTTGAAAGAGACCCTGGAGTTGGCAGCAGGAGCAGCAGGAGCCCAAACATTGCTTGAAAGAGACACTGGAGTTGGCAGCAGGAGCAGCAGGAGGCCAACATTGCTTGAAAGACACACTGGAGTTGGCAGCAGCAGCAGCAGGAGCCCAAACATTGCTTGAAAGAGACCCTGGAGTTGGCAGCTGGAGCCCAAACATTGCTTGAAAGACACACTGGAGTTGGCAGCAGGAGCAACAGGAGCCCAAACATTGCTTGAAAGAGACCCTGGAGTTGGCAGCAGGAGCAGCAGGAGCCCAAACATTGCTTGAAAGAGACACTGGAGTTGGCTCAAAAAGACACATTGGAGTTGGCAGCAGGAGCAGCTGGAGCCCAAACATTGCTTGAAAGACACACTGGAGTTGGCAGCAGGAGCAACAGGAGCCCAAACATTGCTTGAAAGAGACCCTGGAGTTGGCAGCAGGAGCAGCAGGAGCCCAAACATTGCTTAAAAGACACACTGGAGTTGGCAGCAGGAGCAGCAGGAGCCCAAACATTGGCTCAAAGAGACAGTGGGGTTGGCAGCAGCAGCAGCAGGAGTCCAAACATTGGCTCAAAAAGACACTGGAGTTGGCAGCAGGAGCATCAGGAGCCCAAACATTGCTTGAAAGAGACACTGGGGTTGGCAGCAGGAGCAGCAGGAGCCCAAACATTGCTTGAAAGACACATTGGAGTTGGCAGCAGGAGCAGCTGGAGCCCAAACATTGCTTGAAAGACACACTGGAGTTGGCGGCAGGAGCAACAGGAGCCCAAACATTGCTTGAAAGAGACCCTGGAGTTGGCAGCAGGAGCAGCAGGAGCCCAAACATTGCTTGAAAGAGACACTGGAGTTGGCAGCAGGAGCAGCAGGAGCCCAAACATTGCTTGAAAGAGACACTGGAGTTGGCAGCAGGAGCAGCAGGAGGCCAACATTGCTTGAAAGACACACTGGAGTTGGCAGCAGGAGCAACAGGAGCCCAAACATTGCTTGAAGGAGACCCTGGAGTTGGCAGCAGGAGCAGCAGGAGCCCAAACATTGCTTGAAAGAGACACTGGAGTTGGCAGCAGGAGCAGCAGGAGGCCAACATTGCTTGAAAGACACACTGGAGTTGGCAGCAGCAGCAGCAGGAGCCCAAACATTGCTTGAAAGAGACCCTGGAGTTGGCAGCTGGAGCCCAAACATTGCTTGAAAGACACACTGGAGTTGGCAGCAGGAGCAACAGGAGCCCAAACATTGCTTGAAAGAGACCCTGGAGTTGGCAGCAGGAGCAGCAGGAGCCCAAACATTGCTTGAAAGAGACACTGGAGTTGGCAGCAGGAGCAGCAGGAGGCCAACATTGCTTGAAAGACACACTGGAGTTGGCAGCAGCAGCAGCAGGAGCCCAAACATTGCTTGAAAGAGACACTGGAGTTGACAGCAGGAGCAGCAGGAGTCCAAACACTGGCTCAAAGAGACACTGGAGTTGGCAGCAGTAGCAGCAGGAGCCCAAATATTGCTTGAAAGAGACACTGGAGTTGGCAGCAGGAGCAGCAGGAGTCCAAACACTGGCTCAAAGAGACACTGGAGTTGGCAGCAGCAGCAGCAGGAGCCTAAACATTGCTTGAAAGACACACTGGAGTTGGCAGCAGGAGCAATAGGAGCCCAAACATTGCTTGAAAGAGACACTGGAGTTGGTAGCAGGAGCCCAAAATTGCTTGAAAGACACACTGGCGTTTGCAGCAGGAGCAGAAGGAGCCCAAACATTGCTTGAAAGACACACTGGAGTTGGCAGCAGGAGCAGCAGGAGGCCAAAATTGCTTGAAAGACACACTGGAGTTGGCAGCAAAAGCAGCAGGATGCCAAAATTGGCTGAATGACACCCTGGAGTTGCAAGCTGCAGGAGCCCAAACATTGTTTGAAAGAGACCCTGGAGTTGGCAGCAGGAGCAGAAGGAGGCCAAAATTGCTTGAAAGACACACTGGAGTTGGCAGCAGCAGGAGCCCAAACATTGCTTGAAAGAGACACTGGAGTAGGCAGCAGGAGCAGCAGGAGCCCAAATATTGCTTGAAAGAGACACTGGAGGTGGCAGCAGGAGCCCAAACATTGCTTGAAAGAGACAATGGAGTTGGCCGCAGGAGCCCAAACATTGCTGAAAAGAGACACTGGAGTTGGCAGCAGGAGCAGCAGGAGCCCAAACATTGATTGCAAGACACACTGGAGTTGGCAGCAGGAGCATCAGGAGCCCAAACATTGCTTGAAAGACACACTGGAGTTGGCAGCAGGAGCAGCAGGAGCCCAAATTTTTTTTGAAAGACACACTGGAGTTGGCAGCAGGAGCAGCATGAGCCCAAACATTGCTTGAAAGAGACACTGGAGTTGGAAGCAGCAGCAGCAGGAGGCCAAAAATTGTCTGAATGACACCTTGGCGTTGCAAGCAGCATCATAGGGAGCCTAAACATTGCTTGAAAGAGACACTGGAGTTGGCAGCAGCAGCAGTAGGAGGCCAAAAATTGGCTGAATGACACCCTGGAGTTGCAAGCAGCAGCAGCAGGAGCCCAGAATTGCTTGAAAGACACACAGGAGTTGGCAGCAGGAGCAGCAGGAGCCCAAACATTGCTTGAAAGACACACTGGAGTCGGCAGCAGGAGCCCAAACACTGCTTGAAAGACACACTGGAGTTGGCAGCAGGAGCCCACAAAATGGCCTAAAGACACACTGGAGTTGCAAGCAGCAGCCCAAAATTGCCAGGAAGACACACCCTGGAGTTGGCAGCAGCATTAAGAGAACATATACAGATTTTCGGCACAGATATCTTATCCGAAGAGTAAGAGTAACGTAAAGCATTTTCTCAATAATTACTTGTGGTCTGATGGGGAGGAATGTCTGTAACTGGAGAGCAGCGCCTTAAATCTGTTTTGCACTATCCATATTTCTTTAGTGTTGGTCTGGCCCCATGATCAATTTACTCTAATGCATCAGGCATTGGTGGGTGGAAATCTTGGCTGATCCATGCCCGATTCATTTCCACGCAGGCCAGTCTCTGAAAAAAAAAACATTTTTGAAGCATACTGGAGCACATTGAATTGCTCTCATCAGAGCATCACTTACGCACATCTAAGAGTTTCATCACTTTGTTTGTGTTAAAGTCTTCAGGGCCTAGTTACTACTTAGTGAAAGACCATAGATAGTTACACACCTGCTGCTCTTATCGACAAATCCTGTTTTAAGTGTAGTGTAGCGTTTTGTCCTACCCTCATATACGCACTTAGTATGTCAGGCAGAGAAGTGGCAGGATGGGCACAAAGAAGTTGCAGAGGCCTAAAATTCATCAAGCAGAGGTTGCAGCAGACTAGGGGTGAGTGGCAGCAGGAGTCTCAGTGAGAGGACTGATCTCCCGGGATCAGCTAGCGGTCGTGTCTTGACCAGCAACCCATCTGCCATCATCCATTGGTTAACACGATCATCCACTACATGACATCTGACACCCCCAGTCAACTGTCGGTTATGTCTTATGCTTAGGTTTAAACTCCACTATTCAGTGAGGACGATCTGATAATCAGAAAAATCAGCAGCTACTGCCCAGCCAAGAAGTGGAGGAGACACTCGCCGCTTCTTCCACTAGGCGGGCAAGTAGTGATGAGGAGAGTGGCGTGGGAGGTGGTGTTGCAAGCGTTTTGGCTTCTTAAGCAGACACTGTTGAGGAACCTGAGGAGGACATCAGTGAGTTTTGAGGGCACTTTTAAAAGCTTGGAGTGATGGAGAGTGACAGATTTAGCGGCCAGCATGGTGGCAGAAGGGGAAAGTATGGAGGCAAATGTGCTCGGGGTAGACCACTTGCACAGCAGGCTATCTTCCCAGGAGGTAGTGGAAGAGGGTCCCTGGAGTTGGCGGCGGCGGCGGCGGCAGCAGCAGTGAATTAGTGCGGACTGTTGGTAGGAAAAATCAGCTACAAGGCCATGTGGCAGTTTTTCATCAAGCATCCGCAGGAGGTTAACATGGCTATATGAAAGATGTGTAGGCAGAGGGTGAAGTGTGGCCAAGGTCCCAATGTTGGACCCACAGCCCTGCGTCAACATTTGCAGCGTCACCATAAAGCGGCCTGGGAGAGTTGGCTCCAAAGTGGTGGTCCAGCCTGCTGCATTACCCAGTGGCACGCCGCTCTCTGTTCCAGCCAGCCAAGGCTCCACCACCTCCTGTGTGTCATACCCATCCTCTGTCGCTCCAGATGCTCCTCCTCCTCTTAATCCGAGTCAGTCATTCTGCCAGCAATCCATTGGCCAAGCCATGTCCAACAGACAACAGTATGTGCCCACTCATCCAACGTGCAGAAGCTAAATGTGCTCCTGTATAAGTTGCTGGTGCGGCAGTCCCTCCCTTTTGAGTTGGTGGACCTTTCAGAGAACTGATGGCTTGTGCCGAGCCGAGGTGGAGAGTCCCATGCTGTCATTTCTTTGCGAAGAAGGCAGTACCAGCCCTGTACAATTTTGTTGAACAGAAGGTGGGCCAGTCCTTTAGCCTGTCAGTGTGTACCAAAGTGCACAGCAGTGCCTACATCTGGAGCTGTAACTATGGTCAGGGACAATACATATCATTTAAAGCCCACTGGGTGATTGTGGTTCCTGCACAACCACAACAGCAACTTGGACAGGTCCCTCCGCTGTGGCCTCCACGCTCCAAGGCCTTTGTGCCTGTGACAGTGCACTTGCACTTAGCAATGGTGTCACAGAAAAAGTTGCTAATTGTCAAATACATATTAATCGTTAACATTTAACTAATGTGAACATATTTATAATAATAACATATAATAACATATAACATAGCAACAATAACATCTAACATAATAACAGTAACATATAAAATTTATTAAAGTTTTTTTTTTGTGGGATTTTTTTTTTTCATATTTTGTATTTAAAAAAAAAAAAAAATATATATATATATATATATATATATATATATATATATATATATATATTTTTTTTTTTTTTTTTATGAATTTTTTAAAATATTTTTTTCCATTGTCTTTTTTTCAAATTTTGTGAATTTTTGTACACATTTTTTTTTTCCATTTTTTATTTTTTTTTTTGCATTTTGTTTTTTCTAAATATTTTTTTTTCCCAGTGCCCTTCCAGCCTACCATGTGTGCAGGACACGGTGGTTTCAAGCTGTTCTTCACATGGTTTGCCTTAAGCCACAGAGCCACACATGGGAGGAACTGCTAAAAATGAGAACTAAATAAATTAAATCATGGCTTACTCCACGAAAACTGCATATGGGACCCATGGTGACTGATAGAGATGAGCGAACTTTTGAAAAGTTCGATTCGGCCGATTCGCCGAATTTCACAAAGAAATTCGGGTTCGGCCGAATCGAACTTTTACGAAGTTCCCCATCAAAAATGCCGGCATGGTGGGAGCGGGCCGGCCGGCGGGCCGGCCGGCGGGCCGGTAAAGCCGGCCGGCCCGCTCCCACCATGCCGGCATTTAAAAAACAAACAAAAAAAAAAGCATTTTTGCCGGCATGGTGGGAGCGGGCCGGCCGGTTCCGCGCTGATAGCGGAACCGGCCGGCGGGCCGGTAAAGCCGGCCGGCCCGCTCCCACCATGCCGGCATTTAAAAGACAAACAAACAAAAAAAAAAGCATTTTTGCCGGCATGGTGGCAGCGGGACGGCCGGCTCCGCTGTCAGCGGAACCGGCCGGCCCGCTCCCACCATGCCGGCATTTAAAAAAAAAGCAAACACTTACCTGCAGGTCCGGAGCGTGGAGGCCGGCGCCGCTCTCAGCTGTCATCTGAGGGCGCGTCATCAGAGGGCGCCTCTGATGACGCGCCCTCAGATGACAGCTGAGAGCGGCGCCGGCCTCCACACTCCGGACCTGCAGGTAAGTGTTTGCTTTTTTTTTAAATGCCGGCATGGTGGGAGCGGGCCGGCCCGCTCCCACCATGTCGGCAAAAATGCTTTTTTTTTTTGTTTGTTTTTTAAATGCCGGCATGGTGGGAGCGGGCCGGCCGGCTTTACCGGCCCGCCGGCCGGCTCCCACCATGCCGGTTTTTTTTTTTTTTTTTAATTTCAGGAAAAATTCGATCGGCACGAACCACAAAATATTCGGGTTCGTGCCGAATCGAATATTTCCTGAAATTCGGAGCGAATTCCGGTTCGTCCGAACCGGTTCGCTCATCTCTAGTGACTGACACTGGGAAGCCTGAGCCATGCGTCCTGCCATGGCAAACGTGTTCAATCTAGTTGTCAAGCGTTTTCTGAAGTCTTCCCCCCATCTGCAAGACATCCTAACAACGAGAAGGAAACTTTGCATGAACTTCAGCCACTCCTACACCGCCAAGCACACCCTTCTTGAGCTTCAGCGTCAGAACGGTATCCCCAAACATAGTTTGATTTGCGATGTTTCCACCCGTTGGAATTCCACCCTCCATATGCAGGATCGACTATAGGAACAGAGAAAAGCCATCAATGTAAACCAGTGGCAGCTCATACGTGACACCTGCCGTTTGCTCAGGCCCTTTGAGGAAGCTACTTTATTAGTCAGTCGCCAGGACTATGAGATGAACGATGTGATTTCACTGCTTCATGTACTACAACACATGTTGGAAACCATGGCTGGTCAGGGCACTGGAGACATGGCGCATACATTTCACAGCCACATGAAGCCTGTGGGGGCTGAAGTGGAGGAGGAGGGGGTGGGGCACAGCGAAGCACAGTTTAGGTTTGACAAAATGGCCATTTTATCTAGTCATCTGACAGGAGAGGAGGAGCAGGAGCAGCCACAGGAGCTAGAGGGTTGTGAGGAAGGCGAGACAGAGGACCCAGACACACCGTGGCAGTTTGCAGTGGAGATGGAGACAGGTAGTCCCTCCGAGTCACTTGCACAAATGGCACGATGCGGGGGCGTGTCCTTGCGCTGGTGATGGAAGGACGTGGGTAGCTGAGCTCTCGACCCTTACACCCCAGAATAAGAGATTTTTGGCAGCACCAGCGTCCCCGGAGTAAATGTGGAGGAAGAAGACTGGCAGAGGAGCAGGAGGGGACCGCAAGAAGAGATCCCCTAAGGCAAAAGCGTTTTCCAGGAGCATGGAGAGGGAAGCAGCGCTTGTGGGCAAGATGGCGGACGCAGAGGCCGTTACCTGGCGGAGCGAAGATGAGCACTCATCCTTATCAGGACGCTCCAGTACTGACGAGCGGGGCACGGAGGAGCCGCGCCAAGGTGTCTGCGGTGGCGGGGGGCGCCGCCGGAGTGAAGGAGAGGAGCATCAGCCGTCGCCAGGAGGAGGTGGGTGCACCAAGATGGCGGCCGTCGCTGAGGGTGTAGTGAAGCCGCCGCCCACAGGAAGTGACGTCGCGCAGTCTGAACTCACAGCCCCTGAGAGGAACAGGGAGGGGCTAGGGGCTGGGGAAGTCCTCGTTTATACTGCAGTGGACACTGTGCTGCAGGAAAGTGTGCACACGCTGGCTACTAATAGAGGGGAGAAAATGTTCCCCTGCAATGCCCCAACACACAGAGTGGCAGTGGAGATTCATGCTGAAAGTGCCCCAGTGAGAAAGTCCTCAGCCATGTGCGTAGGCATCCTGACCCGGGATGCCCAGCCCTCCAAAAATAAGCCCTCAATAAAAGTGCCCCCTGATGATTCTGGGCTGGGCAGGTTCGCATTTGTGCCCAGAACAGGTCATAGCAGTCCCCACAGTGCTGCCGCGGACTCAGGTGCCCCCCCGGCGGTGGGTTCCACTCTGCCTCAGAGGCCCCCAAGGGAGAAGAGGAGTCTTATGGGGGCCCCTGAATGCACAGGGCACCCGTATCTGGATCCGGGCTCTCCGCCTTCGCCGCTGCCGGCTTCCCCAGCTGGGCAGGGAGACACACGGCGCGACAGTCCCTCCCCCATGTCTTCTCCAGAGCCGCGCCTGATTCCTGCAGCCTCCCCAGCTTGGACGGGGGAGTGGGACCCGGTCCTGAACGTCACCCCCATACCCCCTCGGAGCCCTTTATTGTGTGCCCCATCTTTATCACAAGTGACCGCTACAAGCAACATTCATCTAGAGACTATCTCTTTGCTGAAAGGCTTGCCGACTAAGGCGGACATGGAAAATCTGATCGCCAGGTATGAGGAGGCTCATAAAAAAGAAATGGCAGCGGTCAAGATGCAAGTTGCAGAAGTGGGTGACAGAGTCGCCTCGCTGGAATTGGGGTCAGTTGAAACGGGCTGCCGCATCCAAGCCTTGGAGGAGAGATGTGAAAGACAAGAAGCCCTACTGCAGTCATATCAGCTCCAATTGGATGATATTGAAAACCGGAGAAATAATTTGAGACTCAGGGGCATCCCGGAGGGTTCCCCAGGCGAGGACTTGAGGCAGATCGTCATATCTCTTTTCAACAAGGTTCTCGGCAGAGACCCCTCCACTCCGATCGAGCTGGATAGAGTGCACAGGTCGCTGGGCCCAAGAAGCCAAGACCCGTCGAACCCCCGGGATGTAATTTGTAGGGTTCATTTCTACACTCTAAAGGAGGAAATCGCGAGGAAAAGTTGGGTCGGTCAAAATTTTGCCGGACCTCTCGAGACGTACTCTACAGATGAGGAGATCGCTGAAACCCCTGCTGGACGCAATAGTCGTGGCGGGAGCAGCTTATCGGTGGGGGTTTCCTTTCCACCTGATTGTCAGGAAAGACGGAAACACCTTTTTTGTGAAATCCCGGCGTGACCTTCAAAATCTGTTCGCCTTCCTCCGGTGTGACCCAATACAGGTCCCGGACTGGCTGGCACCTGATTTGCACCTGTTGGCCCAGCGCGATGAGAGGGCGGGACGCGGAGGTCCGAAGAGCTTCCGAGACCTGAAACGTGTTGGGAGACCCAGGCGCCCACGCCAGACGGAACGCTGCGTCCGGCGCTGGCTCAGAGTGCTTTAGCTATGGACAGCCCGGATTAATGGCACTCCCTTAACGGTTCCTCCTTGGCCTTCTCCTGGCTTAACCCTCTGGGGCGGAGGTGAAGGATGCCGTGGGGGGTCCTGTTCGGCGCACCATTCTTGTGTGTGCCTCCCGGAGCAATATGTTACTTTTGACGTTTAGCATTGAGTGTTCTTTATTGTGAATTTTTCCCTCTTCTTTTTTAGTTCTGCTAAGAGTTGATGTTTGTAGTGCCTCCGGGCTCTGTGTAAAGTTAGCTTTTCAGGTTCTTTATTGTCTGTTTGCTGCCCACTGCGATTTCAGCTTAAATGGGGGTGGAGGGTCTTGAGTCTTGGCTGGTGAAGGGCCCTGACTAGAGTAGGGACACGTTACCCCCAATAGGCTGACCAAGTCGGGACTGGTTGCCCGGCTGACCTGGTCCTCCTTTCTATCCGTGTTGGATATTTAGTGTATTTGTGTTCCACTTTTCTCCCTCTCGGTTGTCCCCCCCCCCTTTTTTTTTGTTTTCTCTCTCTCTTTCTCACTCCCTACTCCTACCCTATCTGGAGGGGCCCTGAGACCCTCCTGGTTGAGCTAGCTAGTTCATTTGATAGCTCTGAGGCCTTACCACTGGAGTCTCTGTACCATTGACCAAGCTATACTCGTTGTTAGCGCCATGTCCGACCTAAAAGTCGTCTCTCTCAATGTCAAGGGCCTGAACAGCCCAGAAAAGAGGTCCCTGGTATTGAGAAATATTAAGGGGTTGAGGGCCGGGGTAGCTTTCTTACAGGAGACCCATTTTAGGGCCAGTAACCCTCCCTCCCTCTGTAATAGGGCGTATCCTAGGGTTTACCATAGCCATTCCTCGGATTCTAGGTCCAAGGGGGTTAGCATTTTGCTAGAGGCTGCCCTCCCTTGGGAGTTAATGGATCTCAAGACAGACGGGGATGGGAGGTGGATCTTCCTTAAGGGGAAGATTGCTACCTCTGTATATACCTTTGTCAATATTTACGCGCCCAACTCGGGCCAGATCACCTTCCTGGAACGAGTCTTGGAGGAGCTGGCCCCCTTTAGAGAGGGGGAGTTGATAATTGGAGGAGATTTCAACATAGCACTGGACCCTCTCCTGGACACGTCTAAGGGGAGCCCCCATGAATCCTATGCTAGGCTGAAACGACTTAAAAAGATTTTGGCCCTCCATCAACTGGTGGACCCCTGGAGAATACTCCACCCGAGCGATCGGGATTATACCTTTTTCTCTGTGCCACATGGGTCGTATTCGAGACTGGACTTTTTTCTGATCCCACATGCTTCCTTGTCCCGAGTTGTGGACTCGACCATAGGGAACATCACGGTCTCGGATCACGCCCATGTCGCGCTTACTGTCTCCCTGCCCCTTCCTGCCCCGAGGTGCTGGTCCTGGAGGTTAAATACCTCATTGCTGGAAGACCAAAACGTGCTGACGGAAGTCCAGAAGGACCTTAAGGAGTTCTTTGAGTTAAACACCTCAAGCGAGACTGGCCTTGGGGTCCTGTGGGAGGCCCATAAATGTTTCATAAGAGGGACCTTCATTAAGCTGGGGTCCAGAATTAAGAAGGAGAGGGCGGAAATTACTCTGGGGCTCCTCGGCGAGATCGGGAGGTTGGAGAAGATTCATAAGAAGTCCCTGGCAGGTTCTCATCTTGCCGAGTTGACCTCCCTTAGGGAGAAGTTGAAAAGTCACTGCTGTGATAGAATAAGAGCCCAGCTAATCAAATGCAAAAAAGCTTTTTATGAATCTGGAGATAAGTGCGGGAAAATGCTAGCGAGAGCATTACGGGCAGAGCGGGTTAGGACATACATCCCCAAGATCGCTAACGCAGAGGGCCAAATAGTCCACCTGACTAGAGATATAGCTAGGGCATTCCGCAACTTTTACGATTCACTGTATAATCTACCCAGCATAAAGGGGGAGAGACAAGAACTTCGCATAGAGCAGTATTTACAGGAGTCGGGAATGCCTAGGCTCCCCCGAGAGGTTTTGAGAGAATTGGAGGAGCCCATCTCCCTGTTGGAACTGAAAAAGGCAGTGGCTGGGGCCGCGGGAGGAAAAGTCCCAGGCCCAGATGGCCTGAGTCTTCCATATTACAAGACATTTTTTCCTATCCTTGCCCCTATAATGTTAGGGGTGTTTGACTCCCTCAGGGATGGGGGGACGCTCCCGCAGGACTCCCTTAGGGCCCACATTTCAGTGCTCCCAAAAGAGGGTAAAGACCCAAATTGTTGCACTAGTTACAGACCAATCTCGCTCCTGAATTCTGACGTGAAATTATTCGCAAGGGTTTTGGCCTCCAGGATCGCACCTCATCTGCATCATATAATAGGCCTCGACCAGGTGGGGTTCATGCCGCTAAGGGAGGCTAGGGACAATACGATAAGGGTATTAAACCTGATCCATATGGCCCAGCGGAAGAACCTCCCCTCCCTGCTTCTCGCCACCGACGCCGAGAAGGCGTTTGACCGTGTGAACTGGCAATTCATGCATGCCACATTGCGGCACATCGGCCTCGTGTCGAATGCAATGAGTTGGATTTCCAGCCTTTATAGCTCGCCCTCGGCGTCGGTGAAGGTGAATGGGATTCTTTCAGACTCTTTTAGGATTTCTAATGGGACTAGGCAGGGGTGCCCTCTCTCCCCGCTGATCTTTATCATCACCCTAGAACCTTTCTTATGTAAGATCCGGCGGAACCCTGATATTAAAGGGCTGGTGGGACCCCACAACCATTACAAAGTAGCCGCCTACGCGGACGATTTAATCTTCAGCTTGACGGGGCCAGAAACGTCACTGCCTAACCTTTTGGAGGAACTGAGGCGTTATGGTGAACTTTCAGACTACAAGATCAACTACCAAAAGTCTGAGGCGCTCAACATAAACATCCCCCCCAAGAGGTTCCTTAATATCCAGAACTCTTTCCCTTTTAAGTGGGCGAAAGAGCATGTAACGTATCTTGGGACCAAAATTGGAAGCAACCTAAAGAACATCTTCACTCTCAATTTCCCCCCTCTTCTGAAAGAGTTCGAGGGGGAGATCTCCCGGTGGTCCAAGGGATAGTTGTCTTGGTTTGGTCGCTGTAACGCCCTCAAGATGAACCTCCTCCCTCGTTTACTCTATCTCTTGCAGGCCCTCCCAGTGGCAGTCCCGCTGACTTTTCTGCAAAAGGTCAGAGCCCTTTTCGTTAAGTTTGTTTGGAAGGGGAAAAAACCGAGGATCAGTAGAAATATCTTGACCAGAGATAAGGAGCATGGGGGCCTTGGATTTCCAGACCCAGTGCTGTATCACGCAGCAGTCCATCTGAGCAGGGCCATTGACTGGTGTATCCATGCCAACCACAAACAGTGGGTGGGCCTGGAACAGGAGTTCTCAGACTCCCCGCTGGCCGGGGTCCTGTGGCTGCCATGCAAGGATACCCCATTGGCGATGAAACACCCCACTTTGGGAACCACATTAAGGGTTGGTAGACAATACCTGGGCCGCCCTGACCTCTCTCCCTCTCCCTCCCCGATGTTCCCAATCCTCGGTAACCCTTGCTTCCCACCCGGGTGTGAGGGGCGCATCGCCAAGTCATGGATGGGAGGTGGTATCTATAGGGCAGGGCACTTCTGGGCGGCTGAAGGGTGGACAGATTTAGACAGCCTGGCAGGCTCTAGGGGCCTTCCAGCTTGGCCGGATTGGCAGCGTATGCAGCTTCTCCACTTCCTCTCCTCGCTCCAGGATCTTGTTGAGGGGAAAAGAAAGCTCACTCCATTCGAAGAGTTGTGCTCGAGCAGCAATGCGGAGAGACATACGCTCTCGTTCGTGTATAAAACCTTGATTGCCCCCCCGGAGGGAGATGAGCCACCCTTCCTCAGGAAATGGGAGGAGGACCTGGGAGTGGTGTTCACACCCAAGCAGAGTAAAAAGATCCTGGCGATGCCACACAGAACGGCTGTCTGTACCAGACTCCAGGAGTGCAGCTACAAAATCCTCACCAGATGGTACAGGGTGCCATCTCTTCTAAATAAATGGTTCCCAGATACCCCAGCTGCGTGTTGGAGGTGTGGAGTGGCACCGGGCGATTTATTGCATATCTTTTGGTCCTGTCCCAAACTTAAACCGTTCTGGGATGCTGTTAGGGAAATAGCGGGGAGAATGGTTGACATGGATATCCCTGAGGATCCAGCCCTATGCCTGCTCCACTCAACGAAAATCCCAACTAAGCAGTACAAGAAATCCGTGTTGTGCCACCTGCTAAATGCGGCGAAAGCCTGCATCCCCCAAATGTGGAAAAAAGCTGATCCTCCCTCTATAGCCACGTGGGTATTAAAGGTCAACAAAATTATGCGGTTCGAGAGTCTGATTCTCTCGAAGGACAGCAGGCAAGAGAGCTTTATGAGTACATGGTATAGCTGGAATGAGTTCTCCGAATCTAATGAATGCAAGATGTTGTTTGGTAACACATAGGTCTCCTCCAGTTCCCCTCCCCAAGACCCCCCTTCCCTTCTTCCCCCTCCCCCCCCCTCCTCTGGTTGTTCCCCTCCTCTGGTGAAATGAGAGTACAATTGATTGGTTTGCAGATTGTATTTTCTTTATTTCTCTTTTTTGGTCAACATTAAGATGAATCATTCTCACATTGAAATCGGATCCATATTGTTCATAACCTAGTACTTTCTATGTAATCACCAGTTGGAGCCACTGTTGTATTTGTTATGCTATGATGTCTGTTTTTCCTGTATGGATAAAAAGTTATATAAATAAATAAATAAAGAATTAAAAAAAAAACAAATGGCACGATGCATGCTCACGTGCTTGCGTAGTGACCGCAGAATTGTCTCCATTTGTCAGCGGGATGACTTCTGGCTCTCCACCTTATTGGACCCTTGCTTCCAGCACAAAATGGGGGCATTTTTTACACCCACTGAGAGGGAGGACAAACTGACCTACTACAGAGACATCCTACATAGTCAGTTGTGCGATGCCTATCTGCGCCATGGTCCATACTGTGATGCCCAGCAGGACACCAGCCTTCTGTAAGCAGGTAACCCCCAATCTCCACCACCGCTTCTGTCTATAGCCAAGCCCCCGTTTGCCAGGATGCTAGGTACGCCTCACCAGACACAGTTGCCCCCAGGTCTTAATAGGCGCAAAGGATGGCTGCTTACGGTGAAGGCCGATGAACCACAAGGGTATCCCGAAGCCGAGCTTGTTCACAGGTAGTCAATCTGGAGGGTGCGTCAGAGTACAGGGATGAGACAGGTGTGTAGTCAGGAGTAGCTAAAGGGTCAAGCCAGGAGGTCAGAGATTGCGGGGTATCCAGAGGGGTAGGCAGCTTCGTGGTCAGACAAAGCAGAGGTCAGTACAGGCAGCATACAGGAATGGTCGACCAAGCCGTGTCAGAACTGAACCGGCACAAAATGGGAGCATTTTTTTAACCCGCCGAGAGGGAGGACAAACTGACCTACTACAAAGACATTCTACGTAGTCAGTTGGCCGATGCCTATCTGCGCCATGGTCCATACTCTCGCAGGTCTGACTCGGAGGGACCTCTGCGATCACCTTCCACTGCCATGGCTGCTGGGGGGGTGGAAGGAGAGGCAGCAGTAGCTCCATCAGCAACAGCCTCAGTCTTCAGTCGCTAATGAGTAGCTTTTTACACCTGCATAGTGAGTCTACTCATGAGCAGCATGAAGACCTGGAGCAGGACCTGAACCAGCAGGTCGTGTCATACCTTGACATGACCATGCCAACACACCTTGAGGATCCGCTGGACTTCTGGGCAGCCAAACTTAACTTGTGGCCGCAACTAGCAGAGTTTGCCCTGGAAAAGCTGTCCTGCCCGGCCAGTAATGCCATCTGAGCGGGTGTTTAGTGCGGCGGGGGCCATAGTCATGCAAAGGAGAACTTGTCTGTCCACGAATAATGTGGAGAGACTCACCTTTGTGAAGATGAATCAGGCATGGTTCAACCAGGATTTCCAGCCAACAATGGCTGATCCATGGTAGTAGCTGATGCATGGTAGCTCCTTATACTGCTGCCAACTCCAGGGTGTATCTTTCAGGCAATATATGGGCTTCCTATGCTGCTGCCAACTCCTGGGTGTGTCTTTCAGACAATATATGGGCTCCCTATGCTGCTGCCAACTCCTGGGTGTGTCTTTCAGGCAATATATAGGCTCCCTATGCTGCTGCTGCCAGCTCATATGTGTGTCTTTCAGGCAATATATGGGCTCCTAATGCTGCTGCTGCCAACTCCAATGTGAGCACTCTTAAAAGACGCATGCTAGCATATTTGGGATGCCCCCCGGTTAAAGGCAATGGCTGCTGGCAATTTGACAAAGTGACTTTCTTTGCAAAATGCAACCAGTTAATAGACAGGTACTCTTGAAATATTACTGCTAGTGTTTGGGATTCCCCCTCCTCACATACAAAGAAGGCCTCCCTTGATTGTGGAAAAGTGACTTTTATTATAAAATGCAAGCAGTTATTAGATAGGTAGTCTTGAGATATTTATGCTAGTGTTTGGGTAGTCCATGTGGGCTGGGGTTTTTACAGCAGACACAGAAACAATTCAAACTGCGATATATTTATGAGAAATAGCCTTTAAAAGCTGCTTTAGTGTAACAGATAGGGTCAAATGTGCTGGTTTGGGATACCCTGTGGCCTGGTGTTTTTACAGCACACACAAAAACAATTCAAACTGTGATATCCTTATGAGAAATAGCCTTTAAAGGCTGCTTTAGTGTAACAGATAGGGTCAAATGTGCAGGTTTGGGATACCCTGAGGCCTGGTGTTTTTACAGCACACACAAAAAACAATTCAAACTGCAATATATTTATGAGAAATAGCCTTTAAAAGCTGCTTTAGTGTAACAGATAGGGTCAAATGTGCAGGTTTGGGATACCGTGCGGCCTGGTGTTTTGACAGCAGGCCAAAAACCAATTCAAAATGCAATAGCTTAATAAAGCTGAGGCTGAACAAGCTTATTTAGTATAGCAGATAGGGGTCAAATGTGCAGGTTTGGGATACCCTGCGGTCTGGTGTTTTGACAGCAGGACAAAAACCAATTCAAAATGCAATAGCTTAATAAAGCTGAGGATGAACAAGCTGATTTAGTATAAAAGATAGGGTGCAACGTGATGGTTTGGGATACCCTGCGGCCTGGTGTTTTGACAGCAGGACAAAAAACAATTCAAAATGCAATGGCTTAATAAAGCTGAGGATGAACAAGCTTATTTAGTATAAAAGATAGGGTCACATGTGCTGGTTTGGGATGCCCATGTGGGCTGGTGTTTTTAAAGCAGACAAAAACCAATTCAAAATGCAATAGCTTAATAAAGCTGAGGCTGAACAAGCTGATTTAGTATAAAAGATAGGGTGCAACGTGCAGGTTTGGGATACCCTGCGGCCTGGTGTTTTGACAGCAGGACAAAAACCAATTCAAAATGCAAAAGCTTAAAAAAAGCTGAGGCTGAACAAGCTGATTTAGTATAAAAGATAGGGTCACATGTGCTGGTTTGGGATGCCCATGTGGGCCTGGTGTTTTTAAAACAGACAGAAACCAATTCAAAATGCAATAGCTTAATAAAGCTGAGAATGAACAAGCTGATTTAGTATAAAAGATAGGGTCACATGTGCTGGTTTGGGATGCCCATGTGGGCTTGGGTTTTTACAGGAGGTCAAAAACCAAATCAAAATGCAATAGCTTAATAAAGCTGAGACTGAACAAGCTAATTTAGTATAACAGATAGGGTCACATGTGCTGGTTTGGGATGCCCATGGGGGCTGGTGTTTTTAAAGCAGACAAAAACCAATTCAAAATGCAATAGCTTAATAAAGCTGAGGATGAACAAGCTGATTTAGTATAAAAGATAGGGTCACATGTGCTGGTTTGGAATGCCCATTTGGGCTGGTGTTTTGACAGCAGGACAAAAACCAATTCAAAATGCAATAGCTTAATAAAGCTGAGGATGAACAAGCTGATTTAGTATAAAAGATAGGGTCACATGTGCTGGTTTGGGATGCCCATGTGAGCTGGTGTTTTTAAAGCAGACAAAAAGACAATTCAAAATGCAATGGCTTAATAAAGCTGAGGCTGAACAAGCTGATTTTGTTTAAAAGATAGGGTCACATGTGATGGTTTGGGATGCCCATGTGGGCTGGTGTTTTTAAAGCAGACAAAAACCAATTCAAAACGCAATAGCTTAACCCTTTCGCTGCCAGCCTACCTGGAATTTTTGTCACCTTTGGTGCCAGACCATTTTGCACTATTTTGCGCTCCCCATGTTCAAATGTGATTTTTGAAGGGATTTCTAGGGATTTCCCAGGAAAATGATATATTGTTTTTTCAGCAGAGTCTGGGCTTTAACATGAAATGTCTTGTTTGTAATTTTTTAGGTGTATTCTCAATACTTTTGGGTGAAATATGTGCAAAAAAATAAAAAAAAATCTATTTTTTGCAATTTGTAGTGTTTTTTTGTAATAAAAAATGTAATTTGTCAATAAAATCTTATTGCATGTGAAACCCCAATTAATCCCGGTCACAGTGTTACCACATATGTATTGGTAGACACCCTTTCCTGCCCAGGAGACTCCCCCAAACTGAAACAGCGCTTTAGGAGATTTTCAGATAAAATTCAACTATGCACTTCGCTAAGCGCACCTTGCGGTCTTTCCAGAAAAAGAACCCTTTAAATTTGAAATACCCCCCAAAAACTATATATTCTCTGGAAGTATACACCTCAGGCTTTCTAGGCGTACCAGGTTTGTTGACATGGGCGCAATTTTCTGGAAGTAATCCCTCAATCAATTCTTTGGTTGCACAGAGTTTCCCTAAAAAAGAATAAAAAAGAAGAATCAAAGCCACATTTTCCTAAAAAAAACTATATGCAAACAGAAAAAAAACAAGTAAAATCTGAAAAAGCAACAACCCCCGAACAGAACAATACCCAACATGCATAGGTTCTGTCAAGGGAAGAGTTGCCAAACACCCCAAAGTAAAGCATGCGCATAACGGTAATTTTACTTAAAAATTTCAGCTCTGCAGACAAAGTGCGCACCTTGCGATTTTTCAACCAAAACAACCCTTTAAATTTAGAATATCCCCACAAACCATATATTCCCTGAAAGTACACATATTAAGCTTTCTAAGAGTACTGAGCTTGTTGTAGTGGGCTCATCTTTCTGGAAGTAATCCATTGAAGAATTCTTAGGTTGCACAGGGTTTCCCTAAAAACAATTATAAAAAGCAGAATAAAAACCATGTTTTCCTAAAATATCAATATGCAAACAAGAAAACAAGCTAAATCTGAAAGCGCAAGGTCCCCCGAGCAGAACAATACCCAACATGCATAGGTACTATTAACCCTTTTAATTGTCAGCCTACTTGAAGTTTTGTCACCCTCTGTTGACAGGTCATTTTTCCCCATTTTGCGACATGATTAACCGTGATTTTTGCTGGAATTTCCAGAAAAATTATATACATTACATATACAATTTTTGCAGCAGAGTTTAGGCTTTAACATGAAATGTCTTGTTTGTAATTTTTCTACTGTTTTTTGAATATTTCTGCTTAAAAAAACAAAAAAAAAACAAAAAAAAATATTTTTAAACAATTGTTTCCTTTATTTTAAATAAATTAAATAAATAATGAAAACCATATTGCATGTGAAAGCCCCATTTCTCCCGATTACAATGGTACCACATATGTATCGGTAGCCCCCCCATTCTTGCCCTGGAGTCCCCCCAAACTGAAAAGAGCACTTTATTACATTTACAAATAAAATACAACTACTATCCACACTATAAACATAAGGGGTTAATTAAAAAAAAAATTACATAGGGTCCCCCCTTCCGGGGAAAGGGGGGGCATTTTTTGGGGTAATTTTAAGGGTTTAGGGTTAGGCTAACCCTAACCCTCAAAATCCCTCCAAAAATGACATAGGGTCCCCCCTTTTTGGGGGGAATTTTAAGGGTTAGGGCTAGGCTAACCCTTAAAAATAAAAAAATATACTAAAATAAAAATTCCCCCCAAAAAATGGGGACCCCCCATGTCATTTTTTTTTTTTAAGGGTTAGGGTTAGCCTAACCCTAAACCTCACCCTTAAAAATTTTTTTTTTATTTTTTTTTTTAATTTTAAGGGTTAGGGTTAGGCTAACCCTAACCCGTAAAAATAAAAAAATATACAAAAATAAAAATTCCCCCCAAAAAATGGGGACCGCCCCCCCCCCCCCCGCCTATGTCATTTTTTTTTTAAGGGTTAGGGTTAGCCTAACCCTAACCCTCACCCTTAAAAAAACATTTTTAATTTTTTTTTGAATTTTAAGGGTTAGGGTTAGGCTAACCCTAACCCGTAAAAATAAAAAAAATGACGTAGAGGGGAACCCATTTTTTTTTTAATTTTAAGGGTTAGGGTTAAGCTAACCCTAACCCTTAAAAATTAAATAAAAATTACGTAAGGTCCCCCTCCCGGGGGGGGGACCCATTTTTTTTTTAATTTTAAGGGTTAGGGTTAAGCTAACCCTTAAAAATTAAATAAAAATGACGAAAGGTCCCCCTCCCAGGGGGGGGGGGGGGGAACCCATTTTTTTTAAATTTTAAGGGTTAGGGTTAGGCTAACCCTAACCCTTAAAATTAAAAAAAAAATGACGTAGGGTCCCCCTTACCCGTCATAACCAGCCCGGGACCAGCTATGGGGGCTTGTAGGCACAGAGTGGGGGGGCCAGCTTTTGTGGACCCCCACCCTGCAGCCTACGAGCCCACATACCCTGTGTGGGCCCGGGCTCTTCTGCCCCTCCCTGGGCTTTGGGGAGGCAGGTAATTGGGGGTGCGGGGGTTAATGGCAAGCCACCCACTGACAGCAGGGCAAAAAACAATTCAAAATGCAATAGCTTAATAAAGCTGAGGCTGAACAAACTGATTTAGTATAAAAGATAGGGTCACATGTGCTGGTTTGGGATGCCCATGTGGCCTGGTGTTTTGACAGCAGGACAAAAACCAATTCAAAATGCAATAGCTTAATAAGGCTGAGGATGAACAAGCTGATTTAGTATAAAAGATAGGGTCACATGTGCGGTTTGGGATGCCCATGTGGGCTGGTGTTTTTAATGCAGACAAAAACAATTCAAAATGCAATAGCTTAATAAAGCTGAGGATGAACAAGCTGATTTAGTATAAAAGATAGGGTCACATGTGCTGGTTTGGAATGCCCATGTGGGCTGGTGTTTTGACAGCAGGACAAAAAACAATTCAAAATGCAATAGCTTAATAAAGCTGAGGATGAACAAGCTGATTTAGTATAAAAGATAGGGTCACATGTGCTGGTTTGGGCTGGTGTTTTTAAAGCAGACAAAAAAACAATTCAAAATGCAATAGCTTAATAAAGCTGAGGCTGAACAAGCTGATTTTGTATAAAGGATAGGGTCACATGTGATTGTTTGGGTTGCCCATGTGGGCTGGTGTTTTTAAAGCAGACAAAAACCAATTCAAAATGCAATAGCTTAATAAAGTTAAGGATGAACAAGCTTATTTAGTATAAAAGATAGGGTGCAAAGTGGTGGTTTGAGATCCCCTGTGGCCTGGTGTTTTGACAGCAGGACAAAAAACAATTCAAAATGCAATAGCTTAATAAAGCTGAGGCTGAACAAGGTGATTTAGTATAAAAGATAGGGTCACGTGTGCTGGTTTGGGATGCCCATGTGGTCTGGTGGTATTACAGCAGGACAAAAATCAATTCAAAATGCAATAGCTTAATATGGCTGAGGATGAACAAGCTGATTTAGTATAAAATATAGGGTCACATGTGCTGGTTTGGGATGCCCATGTGGGCTGGTGTTTTTAAAGCAGACAAAAACCAATTCAAAATGCAATAGCTTAATAAAGCTGAGAATGAACAAGCTGATTTAGTATAAAAGATAGGGTCACATGTACTGGTTTGGGATGCCCATGTGGGCTTGGGTCTTTACAGGACGCCAAAAACCAATTCAAAATGCAATAGCTTAATAAAGCTGAGGCTGAACAAGCTTACTTAGTATAACAGATAGGGTGGCATGTGCTGGTTTGGGATGCCCATGTGGGATGGTGTTTTTAAAGCAGACAAAAACCAATTCAAAATGCAATAGCTTAATAAAGCTGAGGCTGAACAAGATGATTTAGTATAAAAGATAGGGTCACATGTGCTGGTTTGGGATGCCCATGTGGGCTTGGGTTTTTACAGGAGGCCAAAAACCAAATCAAAATGCAATAGCTTAATAAGCCTGAGGCTGAACAAGCTGATTTACTATAAAAGATAGGGTCACATGTGCTGAAATGGAATGGCCATGTGGCCTGGGGTTTTTACAGCAGACAAAAAAAAAATAAAACTAATCTAGTTATGAGAAATGCTTGTGTATAACAGAAAGGATAAAATATGCCACTGCCAATATGGGATGCACAGTGGCAAGGAATATTTACAGCACAAAGAACACCGATTGAAAACTGATCTGGCAAATGAAAATAAAAAAAAGCTCTTACTGTCCCTGCCTGGATTGTTCCCGACCGTTCCCGATTTTCCCTATCTTTCCCTGGTTCTGTCTGCCTCTCTGTGGGTCTCAACGACTGTCCCTGCCTATCTCTAAGTCTCTCCCTGTCTGCAGCAACCACCACTGTTTCTGGAATGCAAGGCTGAAATGCGCAAAATCAAAATGGCCGCTGTTTATATAGCATGGTGACGTCACCGGGCTTCCTGGCTGCTGATAGGCTGCATGTGACCTTCCCATGATAACTTGCCCCAAGGGATAAGTCTGGACATGTTCATCCACCATTTTAGAATGCCTGTAATTGAAATAAATGGAGTTTAAAGGAAAACTTCGATCGATCGAATCGCGGGGAAATTCGGTTTTGTTCAGAATCGAATTTTTCATGAAATTCGGAACGAATTCGGGTTCGTCAGGATCAATTCGCTCATCCCTAGTTCTAACCCTTCCTCACACACAGAACTATCTCCTGGGCCCCACGTTGGGCGCCAGAATTGTAGCCCTCACGTACCGGGGTGTCCGACGTGTGACGGCAGGGCGCAGGTTCTTCTGGGCCCAGGTGTCCGATGTGTGTGTTGTGAGTAGGCAAGGGTTAGGGTTTCAGGGAAAAGTAATTACTCACTGGTGCCGCTTTGAAAAATGTACAGCAGTCCAACTGTTGAAAGCAGAGGTCCTCTTTATTTATTCCACAAGCAAACGGCAAACACGGAACAAGTACATGTCTTCCAGTTACATCTCTGGTTCTGTCCAATATCAGGTACAATCATCAGCATTGCTTCCATAGAGAATAATGTCCTAGGTTGGAACCTCTCCTTTCTCTCTCTCCCCGAGTCTGTGCTCCTGCTCCTTACAATTCAAATGGTGAATCACGAACCTAAAACTGGGTTTAGGTTGGGGGCTTCCCTTTATCCCTTTTTCACTACCTTCCAGAACCTTCTATCACATGTTCGGCCTCATGTCCGACATCTGATAGGATGGTTGGTAAACCCTCTGACCAATCACTAGCTTTCAGTTGTAAGTATGTTACTAGTCTATCTCCTGTTATGACTAACAACACTTCTGACCTCTCCATCTAGAATGTTCCCCATTCTAGTCTATTGACTATGTTAGTCTATGGCCTAAACCCACTACTGCCATCTTGTGTCTGTTTCGATTATGGCACTTCTAATGTACTTAAATGTGTAGAAACCATAAAAGTGAATTAATGTATGGTTAACTCTATTTAAAGGATTCTTATTAGTTGATTTAAGTGTGTCTAGTTATTACCAGGTCCCTACATTTGGCAACCTTCCAAATCGTATTTCTAAGGTAAGACTAGAGAAAATAAACTTTTACATGAAAAAAAAAACTCCAGTATCTCATAAGCAGCTCAGCTTTTTTTTTTCTTCAGCCTTAATATGTGTGGTTGTATCTGTGACCATTATAAATGTGTTTTTATTTTTGTGCCAACATTTGTTTTATTTATTTTTCAATAATCTTTTAATTTCCTTTCAGCTATCTGCACTGTGGTGCTCCTATTACTCAACTAAATTGTTTTTTTAAATAATGCATAAAGAAAAATGGCACAACATTTAAAACAATGGTTTGTAATGTAAGATAAATGAAGATCAAACTAACATAAATGAAGGCCAAGCTCAACATTTTAAAAGTTACCTATGTAGGAAAAGTAGTCTTATGGTTCTTGATACTTTGTATTTTTTATTTTTTGTATGTAGTGTGACATTCCATTAACTGCAAAACAGATGTGTGGGAATACTAGTAAATATCTGTCTTTTGCCCAGGGAGGGCATTTAACCCTTTCAGTGCCACCCTGCCAAGAGGTGTTGTCTGGCCTATACCTCCTGATTTACAAGGCCACATAGCTGGTGCCTGAGCTGGTTTTACTGGGAAGGGGGGACCCCACACCATTTTTATTAATTTTTAAGGTGTTCAGACTGAACAATAAACAATATATCATTTTCCTGGGAAATCCCTTCAAAAATCACAATTAAACATGTATAGTAAAAATAGTGAAAATGGTCTGGCAACAGAGGGTGACAACATTTCTAGGTCGGCTGGCACTTAAAGGGTTAACTGTGAGATTTTGTCACCCTCTGTTGATAGGCAATTTGTCAAGAATTTTACTCTTGTGTTGCATTAGGTAAGTGACTGTTTATCTTGAGTAGTCATCTATAAAAGTCACTATGAACTTGTTGCCTTCAGGTGTGGGTGGTTTAAGGGGACCACATACATCACTGTGAACTAGGTCAAGTAGACATGAAGCCCTATTCTGGCTGACTTTCAGAAGTATTGCTCTTGTAGGTTTGGATTTAATGCAACGTCCACACTTAACAGTAGCCGGACAAGGGGATACTATTAGATCCTTTGTCAGATTCCTCTTTTGTAGTTTTTTTGTAGTAGTATGTATTCTGGGTATATGTGACCTTAACACCTGTGCTACATGTGTATCCAGTCATGTCATTATGAGTTGAGTCCTTTGGCCGCCAGGCTGACCGCATCATTGGGGCATACAAGGGTATCATGCCCATATCCCTCTGCATGTATTTGACTTCCATCTGCAAGGTAAATAGTCTCTTTGTTATTCAGGTCAAGTTCTGTGAAAAGGCTTATATCACTTGTCATGTGACTGCTTGCTTTCCAGCCAATGCACTAGCCTTGAAATGTATGGTTTCCTGTCACTCTAAATGGTATTCCAATTCCTTTCACATGGATCAAAAATTATGCGCTTTGACCTTCAGTTTAGTATAAAAGAGATGCTGTCTCATTTGTTCTGCTTTCTATATAGTACAGTCTCTCTTTATGTGTCCCTGTTTGTGGCATCGAAGCACACCCTGATTTCCTTCCTATGTAACTTTTGGCTTGATGCAGAGCCTCCCCGTTCAGCTATCCCGTGCATTTTCCCGTTGGTTTTGGGCTTTGATCAGGTCAGGAAAGGGTGCTACGTTGATTTTAGTGTGCGTTTATGCGCTCAGGTGTGCGCTCAGCCGCCTTTCCGATTGTCGGCTCGCACGAGGCTGTTTCCCGGCAAAACAGACGCCTTGTTCATTGTTCCGTTTTTTTCAGTGATGCAGAGCCTTGTTTTCCGATTGAAATCAGCCTAATGAAACGGGGCCACCGAGCCTTCACTTACGGCAAGTCAGAGCAGCCGTATTTGCACTCGGGCAATAATATGCAGTCCTCTGTTGGAGCACATCAGCGGCGCCAGCTCCGTGGTCTTGTCCTGCTGAGTATGGCAGAAACCAGGCTGCACCTATTTGAGCTCACCCGCCTTACTGGGTATGTGTATGAAACTTGTATTGGTTGCCCACCCTGTCTGACTTTGTTTTTTTCCCTTAACACACTATTTGGTAATTTTTTTGTTAGTATATTTTTAGCCTAATTTTTTAACTTTTAATTAAATGGGTTAAGTGATAGAACCCTATTGCATCATGTTCTTGCCCTCTTATGTAAGTAGTATTCCCCAGACTTTTTTAATGAGTGTACAGGTTGGATGTGCATGTATGCTCATTACAAATGTCCTTTCCTCCAACCCTACCCCGCTCACCTATTTGTCCCTCTTTTCTATTGTTGCAATGCACACCTTTTTTATTTTTATTTATTTATTTTTTTTGGGCAGGAGACTCTGGCTATCCTTTGCTCCCCTGGCTGCTGACCCCAATCCTGCACCCATCTTCAAAGGCAGAGGAGCCCTACAATACTGGCCCCAGGAGGACTCGCTCTGTGGTGGAGCGAGCCTTTAGTCTCTTGAAGATGAGGTTCCGTTGTCTTGATCAGACTGGTGGGGCACTCCAATATATGCCTGCAAAGGTCATTAAACTAATCATGGCTTGTTCCGCTTTAAGAGAGGGAGTCTGCCATTTCTGAGTAAAGTCTCATTAAAAAGTGTTTCACACAGTGGGGCATCCCAATCTGGGATTTCCAGGGGGAAGACCAGTGGCCGCTCTGGGTTTTGTTCTGCTTTATGTGAGGGAACCTGTGTTACTTTAATAATAATGTAAAGGAGGTGGGTTATTCCATCCTAACCTGATTTGGTCATGATGTTTTAAAGCAGGCCAAAACCCATGTAACCCAGCACTTTGGAGTGTGAAGAAATCCAGGGCTGGGTTACAGGCATCATGTCTCTGGGGCATTCCAATTTGGGATGTCCTGCACCTCACTGCGGGGGAACGGCAGAGCTATACCAGGAGCTATGCCATCTTTACACAGGAGCAGGACGACATCATCATGGATGTGAGTATACAAGCGTGCGTTTATGTGCGCGCACACATTCCTTATAATAAAAAAAAAAAAACAAAGCGCAAGAATAGTCTGAAACAACTTAGTTCGTCACGTTAAATACAAGCCCACCTTAGTTTAACCCATGTACGCAGCTACAAACTAGGCTACATGCAGATAGAAGAACTAGGGCAATGTGAGGCAGCAAAAGGTTAATAAAGTGACTTTAGTTAGGCCAGGAAACTTGTTAATGTATTTTGTGGATTAATGGTGGGTCCTTGTATCTTTTTTTTACAGATGCACAAAAAAGGTATTGGGAGGCCCTCCAGATACTTCCCACAAGGGTCCCAGGGGACTAACACTTGCACTCCACACAAGTATCAATTTAGTATACAAAATCTTTATTGCCAAATAGTCACATTAAAAACATATTAAAAAATAACAACAAAGCATGGTGCCATACCGTAATGAACGATATGGGGGAGCCATCAAGCCAAATATACAACTATACTATACTAAAGTAAATAGTGAACATCTATACACTAACTTATCTAATAAAGTGCTATGTGCTATGATCAAAATACATCAATATTGATTAGCAGGACCCCTAACAAAGAGCAGGCCCAGTGAGACTGCAAGTGCAAAGTATAAGACACTGAAATACATACAAATCACAGATCAATGAATCTTACTGTGTGAAGGCTAAAATGGATCCCCACGGCAAGCCCACGCGTTCCGAGCCTCAGGAGCTCTTTCTCAAGGCTATGTATTACTGGGGGGCTGTCCCCGGTTCCCCTTAAATACCCCACTCACCGTCTGCCTCCCTTCCATCCGCACGTGTGCAGAGACGGCACCGACGCGCTCCGGCCGGAAGCGCGTAGGGCCGAAACCGGAAGTGGTCCTGCGCTCCAAGTTGGAACGCAGGGCTTCCTGATGTATCGAGGCCACGCTGCGCCATCCCCCCCCACGCACGCCCCCCCGCCGCGAGCAGGAGGGAGGGCATGACAACAAGGGGAGAAGGCGCAGCGCAGCCAAACACCTCGCAGGGATGTCGGACTGGCCCAACAGAAAGGTGAGTATTCCCTGTAAGTCTCACCACACTATTTTACACAATTAAAACCAAACAAAACACTTAATGGCATATTTACATTTCTATGATTATTCACACATATTGTCTGCTACTATATACAATAATTATTTAATGCTATATACAGTCTAAACCTGTGGCTCATATTGACTAATGCTAATGGGCCTATTGAGGGTAAATCTGTCTAGAGCCCATGCCTGCCTATAGACAGTGGCTCTATATGTGTCAATGAGCGGTAAGGGGCACTTAAAGACCCTTTTCTAGTCCTATGAGCCATAATCCAGATTATCAGTGACCCCTAAAGTAGATCTAAAGTTCCCAGAGTGATCATGATGGGAGCCTTCCTATGTTGTATCTCATGTGAGGGTACCCAGAGATGAGTAACCCCATCCACTCTTCCAGACATATGGGTATGGTTCCTACTCAGGACCTACTCAGAGTTACAGATGATGCTGCGGAATCGTTTTTTTAGAGTTTGGGCTTTTCATTAAATCACGCTGAAGGTCCGGTTTAAAAAGGGCCCCAATAAAACAACGCCCAACCAAACCATAAAAACAATGCTAAACTAAGGTTGTTTTTCATTCACAGATCAAAGAAAAACACAGCCACAAGACCCTGAGGCCTAATTTTTAACATGTTTAATTCAAATGTAAATTGTTTTTTACTTTTGTTTTATCAAAAAAATAATCTCAAAACCACAAAACCAAAAAAAAAAGTTTGATTAAAAAAAACATAAACAGATTTTGTGAGTTGTCTTTCCTGCAAATGTACAATCACACAACATCATCACACATTTACATGACACAAAAGGTTTAGATATGGGACAAAAAATCTGAAAAACTCACAACCAATTACAGTAAACATTAAAGGCAAGGAAGAAGGAACACCAAAGAGATTAAGGTATGTATTCATGGCAAGAAAGAAGGAACGCCCAAAAATAAATTTGACAATATATATATGTGTCAAATTGGCAGTTGGTGCCATATGCATATTCCAATGGAGGTTTAGGGATGTGCACTTGCGTGTAGCCAGATTGGCAACTGAAGAGCCATGGAGATGTAAGTATACTTGGAAAAATCACCAAAATGGAAGGTCAAATACGACGGAAACCAAGCAGGTACGTTCAAAAACCAAGGAAAAAGCAGGGAAAAACGGGCCGCCCCTGTGAACGGGAACGGAAGCCCCGATCAAATTGAAGGCACCCGAGAGAGCAAAAAACACTTCCCGAGTAAAGACAAATTGACGGATCAGTTAGGGAGCCATTCCGACGGAGGCTCTGCATCACATTTGCGCCACGATTCAAACGGGAGCCCCGGACAATCGGAAGGTTTTAAGCTCAGACCGGGGGAGGCTCTGCATCAGGCCCTTTGTGTCTCTAGCTTTAAAAGCTGTTCTAGTGTCAGTTTCTGTGGAGTCATGCACCAGATCCTTTCTTCGCTGATACTCATCTATGACGCCACGTTTCCAGCGCATTGTTCAGTGCAGTATATGTGCCTGGTAAGCTGCACAACAACATGGCTACAGAGTGGCTGTCTGTTATATTATCGCCAACTGATCTGAGTTGTGCAATCATTTCCAGCATAGCATTTATATGATCTTGCATGTCCTGCTCCCTGTTAATTCTTATTTTGCAAAGTTTCCTCAGCAGAAACAGCTGGATCTCTCATGCAGTCTTTTTAGTACATCCCATGTGCCTTTATCTGTATTCTCACTGCGTATGTGAATAAGCTGATTGTGTTCTACTTGTAAGCTTATGCTAGCCCGTGCCTGTCTTTTTTTTCTTGCCCCAGTCCTGATTAATGTCCTGTGGTGTTTTTTGTGGTTTTTATTTAAACCAGGGCTGTGGAGTCGGTAAGCCAAAGCCCAACGAGTATGACTAGGGATGAGCAAATCGATCCGGACGAACCCGGATTCGTTCCGAATTTGATTCTAAACGAATCCGAATTTCCCCGCGATTTGATCGATCGAAGTTTTCCTTTAAACTCCATTTATTTCAATTACAGGCATTCTAAAATAGTGGAAGCACATGTCCAGACATATCCCCTGGGGCAAGGTATCATGGGTAAGTCACATGCAGCCTATCAGCAGCCAGGAAGCCCGGTGACGTCACCGTGCTATATAAAGTGGCGGCCATCTTCCTTGTGCGTATTTCAGCGTTCTATTGCTGCCAGAGCACAGCTCGTTACAGACAGGGACAGAGAGTTAGAGATAGGTAGTGAGAGTCAGAGAGGCAGACAGAGAGGTAGACAGAGCCAGGGAAAGATAGGGAAAAACCGGAACCATCCAGCCAGGGACAGCTTAGAAGTGACAGTGAATTTTTTTTTTTTTCATTAGCCAGATCAGTTTTCAATTCAATTTCAGTTCTTTGTGCTGTAAATCTGCCTTGCCACTGTGCATGCCATCTATGCAGTGGCTTATTTAACCCTATCTGTTACACACAAGCATTTATCATAATATAACTGGATTAATTTTAATATTTTTTGGTCTGCCTTTAACCAAAAAAACACCAGCCCACCTGGGTATCCCAAACCTGCACTTAGCAGCCTATCTGTTATACTAAATACGCTTGTTGATCCTCCTCAGCTTAATCAAAGTATTGCATTTTGAATTGGTTTTTGGTCTGCCTTTAACAAAAAAACACCAGGCCGCAGGGCATCCCAAATCTGCACTTAGCAGCCTATCTGTTATACTAAATACGCTTGTTCATCATTCCTCAGCTTAATTCAAGTTTTGCATTTTGAATTGGTTTTTGGTCTGCCTTTAACAAAAAAAAAATACCTGGCCGCAGGGCATCCCAAACCTGCACTTAGCAGTCTATCTGTTATACTAAATACGCTTGTTCATCCTTCTTCAGCTTAGTCAAAGTATTGCATTTTGAATTGGTTTTTGGTCTGCCTTTAACAAAAAAAAACACCAGGCCGCAGGGCATCCCAAATCTGCACTTAGCAGCCTATCTGTTATACTAAATGCGCTTGTTCATCCTTCCTCAGCTTAATCTAAGTTTTGCATTTTGAATTGGTTTTTGGTCTGCCTTTAACAAAAAAAACACCAGCCCACCTGGGTATCCCAAACCAGCACGTCACCCTATCTTTTATACTAAATAAGCTTGTTCAGCCTCAGTTTTATTAAGCTATTGCATTTTGAATTGTTTTTTGTCCTGCAGCGAAAACACTAGGCCACAGGGCATCCCAAACCTGCACTTAGCAGCCTATCTGTTATACTAAATACGCTTGTTCATCCTTCTTCAGCTGAATCAAAGTATTGCATTTTGAATTGTTTTTTGTCCTGCTGTCAAAACACTAGGCCGCAGGGCATCCCAAACCTGCACTTAGCAGCCTATCTGTTATACTAAATGCGCTTGTTCATCCTTCCTCAGCTTAATCAAAGTATTGCATTTTGAATTGGTTTTTGGTCTGCCTTTAACAAAAAAAACACTAGGCCGCAGGGCATCCCAAACCTGCACTTAGCAGCCTATCTGTTATACTAAATACGCTTGTTCATCCTTCCTCAGCTTAATCAAAGTATTGCATATTGAATTGGTTTTTGTCCTGCAGTCAAAACACCAGCCCACATGGGCATCCCAAACCAGCATGTCACCCTATCTTTTATACTAAATAAGTTTGTTCAGCCTCAGTTTTATTAAGCTATTGCATTTTGAATTGGTTTTTGTCCTGCTGTCAAAACACTAGCCCCCATGGGCATCCCAAACCAGCACATGTCACCCTATCTGTTATAGGAAATAAGCTTCTACAGGCTCTTTTTTTTATTTATTTATTTTTTTATATAGAGCAGTAATAGATTGTATAGTGAGGTAAATTCGCCATTTTGCACCATTATATTTCAATATATTTTTATTGAATGAGAGATTTTCAAAAAAAAACACACATAGGAGCATAGCAAAAACAACACAAGACTTTACATTACATTATATTAGCAAGGGGATCCTAGGGTGGGTATATCACGTCCACTTCCATGAGAGGGGACATCATTCCACAGTGAGAGGGCCCTGAAACGCCTCGATCCCGGCAGGGCACCCGAAAGGACCAGGCCCGGGGTGTCTGCCAGCAGATGCCAATTGTATCTAATTCAACAACCGGGTCACCTCTCAAGAGCAGGTACTCTTCTATCCCTGACTTGTTCCCTTTCCCAGGTCCGAATCATCCCCCTGTGAGTCGAAAAAGAGATAAAGGCAAAGAGAAAGGGGAAAAGGAAGGGGATATGAAGGGCAGACAAGACAAACAAAGCAAGACGAAAACAAGGACAAAAGCACGAGGAGAACAGGAACGGAAGTTCCTGGGGTTCCGAGCCTACGCCCTCTCTAGACTCCCCACCCAGCCGAGGCCCACTGCAGCGATCCGGAGGATAAAAGGGATAGAGGGAAATATAATAAAAAGCCATACGACCCCTACTGCGCCACCACCTCATCGCCCGGATCTCATCCGGCCTCCAGTAATATCTGAAAGTCGGGAGTGCACCGAGAGACCTCCCACAGCGTCCATGTCTTGAGAAATCTCTGGGTGCCCCCCTCCATCCCCTCCAACATCAACCCTTCCAGCCTCTTAATGTTCTCCACCTCCCCATACCACTCCACCAAAGATGGAGCAGTCGTGGAACGCCAATGTCTGGGTATCACTGACCTGGCAGCCGTGAGCAAATGTCTCAGTAACCCCTTTTTAATTGTTGGCACTGACCCGGGGATCATCGAGAGGAGCGTAACCTGCGGGGTGTGGGGGATCTTTTCCAGCGTCAAGTGCTCGTAGATTCTCAATATTCCCTCCCAGAAAGCCTGTATCCTCGGGCACTCCCACCAGATGTGTAACATATTTCCCTGGGGCCCACCGCACCTCCAACAGTCACCAGTGTCCGCCCCCCCAAATTTCACCAGATCTGACGGACATCTGTACCATCTTGCCAGGATTTTGTAGTTCCGTTCCTGAGCTCTAGACGCCACTGACAGATTATGAGTGAGTTTAAAGGACTTTTCCCAGTCATCAGGCTCAAGCGTTTGTCCCAAGTCCTCCTCCCACCTCCCGCAATACTGAGGCAGCCGTTCATCCTCCCTCGCATCCCGAAGAATCTTGTAGAGAAGGGAGATCACGTGTTTGGGAGGAGAAGGGTCTCGCAGCACCCTCTCCAGAGGTGTAAGCGGGCGGGATAGGCAAGAGGCTGGCGTGATGGATTTGACATATGCCACCAGCTGAGCGTGTAAGAGCCAAGAGATACTCCCAGTCTCCCCCCAAGCTCGCACGTCGGCGAGCGAGGGGGGGCCTGTTCCCGACACCACCTCGCCCAACCTGACATCCCGGGACGAGTCCCATATGAGGAAGGACCGAACATACATCCCAGGTGGAAATAGCGGGTTGTCAAACAGAGGGGTCAGGGGTCCCGGTCTGAGTGACAACCCTCCCTGCTTCAACAATCTGTCCCATATCCTCAGTAAGGGGCCAACCAAGTACGGGAGATCCTGAGTCCCAGGTCTGGAGCGAGGATCAATCCAAGGCAAGGCCACTAGGCTGAGGGGGGAGATGGCCTGCTCTAAACCGACCCAACATTTATCGTCTCTATGGTGGAACCAATCCGACAGGCGGACCAGTACCGAGGCAGCGTGGTATGTTCGAAGATCCGGGACCCCAAGCCCTCCCCCCAACTTAGACCTAAGAAGCGTCTCCCGTCGAATTCTGGGCCTCCCACTACCCCAGACAAATTTAAAGAAGACCCGCTGTAGGGATTGAAAAAAGCCCCGTTCTGGGGCCAGGGGGACCGTCTGGAACAGATACAAAAACCTCGGGAGTATGTCCATTTTAAGAATATTTACACGGCCTAGCCATGAGTGTTGCTTCTTGTTATAGGAATTGAGGCTAGAAATCGTGGAGTGCAAGAGTGGGGCGTAATTGAGTTTATATAGGGTCCCCAGGTCAGAGGGTATCTGGACGCCCAAGTATTTAATAGCCTCTTTCTGCCACCTGAATGGGAAGTTTGCCCGCAGAAGGCTCTGGGTTTCAGCAGGCAGTGAGATGTTCAGGATCTCCGTTTTGGACAGGTTCACTTTGAAGTTGCTCAGTTCGCCGAAGCGTTTGAACTCCGCTAGAACAGAGGGCATGGTCGTGTGGGGAGAAGTAATATACATAAGTAAGTCATCGGCGAAGAGAGAGAGCTTGTGCTCCCTACCCCCGCAGACGACCCCCCTGATGGATGGATTCATCCTTAAGGCGTTAGCGAGGTGCTCCATCACCAGCACATAAAGCAGTGGCGACAAGGGGCAGCCCTGCCGAGTGCCGTTCCGAATACGGAAGGGACCAGACAGGGAGCCATTAACCCTCACTTGTGCAGTGGGGCCCTGGTATAGAGCCATAATCCTAGCCAACATAACCGGGCCTAAGCCCAACTGCTCCAGCGTAGCCCTCAGAAAACCCCAGTGCACCCTGTCGAACGCTTTCTCTGCGTCTACCGCCAGCGCACATGCAGGGATAGCCCGCGACTGTGCGTAATGTATGAGGGAGATCGTTTTGATGGTATTGTCTCTCGCTTCTCTTCCCGAGACAAATCCCACCTGGTCTGTATTAATCAGGGAGGGGAGCAGTGGCTGTATCCTGAGGGCGATAATCTTAGCGTAAATCTTCAAATCTACATTGATCAATGAAATGGGTCTGTAGTTTCCAGGCTGGGTAGTGTCCCTGTCGGGCTTAGGTATGACCGTGATGTGAGCCTCTAGGGCCTGTCTCGGGAAGAGGCAATCGTTGGATATGGAGTTGAACATTTTAACTAGAAAGGGAGCCACCAAATCCCCAAGCACTTTATAGAACCTGGGGGTAAATCCATCTGGGCCTGGGCTCTTACCTACAGGGGTGTCCCTTATGGCCTTCATTACTTCCTCAATATTGAACGGGTCCTCAAGTAGGTCGCACTCCTCAGGGGGAAGGGTGGGGAGGGCTGTCTCATTAACATAGTCCACAATCGAGGCGCCCTTCGACTGGCCTAGGTCTCTGGGCGACCTGGATTCAAGGTTATAAAGTTTAGAGTAAAAAGTTTGGAATTCCCCGGCAATCTGGGTAGTTTTGTGGAGCTCTGATCCCCCTTCTCCCCTAACCATGGGGATAAACGTACAACCCTGCCTGGGGTGAAGAGACCTGGCAAGCATCCTACCACACTTATCACTATGTTCATAGATGCGGGCCCTGAACCTGTCCCGGTACTTAAGAAAACACTGGTCATAGAGGCCCTTCAGGCTTTGCCTAGCGTCCAGTAGTTCCTTCCAAACGGCTGGGGCGGGAGCGGTCTTATGCGCCTCCTCCAACTCCCCAACGCGAGCCAGGGCTGCCTCAATCTGGTTCGTCCTTTCCCTCTTAAGCCTAGATCCATGTTTGATAAAAACCCCACGAAGTACACATTTAAGGGCCTCCCACTGCACTGGAAATGGGGTCTGATCATGTTCATGGTCCAGTTGAAAGTTGGTTATGGAGGCTTTAATTTCAGCTAGGCACAAGGCGTCCTTCAGCAGGTTATCGTTTAAACGCCAGCTGTATTGTTTAGGGGCAACTTCCGGGGTCGGGAGGTTCAGGAAGACCGGGGCATGATCCGACCACAGAATTTGACCAATAGAGGTATCTGGGTCGCGCGATAACGCGTGGTGACTGAGAAATATATAGTCCAACCTACTATATGTATTATGGGGGTGGGAGAAAAAAGTGTAGTCTCTTGCCCCCCCATGTTGGACCCTCCAAGTATCTACTACCTGGAGGGAGCGAAGCGCACCTCGCAGCTTATGTAATTTAGAGCAGGGTATCCCAGACTTCCCCTGAGAAGAGTCAAGCCGTGGGTCAAGGGCCAGGTTGAGGTCCCCTCCCAGCACCAAGGTACCCTCCGAGAATTCCTCAAGAGCACGAAGTATCCCGAGGCCAACCTCCACCTGTGCCTGGTTTGGCAGGTACAGGTTGGCAAGAGTGTACCCAGCCCCCGAAAGCGCAAATTTGAGAAAAATGTATCTGCCCTCTGGGTCCGTTTTCGATTCAAGTGGTGTTAGAGGGACACCTTTGTGGACTGCAATAGAAACCCCTTTAGATTTACTCTCCGGGTTAGGGCTGTGATACCATCTGACGTAATACCTATTCCTAATCTCCGGAATCTTCCCCTCGCAGAAGTGCGTCTCCTGCAACAGAAGGATATCCACTCTCTCTTTATGAAAGCCGTATAGTATTTTGGCTCTCTTCTCAGGGACATTCAACCCCCTAGCATTAAAGGTACAAATCCGAATGTCTGCCATGTCAGCCCAGAGTTAGGACTACAACTCGGGGGGGAAGGTGTCGCGGGGGCCAGTGGGACACGGGCGGGGGAGACCGAGACTGCAAAGACTAGGGCAGGAACCGAATCCCAGGAGGACAAAGACACACAGAAGATAAGGAAAAATACGGAGGTTCTGTAGAACACACAACAATGGGAAGTAGAGAGAAAAAAGAAAGAAAAAAAGAAAAAAAAAAGGGGTAGAAAGAGGAACCAAAGGAGCCCTGCCTTATAGAGGCGGGCAAAGATAGAGTAGAGGGCGAGCCCTCAAGACCACGCGTATCTGTCGGACAGGGTCCAACAGAGCGGCGCGAACAGTAGTTGTGGAGGTAGCCTAACCACTCAGGAGCCACCCCAAAATGCACAAAGTGTTAAATAATTAGGCTCCCGAGCCCCGGACTAACCATAAAGCATTGAGCCTTTAGTTACTGCAAATAACCTCACGGAGCTGTTCACCATGTTTCTTTAATGCCCTCCCCCCCGCCCGAAGAGCCCAGGACGGACCCAGGGCCGGGCAACCCGAACGCAATAAAGCACTAATTCAAATTCAGATCGCCAAATAACAAACACCAAACATCCCCAGGGAAGACCTCCCACCGTCAGGGGTCTAACAATTCTGGGTCACCCCACCCCCCAAAAAACCCCTCCTAGACATAGTAACATATTGTGTCCCCCCGTCCCGCCCCATGGCCCGTGGCAGGCCGGCGCCCCTCCCCGCCTCAACACAGGGCGAATAGGACAGAGAGGGGGACCAGCACCCGGGGAGCCACGGGGAGGGAAGAGGAGGGCCACGGATATAACACAGCAAACCGTAAACAGTAAACTATAAACAGTAGTAAGCAATGGTAAATGGTAAAAAACGTTAAACAGTAACCGATGAACCCCCTCCAGGCGAACACCCGACCACCCCGCCCCCCAACCAGCACCCCGATCAGGGAACCGGAGCGAACCGTGGTAGTCACTGCGTAAGTCCTTATCATAAAGGTTGTCGAGAGGGACAGTCACTTCCAGGAGGTCAGGGGTGGCCCGCATGGGGGGCCGCCGGGGGGGGGAACCGTCACTAGGACAGGTCAGGCATCAAATCGTCAATAAGGGAAAGGAGGGTGATGGGTATGGTGTGGCAACAGAAAAGAGGGGGGGGGGGAAATGGACGGGGCTAACGGCCGCGAATCGGCCCCGGAGCATCACCCCTACGACCTCTGACCATCCGGGGTCTCCGAGGTGCCCGCTGAGGCATAGGGGGAAGGGGATCAAGCGCCAGCCAGTCTGGGACCGGGAGGGGGTCCGACTCCAAGAAAATAAACAGGCCCGGGAGGTCCGCCTTGCTTCTGAGGACATATGTGGAATTGTTCCTGCGGACCACGAGGTGGAACGGGTGGCCCCACTTGTAGGACGCGCCGACCTCCAGTATCCGGTCAAGAAGAGGTCGCAGCAAACGTCTCATCTGGAGGGTGCGACGCGACACGTCTGGTAAAATCGTGACCTGAGAGCCCCGGAATCCAATCTTCCCCCTCTCCCAGGCCACGCGCAGGATCTCCTCTTTAACGTGAAAGAAATGGATTCTGCATAGGACGTCTCTGGGAGCCTGAGGGTCCCCGGCCGGGCGCCCCGCCACCCTATGGATTCGGTCTATAATCAGCTCAGCGTCCGGTGGCTTTCCCCTCAGGCCGTTGAACAATTCTGTCGCCCAAGTACACAAGTCCTCCGATCTAACGGACTCCGGTATGCCGCGGAGCTTCAAATTATTGCGTCTGTTTCTATTCTCCTGGTCGTCCGTCTGGAGTCTGATATCGACCAGCTGTTGCTGATGTACCGCTAGGTTTCTCTCAAGGGTTGCCAAGCGCGTGTCGTAATCCGAGCGGGACTCCTCCAATGACGCCACTCTAGTATCCAAGGCAGAGGATTTCTGTTGGAGGTCCTCTATTTCTCTGCGTAGGGCTCGTTCAATCCTTGTAGCGACAGCCTCCAAATCAGCTTTAAGCTCAGCCTTTGTCGGGAGAGATTGCAGAAGATCCCTGAGACTCGGATCTATAGGGGACTGTGGAAATAGCTGGCCAGCCGGGACCCGTGCCGAGGGCATCCCAAATCGGGAGTCACAGGATCCCAGTACCGGGACAGGTCGTTGGGCACGCTCCGGGTCATCCACCCCGTCCCTACCCGTGCACGGGGGGGGTTCACCGTCCGGTATAGTGATGTCAGGGCCAGGCGACCAGCCCAAAGATGAGGTCCCTATGGAGGCATGCGGAGGGGTGCATATATTCCCATTGTCCCCGGGAGTTTGGTGGATCTCTGCCCTGACTATCCAGGGGCTCCGTGCAGGACCGTCTCCCCAGGCATGAGAGGCAGGCGGCGACCGGGGTGGACTATCTCCCCATGTGAGAGGTGCCCGCGGGGAGGAAGCTGGGAACAGCCATTCAGGAGCCGAGGGGTTAAGCTGAGGGGATGGTGGTGCACCCGTATGCCCCCCTAATTCTTTCCGCCCCAGCTCATCTAGGGCACCCCGATGTGGAGTAGTGGTGTGTGGCAAGGAGGGCACAGAGGGAGCCGACATACATAGGGGGGAGGGCGGGGGCCTTTCGTCTCCTGGTCCCCGAGGCTCCAACCCCGCCGTGCCCACCGCACTAACCTTCACCGCCGCAACCGGCAGACAGGGGCCAGCATCAGGGGCGACATCCTCCAGTCGGGCCCGCACAAGTCCGGTCTGGTGTGCCGTCTGTGGAGCAGCCTCCAGGTCGCAGTGAGGCCCCGCTCTGCACATCCCGGCCTCCTCAGCGCAGCCGTCCGGTGACGTCATGGCGGGTCCCGACAGCGCTGCAGCCGCAACTCCTGCCGAGCCTCCAGCAACGGGCACACAGGTAGGCAGGGGGCTCACATATAGAAGGGGATCTGAATGCTCCTGTGCCTCTCCCGCAGTCTTGCGGCGGGTCTCCGCGCGCCCCTCACCCGTGCTGGGCCGGCCGGGCGCCATCTTGGATGGCTGGGTCTTCTGCCCCGTCGGATCCCGGGGGCCAAAAAAGCTGCCAATCTCTCTCTTTGGGGGCTTTCTGGCGGGTCCCCCCGCTTTCTTCTTCCTCCCACTCCCCATAGCGTTCGATCAGAGGGGGCTTTGGGAGCCCAAATCAGCTGTAATGTAAGGGGTGACAGCAGAGCTAGGAGCCGCACGTCCTCACTCCTTCATGGCCAGGCCACGCCCCCCTTTTGCACCATTATATAGAGAAGCCCACTGTGTAAATCTGAGGAGCAATAGTTTATACAGTATTGTGAGGTAAATTCGCTGTTTTGCACTATTATATATATATTAACCTAAATCCCTGTGTAAATATGAGGAGCAATAGTTTATATTGTGAGGTAAAATTGCCATTTTATAGAGCAGGCCCTGTCTGAAAATCTCATTTTGCAATCTATGTTATATTGTGAGCTAAATTCACCATGTTGCACCATTCTTTAGAGTGGCCCTCCTGTGTTAATCAGGGCAGCAATAGTTTATATTGGACAATACATTTGCCCTGTTTTGCACCATTATATGGAGCAGCCCCTGAGTAAATCTGGGGGGGCAATAGTTGATATTATGAGGTAAATTCATGGTTTTGAACCATTACATAGAGCAGTCCATATATAAACCTGAGAAATAGGTTATATTGTGTGAGTTAAATCGGCCCTTGGTTTTGTAGCATTCTATAGAGCAGGCCCTGTGTAAATCTGAGGGGCAATAGCTTATACTGTGAGGTAAATTTGCCATTTTGCAGCATAATATAGAGCAGGCCCTGTGTAAATCTGAGGGGCAACAGTTTATATTATGAGGTAAATTCATGGTTTTGCACTGTTATATACAGCAGCCCCTATATAAACCTGAGGAGTAATAGTTTATATTGTGAGATAAATTCAGTTTTGTACCATTATATGGAGCAGCAATAGTTTATATTGTAGGTAAATTCATGGTTTTGCACTATTACATAGAGCAGTCCCTATATAAACCTGAGAAATAGGTTATATTGTGTGAGTTAAATCCGCTCTTCGTTTTGTAGCATTATATAGAGCAGCTCCTGTGTCAATCTGAGGGGCAATAGCTTATACTGTGAGGTAAATTTGCCATTTTGCAGCATAATATAGAGCAGCCCCTGTGTAAATCTGAGGGGCAATAGCTTATACTGTGAGGTAAATTTGCCATTTTGCAGCATAATATAGAGCAGCCCCTGTGTAAATCTGAGGGGCAATAGCTTATACTGTGAGGTAAATTTGCCATTTTGCAGCATAATATAGAGCAGCCCCTGTGTAAATCTGAGGGGCAATAGCTTATATTGTGAGGTAAATTTGCCATTTTGCAGCATAATATAGAGCAGCCCAGTTGCCATCGAAATCAACTACTGGCCGGGCAGGACAGCTTTTCCAGGGCAAACTCTGCTAGTTGCGGCCACAAGTCAAGTTTGGCTTCCCAGATGTCCAGCGGATCCTCAAGGAGTGTTGGCATGGTCATGTCAAGGTATGACATGACCTGCTGGTTCAGGTCCTGCTCCAGGTCTTCCTGCTGCTCATGAGTAGACTCACTATGCGGGTGTAGAAAGCTACACATTAGCGACTGAAGACTGAGTATGCTGCTGATGGAGCTGCTGCTGCTGCCACCCCCCCCAGCAGCCATGGCAGTGGAAGGTGAGCGCAGAGGTCCCCCCGAGTCAGACCTGCGAGAATATGGACCATGGCGCAGATAGACATCGCCCAACTGACTACGTAGGATGTCTCTGTAGTAGGTCAGTTTGTCCTCCCTCTCAGTGGGTGTAAAAAATGCCCCCATTTTGTGCCGGAAGCGAGGGTTCAATAAGGTGGAGAGCCAGGAGTCATCCCGCTGACAAATGGAGAAAATTCTGTGGTCACTACACAAGCACGTGAGCATGCATTGTGCCATTTGTGCAAGTGACTCAGGGGGACTACCTGTCTCCATCTCCACTGCAAACTGCCACGGTGTGTCTGGGTCCTCTGTCTCGCCTTCCTCACAACCCTCTAGCTCCTCTGGCTGCTCCAGCTCCTCCTCTCCTGTCAGATGACTAGATAAAATGGTCATTTTGTCAATTCTAAACTGTGCTTCGCTGTGCCCCACCCCCTCCTCCTCCTCCACTTCAGCCCCCACAGGCTTCATGTGGCTGTGAAATGTATGCGCCATGTCTCTAGTGCCCTGACCAGCCATTGTTTCCAACATGTGTTGTAGTACATGAAGCAGTGGAATCTCATCGTTCATCTCATAGTCCTGCCGACTGACTAATAAAGTAGCTTCCAAAAGTGCATGAGCAAACGGCAGGTGTCACGTATGAGCTGCCACTGGTTTACATTGAAGTTACACAGGGGAGTCCCCCTATCCATTTGGATCATCAAGATGGCTTTTCTCTGTTCCTATAGTCAATCCTGCATATGGAGGGTGGAATTCCAATTGGTGAAAACATCGCAAATCAGACTATCTTGGGGGATACCGTTCTGACGCTGAAGCTCAAGAAGGGTGTGCTTGGAGGTGTAGGAGTGGCTGAAGTGCATGCAAAGTTTCCTTCCCGTTGTTAGGATGTCTTTCAGATGGGGGGAAGACTTCACAAAACGCTTGACAACTAGATTGAACATGTGTGCCATGGCAGGACGCATGGCTCAGGCTTCCTTGTTGCAGCGCAGACAAGATGTTCTTCCCAGTGTCAGTCACCATGGGTCCCATTTGCAGTTTTCGTGGAGTAAGCCATGATTTCATGTATTGAGTTCTCATTTTTAGCAGTTCCTCCCATGTGTGACTCTGTTGCTCAAGGCAAACCATGTGAAGAACAGCGTGAAACCGCCGTGTCCTGCACACATGGTAGGCTGGAAGGGCACTGGGAAAAAAAAGCAAAAATTAAAAAAAAAGAGAAAAAATATATATTTAGAAAAAAAGTAAAAAAAAATTAAAAATGAAAAATTCACAAAATATTAAAAGGCAATGGAAAAAAAATTAAAAAATGAAAAAAAAAATAAAAAAATATATATATATATATATATATATATATATATATATATATATATATATATTTTTTTTTTTTTTTTTTTTTTTTTTTCTAAAAAATACAAAATATTAAAAAAAAAAACAATACAAAATGAACCAAAAAAAAAAATGTTGATACATTTTATATGTTACTGTTATTATGTTATATGTTATTGTTGCTATGTTATGTTATTATATATTATTATTATTATAAATATGTTCAAATAAGATAAATGTTAACTATTAATATGTAATTGACAATTTGCCACTTTTCTCTGTGACACCATTGCTAAGTGCAAGTGCACTGTCACAGGTACAAAGGCCTAGGAGCATGGAGGCCACAGCGGAGGGACCTGTCCAAGATGCCTTTGTGGTTGTGCAGGAACCACAATCACCCAGTGGTCCTAAAAGGATATTTATTGTCCCTGACCATAGTTAAAGCTCCAGATGTAGGCACTGCTGTGCACTTTGGTACACACTGACAGGCTAAAGGACTGCCCCACCTTCTGTTCAACAAAATTTTACAGGGCTGGTACTGCCTTCTTCGCAAAGAAATGACAGCATGGGACTCTCCACCTCGGCTCGGCACAAGCCATCAGTTCTCTGAAAGGTTCACCAACTCAAAAGGGAGGGACTGCAGCACCAGCAACTTATACAGGAGCACATTTAGCTCCTGCACGTTGGATGAGCGGGCACATACTGTTGTCTCTTGGACATGGCTTGGCAATGGATTGCTGGCGGAATGACTGACTCGGATTAAGAGGAGGAGGAGCATCTGGAGCAACAGAGGATGGGTATGACACACAGGAGGTGGTGGAGCCTTGGCTGGCTGGAACAGAGAGCGGTGTGCCACTGGGTAATGCAGCAGGCTGGACCACCACTTTGGAGTCAACTCTCCCAGGCCGCTTTATGGTGACGCTGCAAATGTTGACGCAGGGCTGTGGGTTCAACATTGGGACCCTGGCCACACTTCACCTTCTGCCTACACATCTTTCATATACCCATGGTAACCTCCTGCGGATGCTTGATGAAAAACTGCAACATGGGCTTGTAGCTGATTTCTCCTACCAACTAATTCACTGCTGCTGCTGCCGCCACCGCCGCCAACTCCAGGGACCCTCTTCCACTACCTCCTGGTAAGATAGCCTGCCGCGGGTGTGGTCTACCCCAAGCACATTTGCCTCCATACTTTCCCCTTCTGCCACCATGCTGGCCGCTAAATCTGTCACTCTCCATCACTCCAAGCATTTAAAGGTGCCCTCAAAACTCACTGATGTCCTCCTCATGTTCCTCAACAGTGTCTGCTTAAGGAGCCAAAACGCTTGCAACACCTCCTCCCACGACACTCTCCTTATCACTACTTGCCCGCCTAGTAGAAGAAGCGGCAAGTGTCTCCTCCACTTCTTGGCTGGGCAGTAGCTGCTGATTTTTCTGATTATCAGATCGTACTCACTGAATAGTGGAGCTGAACCCAAAGCATAACATACAACAGACAGTTGACTGGGGGTGTCAGATGTCACTTGTGATGCAGTGGATGATCGTGTTAACCAATGGATGACGACAGATGGTTTGCTGTTCAAGACACGACTGCTAGCTGATCCCGGGAGATCAGGCCTCTCACTGAGACTCCTGCTGCCACTCACCCCTATTCTGCAGAGACCTCTGCTTGATGAATGAGGCCTTATATGTTACTATGTTACTAATATGTTACTATGTTACTAATATGTTACTAATCTGTCACTCTCCATGTTTTTTTTTGAGAGACTGGCCTGCATGGAAATGAATCAGGCATGGATCAGCCAAGATTTCCACCCACCAATGCCTGATGCATTAGAGTAGATTGATGATGGGGTCAGACCAACACTAAAGAAATATGGATCGTGCAAAACAGATTTAAGGCGCTGCTCTCCAGTTACAGACATTCCTCCGCATCAGACCACAACTAATTATTGAGAAAATGCTTTACGTTACTCTTACTTTCTATTAATATTCTTCGGATAAGATTTATGTGCTGAAAATCTGTAAATGTTCTCTTCATGCTGCTGCCAACTCCAGGGTGTGTCTAACTGGCAATTTTGGGCTCCTGCTGCTGCTGCTTGCAACTACAGTGTGTCTTTAGGCCAATTTTTGGGCACCTGCTGCCAACTCCAGTGTCTCTTTCAAGCAATGTTTGGGCTCCTGCTGCTGCTTGCAACTCCAGGGTGTGATTCATACAATTTTAGGGCTCCTGTAGCCAACTCCAGTGTCTCTTTCAAGCTATGTTTGGGCTCCTGCTGCTGCTGCTTGCAACTCCAGGGTGTGATTCATACAATTTTTGGGCTCCTGCAGTCAACTCAAGTGTCTCTTTCAAGCTATGTATGGGCTCCTACTGCTGCTGCTTGAAACTCCAGGGTGTGATTCGTCCAATTTTTGGGCTCCTGCAGCCAACTCCAGTGTCTCTTTCAAGCTATGTTTGGGCTCCTGCTGCTGCTTGCAACTCCAGAGTGTGATTCATCCAATCTTTGGGCTCCTGCAGCCAACTCCAGTGTCTCTTTCAAGCAATGTTTGGGCTCCTGCTGCTGCTTGCAACTCCAGGCTGTGATTCATCCAATTTTTGGGCTCCGGTAGCCAAGTCCAGTGTATCTTTACAGCAATGTTTGTGCTACTGCTCCTGCTTGAAACTCCAGGGTGTGATTCATACAATTTTTGGGCTCCTGCAGCCAACTCCAGTGTCTCTTTCAAACTATGTTTGGGCTTCTGCTGCTGCTGCTTGCAACTCCAGGGTGTGATTCATACAATTTTTGGGCTCCTGAAGCCAACTCCAGTGTCTCTTTAAAGCAATGTTTGGGCTCCCGCTGCTGCTTGCAACTCCAGGGTGTGATTCATCCAATTTTTGGCCTCCTGCAGCCAACTCAAGTGTCTCTTTCAAGCTATGTTTGGGCTACTGCTGCTGCTGCTGCTGCTTGCAACTCCAGGGTGTGATTCATCCAATTTTTGGCCTCCTGCAGCCAACTCCAGTGTCTCTTTCAAGCTATGTTTCGGCTCCTGCTGCTGCTTGCAACTCCAGGGTGTGATTCATCCAATTGTTGGGCTCCTGCAGCCAACTCCAGTGTCTCTTTCAATCTATGTTTGGGCTCCAGCTGCTGCTTGCAACTCCAGGGTGTGATTCATACAATTTTTGGGCTCCTGCAGCCAACTCCAGTGTCTCTTTCAAGCTATGTTTGGGCTCCTGCTGCTGCTGCTGCTGCTGCTGCTGCTGCTGCTTGCAACTCCAGGGTGTGATTCATCCAATTTTTGGGCTCCAGAAACCAACTCCAGTGTCTCTTTAAAGCAATGTTTGGACTCCTGCTGCTGCTTGTAACTCCAGGGTGTGATTCATCCAATTTTTGGGCTCCTACAGCCAACTCCAGTGTCTCTTTTAATCTATGTTTGGGCTCCTGCTGCTGCTTGCAACTCCAGGGTGGGATTCATCCAATTTTTGGGCTCCGGCAGCCAAATCCCCTGTATCTTTACAGCAATGTTTGTGCTCCTGCTCCTACTGCTGCTTGAAACTCCAGGGTGTGATTCATACAATTTTTGGGCTCCTGCAGCCAACTCTAGTGTCTCTTTCAAGCTATGTTTGGGCTCCTGCTGCTGCTGCTGCTTGCAACTCCAGGGTGTGATTCATCCAATTTTTGGGCTCTTGAAGCCAACTCTAGTGTCTCTTTAAAGCAATGTTTGGGCTCCCGCTGCTGCTTGCAACTCCAGGGTGTGGTTCATCCAATTTTTGGCCTCCTGCAGCCAACTCCAGTGTCTCTTTCAATCTATGTTTGGGCTACAGCTGCTGCTTGCAACTCCAGGGTGTGATTCATCCAATTTTTGGGCTCCTGCAGCCAACTCCGGTGTCTCTTTCAAGCAATGTTTGGGCTTCTTCTGCTGCTTGCAACTCCAGGGTGTGATTCATCCAATTTTTGGGCTCCTGCAGCCAACTCCAGAGTCTCTTTCAAGCTATGTTTCGGCTCCTGCTGCTGCTTGCAACTCCAGGGTGTGATTCATCCAATTTTTGGGCTCCTGCAGCCAACTCAAGTGTCTCATTCAAGCAATGTTTGGGCTCCTGCTGCTGCTTGCAACTCCAGGGTGTGATTCATACAATTTTTGGGCTCCTGCAGCCAACTCCAGTGTCTCTTTCAAGCTATGTTTGGGCTCCTGCTGCTGCTGCTGCTTGCAACTCCAGGTTGTCATTCATTCAATTTTTGGGCTCCTGAAGCCAACTCCAGTATCTCTTTAAAGCAATGTTTGGACTCCTGCTGCTGCTTGTAACTTCAGGGTGTGATTCATCCAATTTTTGGGCTCCTGCAGCCAACTCCAGTGTCTCTTTCAATCTATGTTTGGGCTCCTGCTGCTGCTTGCAACTCCAGGGTGTGATTCATATAATTTTTGGGCTCCTGCAGCCAACTCCAGTGTCTCTTTCAAGCTATGTTTGGGCTCCTGCTGCTGCTTGCAACTCCAGGGTGTGATTCATCCAATTTTTGGCCTCCTGCAGCCAACTCCAGTTTCTCTTTCAATCTATGTTTGGGCTCCTGCTGCTGCTTGCAACTCCAGGCTGTTATTCATCCAATTTTTGGGCTCCGGCAGCCAAATCCAGTGTATCTTTACAGCAATGTTTGTGCTCCTGCTCCTACTGCTGCTTGAAACTCCAGGGTGTGATTCATACAATTTTTGGGCTCCTGCAGCCAACTCCAGAGTCTCTTTCAAGCTATGTTTCGGCTCCTGCTGCTGCTTGCAACTCCAGGGTGTGATTCATATAATTTTGGGGCTCCTGCAGCCAAGTCCAGTGTCTCTTTCAAGCAATGTTTGGGCTCCTGCTGCTGCTTGCCACTCCAGGGTGTGATTCATACAATTTTTGGGCTCCTGCAGCCAACTCCAGTGTCTCTTTCAAGCTATGTTTGGGCTCCTGCTGCTGCTTGCAACTCCAGGGTGTGATTCATCCAATTTTTGGGCTCCTGAAGCCAACTCCAGTATCTCTTTAAAGCAATGTTTGGACTCCTGCTGCTGCTTGTAACTCCAGGGTGTGATTCATCCAATTTTTGGGCTCCTGCAGCCAACTCCAGTGTCTCTTTCAAGCTATATTTGGGCTCCTGCTGCTGCTTGCAACTCCAGGGTGTGATTCATATAATTTTTGGGCTCCTGCAGCCAACTCCAGTGTCTCTTTCAAGCAATGTTTGGACTCCTGCTGCTGCTTGCAACTCCAGGGTGTGATTCATTCAATTTTTGGGCTCCTGCAGCCAACTCCAGTGTCTCTTTAAATCAATGTTTGTGCTCCTGCTGCTGCTGCTTGCCACTCCAGGGTGTGATTAATCCAATTTTTGGGCTCCGGCAGCCAACTCCAGTGTCTCTTTAAAGCAATGTTTGGGCTCCTGTAGCTGCTGCTGGCAGTTGCTGCTGCTGCTTGCAACTCCAGGGTGTGATTCAGCTAATTTTCGGGCTCCTGCTGCTGCCAGCTCCAGGGTGTGTTTTTCAGGTGCTATAGGGGCCCCTCATAGTGATGCCACGTCAACTCTCTGCAATTGTGCCGCTCTGTGATTCTATTAGCGATGCCTCTGATCTGCATGTGATAATTATTTACAGTATTATTTCACTAACCCAGCACGCATCCTATGCGTGTTACAGCAAGGCAGAATGGTTTACAACCCTATTGAGGCTCTAGGAGGCTCAGAAATAGCCGTTTTTAATACCTATTCGTCCCGAATAAATTCGGGTCGCAACGATTTTTGTCGGAAAATTCGGCGAATCAGTTGAATCGAATTTTTCAAAAGTTCGCTCATCTCTAAGTATGACAATCATTTTTATCAGGCCCTGACTCCGACTAATAAATGGCCAATAAATAGAAATACATTTCCTGTAGTAAAATCGTAACATCAGGCTTTTTCTTATCATTTTATAAGCAATAGGGCTAATTATATAGAACAGAAAGCATATTTATTGGAATACATATTCAAAACAAATAACAAGCCAGGGGATGCTCAACTTTTGAAGAGAACAGCCATAAAAGCTATTTGAAAACTGTGTGCAATTAATAAGTTCAGAATATAATGTTTTTCTTTTTTAAATAACATAACATCTACACCAATCAGAATAGCCAATGTCACCACAAACTACATAGATTTTTTTTACTCATAAGTTATTCCATACTCCCCCCCCCCATTACTACATTTATATCTAACAATCCCCACATGCTAGCAATACACATTCTGATTGTCTTACCTCTCTAAATATATAGGTCCCATATTTATAGCCCATCACAATCAATCTCAAATGGTAACTGTGTTCCCAATACTCCCCCCCCCCCCCAAAGGCCACCAATGCTAAGCATTCAATTAATTGCTGGCAGCAGGAGTGTCATCTTTCATTCACCAGGATTTTGCATTCCCTGATAATCCCTGCTGAACTTGCTCCTTTCTGCTGACTTCTGTTTCTCGGTCCTCAAATTAATTCACTTTGGAGGGGACTGTTATGCTAAAGAAAGCATGGATTAGTCATCCTCTGCTGCTGAGGAGGCCCACTAGTTCTTATAAAGTAATATAAAGCAGGCTGAATAAAAGATGCAGCCCCTCACATTCAGAATGGAGAGAGTAGAAAACAGTATTTATTAATTTAACCCTTGGCCTGTAATGTTCCTTTAAATTCCCTGTTCAGACAATTATTATTACTTTTTATTTATAAAGTGCCATCATATTCCATGGTGTTGTACAAGGTACAAGTCCAGGGATAGGACAAGTAGATACTTAAAAAACAACAATGACAACAATGCATATAAAACAAACTATATTATGGATCAAATGTAACAGAAGTAAATAAGCCCATAGATGCAGGAATACATTAGGAGAGAGGGCCCTACCCTTACGAGCTTACAATCTAATGGCAATAACATAAAAATCTATACTCACCTTTTCCCCCACAGCTCCTCCATGCAGCGCTAGCATCTTCAAACTTACCAATGGAGGAAAACAAGCAATTCTATCCTCCTTTTCTGGGAAGACATGGTGGCATTCATCAATATGCATTCCCTAACACCTCTTAGTTCTACTTATTGAAATTGAGGGGGCGTGCCAAGGCCAGGCGTACTGAACATGCTTTGGGATGAACCCTTCATTGCAATGAATGGACTAGACTTCTGGGGTTGTAATGAAGGCTCCATGGACTCCTCCATTAGAGGCCGCCAGTGCTAGAACATGAAATCCCTAACTCCCTGCCATTGGTTATTATGAAGATGCCGGCGCTGCATGGAGGAGCTGTGGGGGAGCACTGAATTTGCATGGTGGAGCTGCAGATGATCCCTTACATTACTGTAAGTTTCAGACATTGTAACTAAGGACCTTGCAGCAGGGGTAACCTAGTCTCTCTGCTGCCTAAGGTAAACTATAAAAAGGTGTCCCCAAGATGTTTAGCTCCACTCCTTCCTCAATAGAGCAATCTGGGGAGGGGGGGTCATGCCAAGGCCGCTGAGCCACCAATGATTGACTTAACATGACAGCATACAGCACGTTTCTGATTTCCACTAAAGCACTAATGAGTATAAATAATAATGAAAAAAGATCCAGTGATTGCGGTCCCCTCTTAAGTGCCATCTGTGGTGACTGCTTCACATGGCCTGATTACAAATGGAGAAAGAGAATATCTTTAATTCAGAACAGAAATTTCTCAGAGACAAACTTATAGCCAAAAGAAGGCTTATAGAAGGTAGCAAAGCAAACCAATGAAGGGGTTAATTGGGCCCCCCTCCTTATCCAAAAACCTCGGGAGCTCAACACAGAGCCCAACCTCGCCAATTAATAACCTAATTGAACATAGATAAAAGCATCATAATTTTATTTATGTTGATCATTAAAAGATTTTTTATATACACACAATGACTTGTGCCATAACCTGCTATTTTAAAAACATCTGAATACAGTGTGACATCACAAATGGAAAAATACATTCATTTCACAAAGTTGGGTTTTTTTGCCTGGTCTTACAGTGGCTTGACACTTGGCATTAGGGCGGACTAGTTTCGCCTGGCAATAGGCTTCCTCAGCGCCCATACATTAACCTGTAAAAATCATGGCGGTGTAAGTGAATATAATCCACTGAGATAATATGAATTCACAATATGATATCACAATAATATTAATTTATACCTTATTTGAAATAAATGATTATCGTAGTTCCAAAACAAACCGTGGTAACTGGGTTCTATTTTCTTGTAAATAGTAACTGGGTGGAACACTAATTCAAATGGTACATGTCATTGACATTAAAAGGAAGCAGGTGCGGGATTCTCACAGGTGTGTTGGATGGTAGCACCTAAAACAGATAGTAGGAATGCCTGCTAAAAAAATGTGCAGTGTGTAAAATTTCACGCCAAATGTATGCTGAATAATAACTGTGAACATACCTGGCTAGTAAAATAAGTGTGTCCAATACGACATGGGGGGGGGGCAAAGAGAAACGTCCCCAGCCCTCCTAGTATCCGTGCTTGGCCGGCGCCATTAGGATGCAGAAAAGGCGGCCGCGATCTGTGCAGCCGCCTATATACGTCTCGCACCCGTCACGTGTGTGCCGGAGCCCCGCCCCCGGCCTCCCTCGCTCTGCTAAGCATCGGGCATTGCCGGGGGAATGGGGACAGCGCGCATCATAGGAGACGTACTGCGCCAGTGTGTCAGCCCGCACAGAGGGCGGGGCACATATTGTGCTTCAGCCACCTCAACGGGCAAATAGCACTGCCGTCCCTCTGGCGCCGGGATGTGTCAGCGCATGAGCGCCATTTTAGTGGAGACCAGAACGTCTCCAGCTGGAAATATGACATACTTTAAAGGATAGATATAGATGATAAAGGTTAGGTTGGAAAGTTTTATAGGTTTAATACCTGGTGTTTAGGGCTTAATAGTAACTAGAAAACATTGACATAGTTGCATCAACAGCTTGAACATATCTGGAGTAGAGATTGCGTTAAATCACTGTCTTAAAGGCATATGTCACCTGATAAGATTATATGGCGGTGACCCTAATCACAAAATGTCGGGAACAGTAGAACAGATATATGCAAATACCGGCAGGGTATCCATAGATGTAAGGAGCCACACACTGGCGACCATGTAAGACACGTAAGTGCCACCAAATTCCCAAAATGAAAAAAAAAAGAAATTGATTGTCTGGACCCATGAATAAAATGTAGAAATTATATGTGATATATGTCTTACTAGGTACTTGAATAGTAAAAATGTAAATTATGAGATCCCAGACACATTAGAGTCCCACGGGCTGCTAACGGCTACCATAATCATATACAGAGAAAGCAAAAAACATATTATGTACAAAAACCAAAATAAAAATGACATCGAAAAGAAAACAAAAACCCTTGTTCAAATATTTCCATACAAAGTTGCATAACAATCAAAGAAAGGGTACATAGCTTATGGATTCATTTAATCCGGGATAACAATGGGCCTTATAGTGGTATATTCACTTTGTCTCACGTTGTAGGGTGACTTTTTCTAAGTCACCCCCCCATGGCCTACAGTGTATTCTATCTATGCCTACAAAGAACATTTCCTTTGGATTCTGACTGTGATGTTCAAAGAAGTGACTACCTACCGGAGTCTTCCTGTTTCCTGTTTTAAAGTCATACGAGTGCTCATAGATTCTTTTTCGGAACTCTCGGTTTGTTTTACCTATGTAGAATCGCTTGCAAGTGCAAACTAAAGCATATATAATATTTGTAGTCTTGCAATTGATAAAATGTTTGAGTTTGAGGGGTGATGCATTCCCCAAAGTCACTATTTTCGTTTCTTTAATGTATTGACACATGCTACATGATTGGCACTTGTAAGTTCCTACCGTCTTGCAGCAGGTTAGTCGTTTGGTTTGATAATAGTGACTTTGAACTATCCGATATTTTTAATTTTTTGACCTCCGATATACAAATTCAGGCTTAGTGTAAAGAATCTTATTCAGGCCTGCATTATTCTGCAGGATATGCCAGTGTCTCTGAAAACTTCTTTTGATGACATTGTGGTGGGTTGAAAATGTCATGATCATAGAAAGAGAAGGATCATTCTTTTTTAACCTAGGTTTATACAGTACCTCGTCCCTAGGTCTGTTTTTTGCACGTCTGTACGCCTGCCTTAATACAGCCGGGCTATAACCCCGGTTTGTGAGTCTAAGGTAGATGTTATTGGCTGCCTGTTTGAAATCGGCTTTGGATGTACAATTACGGCGAGCTCTTACATACTCGCCAAATGGAATTCTCTTTAACAGGGGTTTCGGATGGGCACTAGAAGCTCGGAGCATCGTATTGGCTGCCGTTGGTTTTCTATAGAACTTAGTGATCACTAGGCCCTCATGGCTCAACATAATTGTCAGGTCCAGAAAATGAATTGCCAATTGGCTAAATTCACATGTAAATTTCAAATTTCAGATCGTTTCAATTTAGTTCAGCCACAAATGACTCGATGTTCTTTTGCGTATCAGTCCAAATCAAAAAGACATCATCGATGTATCTGTGCCGTAACCCCGATAGTCCGTCCTCAGCCCACAACCCCCTCTCCCACCCTCCCAGATACAGGTTCACGTACGATGGGGCACAGGTAGTCCCCATCGCCGTTCCCTGTATCTGGTGGTATAGGGTATTGTTGAAGAGGAAAAGGTTGTGGGTGAGGACAAAGTGTAGTAATTGTAGCAAGAAAGTATTGTGGTCATGTGTCTCGATAGGTAACTCATTTAGGAAACGACGGACACTCTGTAAGCCCAAGTCATGGGGAATGCTGGAGTAGAGGGCTCCCGAGGTTTTTGCATAAGGAGGGGGGCCCAATTAACCCTTTCATTGGTTTGCTTTGGTATTTCATTTGCAGGGAGCCCACTGCCCAAGCAGCCACGCTGTAATGGTACCTGGCGGATTTCCCACAGTGTAGCTGTCTTCTTGTTATTCATACACTTACCTACTTTTGGGTTGGGTCGTTTCTTCTGTGGGTTTAACTAATCCACATCCCTTGTTAGTATTTGTAACTTGGGCAGGGCCCTTCGGGAAGGCCCTTTACTTACCCCCCAATACTCACAAAAATATATTTTTGTTTGTTTGTTTGTTTGTCTGTCTGTTTTTTCTTCTCTTTTGCTTTTGTAGTATTATTTATTCATAATGACGAGTCTTATTAACGATAACTGCCATAAAATGATCACAGGGTTATCACAAGTCCGAATGGAGAGTAAAGCAACTATAGAAAAAGGGTCTTTGCAATCTGCCTTTAGCACTCTACATAATCTCCTTCATAAAAAATCAAAAAAGTGGTGGGATATCCAATATTTCGTGGAGTATATTTCCAACCAATTAATCCCTAAAGGTCTCAGACTCAGACTATTTCCCCAGGTCGGCCAATTAACCACTGATTTAAAAAAAAAGTAGGAACAGACCCTACAGACATGCTCACTAAATCTTATGAGTCTCCTCTTAGAACATCATCAACATCAATTGATTGAACTAGACAAACAAATACAGGAGAGGGTAGCCGATCTATTCAAACAGGATGAACAGTTCCAGAGAAGGGACACTAGTATTAAAGACTCAATAGAGAAAATAAATAAAGACATAATTGAATCCAAGGAGATAAAACTACAGCGTGACAAGTCAGCATACAGGGACAATAGGGCATATATCTTGCCCGAGCTTAACCTGAGACCCACATAGAGGGATTACGGACCAAGGCAGTTTTCCTCATCCGATTCATCTTCCTCTAAAGAAAGGGGCTCAAATAGGGTAAGGGATACATTTATGTTGCAAAGTAACCAAATTAGAACTCATAGGCCCCCGTATACTAGAGGTCCTCCGAAAAAGGACATTTTCCTCAGACAGGATGAAATGCTCACAAGATCTAGATTGAGACAGAACAAGAGCACACTAGGGAGGATACTAGTAAGACCATGACTTCCCCCGATAGAAGGGCTTTTTTAGGAACTGCCGAAACAGGAAGAGGAATATCAGAAGAAGAAAACAGATCAAACAGAAAAGGGACCCAGTGAAAGGAAATTGAACTAATACCTCATACCAGCCTGTTAATTGAGGACTATATAGGAGTGAGTCAGAGGGTTATATTTTGCCCTCCACGACTCCCCCTACTATGTCCACCTCAACGACTCCCAATTTCCCTTCAACAACACCCTATACCACCAGATACAGGGAACGGATATGGGGACTACCTGTGCCCCATCGTACGCGAACCTGTATCTGGGAGGCTGGGAGAGGGGGTTGTGGGCTGAGGACAGACTATCGGGGTATCTGTGCAACGTGGCTACGTGGCACAGATACCTCGATGATATCTTTTTGATTTGGACTGATACTCAAAAGAACCTCGAGTCATTTGTAGCTGAACTAAATAGAAACTATCTGAATTTGACATTTACATGTGAATTTAGCCAATCGGCAATTCATTTTCTCGACCCGACAATTATGTTGAGCCAAGAGGGTCTAATGATCACTAAGTTCTATAGAAAACCAACGGCAGCCAATACGAAGCTCCGAGCTTCTATTGCCCATCTGAAACCCCTGTTAAAGAGCATTCCATTTGGCGAGTATGTAAAAGCTCGCCGTATTTGTATATCCAAAGCCGATTTCAAACAGGCAGCCAATAACATCTACCTTAGACTCACAAACCGGGGTTATAGCCCGGCTGTATTAAGGCAGGCGTACAGACGTGTAAAAAACAGGCCTAGGGACGAGTTGCTATATAAACCTAGGTTAAAAAAGAATGATCCTTCTCTTTCTATGATCATGACATTTTCAACCCATCACAATATCATCAAAAGAAGTTTTCAGAGACACTGGCATATCCTGCAGCATGATGCAGGCCTGAATAAGATTCTTCCCACTAAACCTAAATTTGTATATCGGAGGTCAAAAAATTTAAAAGATCGGATAGTTCAAAGTCACTATTTTCAAACCAAACGACTAACCTGCTGCAAGACGGTAAGAACTTACAAGTGCCAATCATGTAGCATGTGTCAATACATTAAAGAAATGAAAATAGTGACTTTGGGGAATGCATCACCCCTCAAACTCAAACATTTTATCAATTGCAAGACTACAAATATTATCTATGCTTTAGTTTGCATTTGCAAGTGATTCTACATAGGTAAAACAAACCGAGAGTTCCGAAAAAGAATCTATGAGCACTCGTATGACATTAAAACAGGAAACAGGAAGACTCCGGTAGGTAGGCACTTCTTTGAACATCACAGTCAGAATCCAAAGGAAATGTTCTTTGTAGGCATAGATAGAATACACTGTAGCCCACGGGGGGGTGACTTAGAAACGTGAGACAAAGTGGATATACCACTATAAGGCCCATTGTTATCCCGGGTTAAATTAATCCATAAGCTACGTACCCTTTCTTTTATTGTTATGCAACTTTGTATGGAAATATTTGAACAAGGGTTTTTTTTTTTTTTTCTCTTTTCGATTTATTTTGGTTGTTGTACATAATATGTTTTCTGCTTTCTCTGTACATGATTATGGTAGCCGTTGGCAACCGTGGGACTCTAATGTGTCTAGGATCTCATAATTTACATTTTTACTATTCGAGTCTGACTGCAGGGACCGAGTAAGACATATATCACATATAATTTCAAAATTTTATTTATGGGTCCAGCCATTCAATTTCTTATGGAGTGGATGGGGACATTTTTCCAGGTGTTTTTGGAATTTGGTGGCACTTATGTGTCTTGCATGGTCGCCAGTGTGTGGGTCCTTACATCTATGGATACCCTGCCGGGGTTGCATATATCTTTTCTACTATTCCCTACATTTTGTGATTAGGGTCACCGCCATGTAAAGTTATCAGGTGACATATGCCTTTAAGACAGTGATTTAACCCAATTTCTACTCCAGATATGTTCAAGCTATTGATGCAACTATGTCAATGTTTTATCTATCCTTTAAAGTATGTCATACTTCTGACTGGAGACGTTCTGGTCTCCACTAAAATGGCGCCTATGCGCTGACACGTCCTGGCGCCAGGGGGATGGCAGCGCTATTTGCCCGTTGAGGTGGCTGGAGCACATCATGTGCCCTGCCCTCTCTGCGGGCTGACACACTGGCGCAGTATGTCTCCTATGATGCGCGCCGTATTATTCAGCATACATTTGGCCAGAAATTATACACACTGCATATTTTCAGCAGGCATTCCTACTATCTGTTTTAGGTGCTACCATCCAGCACACCTGTGCGAAGCTCGCACCTGCTTTCTTTTAATGTCAATGACATGTACCATTTGAATTAGTGTTCCACCCAGTTACTATTTACAAGAAAATAGAACCCAGTGACCACGGTTTGTTTTGGAACTACGATAATCATTTATTTCAAATAAGGTATAAATTAATATTATTGTGATATCATATTGTGAATTCATATTACCTCAGTGGATTATATTCACTTACACCGCCATGATTTTGCATATCTACAGGTTAATGTATGGGCGCTGAGGAAGTCTATTGCCAGGCAAAACTAGTCTGCCCTAATGCCAAGTGTCAAGCCCCTGTAAGACCAGGCAAAAAACCCAACTGTGTGAAATGAATGTATTTTTCCATTTGTGATGTCACACTGTATTCAGATGTTTGTAAAATAGTGGGTTATGGCACAAGTCATTGTGTGTATATATAAAAAATCTTTTAATGATCAACATAACAAATAAAATTAGGATGTTTTTATCTATGTTCAATTAGGTTATTAATTGGCGAGGTTGGGCTCTGTGTTGAGCTCCCAAGGTTTTTGGATAAGGAGGGGGGCCCAATTAACCCCTTCATTGGTTTGCTTTGGTATCTAATTTGCAGGGAGCCCACTGCCCAACCAGCCACGCTGTAATGCTACCTGCCGGATTACCCACACTGTAGCTGTCTTCTTGTTATTCATACACTTACCTACTTTTGGGTTGGGTCGTTTCTTCTGTGGGTTTAACTAATCCACATCCTTTGTTAGTCTTATAGAAGGGCTAGTTTGATTACCAGTGCACTATGCTTTACTGAAGGTGCACAAAAGCTGTGTCATTTTGGGCATAGGGTCATTAATGGCCAACAACATTTGGAGCAAGATCGTGATTTGGGGGGATCACATGCTTCCTTTTTTATTAGAGCTTCTCCAATTCATTTAGACACATAATGTCTTTGTGTTCAATGGGCAACACTTCACCCAGGAATGTGAACCTTTACCTGGAGGAATGGAAGAAAGCCCTCCAGTGCGAACCTGGTCTCTCTATGTACCTGAGCCGGAAAGTGATCTGACTCAGGTAAATAGATGAAATTATCTTTATCTGGAGGGCCCTGAGGAAGAATTGAGGGAGTTTGTTGATCTCTTAAATGTCAACAATTGGAATCTGAAATTTACATTGAACTAATAACATAAATCAATACATTAGTTATTTTGACTTTTTAGACTTTTTGACAGAGTTAAAAAATGAATCCACCCTATACAAGGGATAAATGACTACTAACTCAATATTACATGATACATGTGCTTATCCACTCGCCCTGATAAAGTATCCCCAATGGACAGTACATCAGGGTGAGACGGAATTGTTCTACTGAGGATATAGGGAAATCTAAAATTGGTATACCAAAGAGTAAAGGCAGGGGGAAGAGGAGATTTTCTAAGATATAACAAAAATGAGCATCAGATAACAAAACCCCCTATAATTTGGACATATGGGAATCAACATCAGCCCATTTAAAAGCAAGATAGAAATATAGCACCCTTCTTCCAGAACAGCCACAGCTAGTGTTACAAAAGGGAACCTCAAAAGTCACTTTCAGGTGCACATTTTAAAAATGGGCAAACTTATCTCTTCCTAATGGTTGAACTATGAAAGCAAATCATTACACTTCCTGTATCACTGCACATGTGTATCACTAAACGTGTGGTCTATTTGTTAACTTTCGGTGCTGCTGTTTCTATATAGGAAAGAGTAACCACTTATCGAAGCATAGAATCTATGAACACCTTTATGACATCAGAAATAAAAATACCCGTTCATCAGTAGTGAGACATGTTGGAACATCTTGATGGAAGCCCAGATGTATTCAGTTTCAGGCTCCCTTTGTTATCCACGAGAATATTAGAGGAAGGAATATAGAGTCTACCACTTTTATAGAGCACAATTTATTGTTGAGTTGGAAGCATGTTCATCACTGGGACTAAATGAACAAGTGAGCTATGCACTGTTTCTTATCTAAATCTATATAAAATCTGTACTATAATAACTGTTTATTATTATTTCTCAATAGGAGGCATTTGGAAGGTTGTTTTTCTATCATTTATCTACTTAAAGGAGCACTATCATGAAATTGTGTAATATTAAAAACCCATTTAAACATGTTGGCTAATGAGAGGAGGGGTCACTTATACACCCGAACTGAATAAAACTCCCGTCAAGCTTGTAGTTTTCTTCTCCTGGTAGGAATAAAATCCAGAGGTGGCAGGTTTAGTCTATGAGGGGTGACAGAGCCTGTCACCTGATTTCCTCTTCCTTCCATTAATGTTTAAATAAAAAACAAGACTGGCTGGATATTTCTTGATGTAGGGGTGTATAGGTGACCCCTCCTCCTGCCATCCAGAATTTTTATGGATTTTTATTATTGGGTCATTTTTTCATGACAGTTCTCCTTTAAGTGTAGATAATATGATTCTACCTCCTCCAATTGGACACTTGCTCCTCTATAGTTTCTCCAATTACAAACTGTTTGGGTTGTGTCTGACTGTGGATGAATTAGTGATATAACATTTTTTATTGGTAGTATTAAAGTATTATTTTTCTTAACAGGAGATATTGAATTACTTGATGTCATATTGCTACAAAAGGATAATATATGGCTATGTGGGAAGACAATAAGTGGGGTAAAAATCCCTAATGTAGTAGTGGTACTCCAATAATTTTTTTGTGGTCTGTATCTGGTACATCCTTTTTCCCATTTTGGTATAGCTAAAGATGGAAACAGGTCAAGAAAAAATTATTTAAAAAAAAGCTTACAGCACGCCCCTGTTTTCCACTGGATCCATAATGAGAGTAAAAATAAAAATAATAAAAAAACAGATCCCTTCTACAGTACCACCTGCAGCGGCTGCAACACATGGCCTGATTACAGGTACACCCTTGGAGCAGCATGAATGCACCAAGTACAAGGAACATGAGAGAATGGGAAATTCATTATCTATCAGTACTCAAACACCCAGCTGCTGCTTTTCACTGTTTGGGTATCTGATAAAGAACTTTCAATATATTTATGATTCATTTTTCTGAACTTTCTATAAAAGTTACATTTATTATACAATATAAGTAAGATATTTTTTTCTGCCCCGACTCTGACTGCAGCCGAAATTAGCTCTGACAACCACTCCCACACCACGACTACCACTCCACAGCCCCGATTTAAACATTGCTACGTACAGTCTGTTGTTCAGGCAAATAATTTTGGATAGATACAACAATCATTGGCTTTATCTAGAACAATACATAATTGATGCTTTCAAGCACAATGAAAAGCCTTAGCATTTGAGGCAAGAAAAACAACCTAGTTCTCAACATGTCCAAAACAAGGGTAGTTGAAGTCTATTTAACATTTATCCTATTCTTATTAGTATACAGTAAGAGACCGGAAAAAAAATGATGAGACAATAATATAAATCTAGTCTGAATGACAGTACATAAAAAGATGTGTATATTCAGCCACTTTAAAAGATAAAACATGGTTTAGAGAAGTGCCCAAGAGTGAAAGATCCATATATGCAGTAGGAAAAATCATTGTCCCACGATAGTCATCCGGGGCTTGATGAGGTGAAGAAAAAAAGTTGTGCTGACAGAATAATCAAAGTTTCTTAATGTCCTTCTCCCACTAAATGTATTTCCAGAATTTGTGCATAGCATAAGTAGACAACTTCTACAGGTTGATAAACAAGACCAGATTGAAGTCTGTGGCTTTTATAACCAAGCTGTAAGGATAGGATAAAAGTGAGGAATAAAATAGAAAGACTACAAACAGAATATTTAAATACAGTACAGTAAATAAAATACAGAAACTGTGTTTTCAGGGTTGCTGGAAGCAGTAAAAGTAGCTTGTGAAAAGTGATGCCCTCATTAAGGGGAGATTTGAATGAAATGGCTTTTTCAGCATTGTATGGCAATAAAGTCAGCCTTTTCTCTTCCCAGGAACCTCTGATTTGGCCTGAGGGAATATTGGGAATAAAAACATAAATACCGTATATACTCGAGTATAAGCCGAGTTTTTCAGCCCACTTTCGAGTCAGTGAAAATTTTGGCCGAAATGGAGGAGAAAAAGGGGCAGGGCCATCACTGTTCCTGCTAAGGTGCGCGCGCGGCCGCGCACCCACGCCTGCCCCCCCGCGCAGCCCGCCTGCCGTCCGCGCATGGTCGCCGTCGGCAGTGAGGATGTTCAAGATGCTGGAGCAGTGCGGGGCATGTGGTCCTCTTGTGTCCCCCTCATCAGGTAGGTGTGTGTGTGTGCCACACAGAGGTGACGGGTGACTTACCTATGTGCGGCGGAGCCAGTGCGGGGCGGCGGCAAAAGCCGGAACTGGAGCACAGCGCCGCGGAGTCTCCTCACACAGCGCCGCCGTGTCCCCTTCCCCAGAGCCAGGCCACAGCTTCCCCACCTGCAGCTCAGTCACACTGTCACACTGCCCCTGCCGCCCCTGTCCTTCATAGAGAGCCTCCGGCTGTGGGACGGCTACTGGGATATATTGCCTTTTCCACTGATAATGCTGGGACATGTGCACTGCAGGGGTAAAGCATTTATAACTATTAGTAATTAACTTTTACACATCTCTCTCTTTTACTCTTTCTTCCCTTTTCCACATTCTTTCTTTCTTATTTTACACCTTTACCTTTTTTTCTCCTTTTCAGATTGCATCAGTCTTCTCTTTTCTACATCCAACATTTTCCACATTCCCTCCTTCTTGCTCTTTTCCACATTCCCTCCTTCTTGCTCTTTACGGTATTCAAAAACATTATTGGTATCTATTTTTATTTTTGAAATTTACCGGTAGCTGCTGCATTTCCCACTCTAGGCTTATACTCGAGTCAATAACTTTTCCAGTTTTTGGTGGTAAAATTAGGTGCCTCGGCTTATATTCGGGTCGACCTATACTCGAGTATATACGGTACTTACCCAGCAAATATTTGCCATTACAAAATATATGTTAGCACCATATAATCAATTGTATTACAGCACAGTATAATATAACTTTATAAAGTGCACAGCTAACGTTGGTGGCGGTGTGTATCCAGCTCCCGTACCTCTCATTGGTGCTAACAGCAGCATCTGGACCTCCAGTAAATTAGCCTTGAGAGCCCCTGGTGACTCCTACACCACTGGGCAACTGATGGGGATGTCTGGCACCTCTTCTAAAACAAAAGCGGGGACAAAACGGAGGGACCTTTGGCTCACAATGAGCGGCTCCAAGATGGCATCATTGCAGAGTTCCTCGCTACCTCGCAGCTCCATGCCAGTGCAAGAGATTCGACCGGTCTCTGGCCTGCTCACCATCTTCAGACTCGGACATTGCTGACATGCCAGCTTCTCCTGTCTTATCTACAGTATCTTGCAATGACAGAGATATCGATGAGCCAGATGCTATCTTCACCCAGACAAACCTTTCCAGTGATCCAGGTAACGACCCCCTAGACTCATGAATCTATTTCCAATCTCCTTGATTCTAAGCTGGCTATAGTATGTGGTAAAATAAACATTGACTTTAATAAGGATCCTCAGGAATTTAGCCTGAGGGTAGACCAAATAGAAAATAAAATGGACACTATGTAAGCTCAGGTTAACCAACATTCGTCCTTAATAGTTTCACTTCAGCAGCAACTGGAGCTGTTGAACTCCAAGGTGAAAGACCTAAAAAATGGATCCAGGAGATGCCACTTTCATATAAGGGGCATGTCTGAAACTAAATTAGATCTAGATCACATTGTAAGTGAGCTTCATAACATCTTACTCCCTGACATCCTCTTGGAATATTGTGCAATTTATAGGGCTCATGGGGCCCTTAGAGTGGTTAAAGCAAATGGCCTGCCAAGAGATATTATTGTGTGTCTCCATTACATTCAAACCAAAATTAGCTTAAAAAGGCTGCTAGAGCAGCCACTGAGCTTCAGATCTGGGACTTTACTATACTATTACCATACAAAAAAGAAGAGCCTTGAACCGCTCCAAGTTCATCTCCAAGGTCTGAATATTTCATATGAATAGCTCTTTCCCTTTGTTTTATCTTTTACTTTTTGGAAGAAAATCCCAGACTTTCACATCATTTCAAGAAGGGGAAGATGTCCTATTGAAGTTGTCCAGAACCACAAAAGATAACCCTGCACCACCACAAATAATATTTGGGTGTGATGTCCCCACATCCAAATGAAACAAAGCACAAAATACTGCAGCCTCAGCCACCGCAGAATGGACAAAAAAAAGTCGGCACCATATTAACCCTTTAAGTTCCAAGCACGTAACACCTACGTGCTGGCTTGGATGGGCCTTAAGTGCCAAGCCCGTAGGTGTTACGTGCTCGATTCTCCCCACTGCTAGTTTAAAAAATAAAAACGAAAAATACTCACCTGACCCCTCGTTGGATCCGGCCGGGTCTCCTCTTTAATTTGGTGCTATCCGATCCCCTGTGGGGGGTCGGATGGCTCCAGGAGAGCCCCCGGAATAGTCCCCCGCTTCGGCAGCAGCAGCTGCTAACTGTAAAAAAAAAAAAAAAAAAAAATGACATTTGCTTACCTGTTGTCGTGCTGCCTCCCGCCGGGTCGTCTCTTCACTGGGGGGGCCTCCAATTGCCCTCCCAGCCTCTTAGGTGGCGAGGAGAGGGCAGAAAATGCCCTCTCCCCCAACTTCCTACATCGCGACTGCTAGCCCTGCCCCTTGGGGGCGGGGCAGGTGACATCATTGTGATGTCACCAGCAGCCGGCTTCTTCTGTCCAAGCCCCCGCGACTGAATCAGTCTGCTCGGTTCTTGGAGCAGAGAGCAGAGGAGGAGGAGAGGGCTGTGATGCCCCCCCCATGCTCTCTCTTCCAAACAGTGAGCAGACTGTCAGCGGAGATCACCGGGGGGCACAGGATCGGAGGTGAGTAAAGTTAAAAAAAAAAAAATAATAAAGATCTTTTTTTTTTTATGTGTCTAAGTTTTTTTTTCAACATTTAACCCCTTGTGAACTGGTAAGGGGTCCATGAGACCCCTTATACCAGTTCACAAGGCTGGGGGGGTGGCAAGTCACCTGCCCTAGCGGGTGACTTGCCATTAACCCCTAGCACCCCCATTACCTGCCTCCCCAAAGCCCAGGGGGGGCAGAAGAGCCAGGGCCCACATAGGCTATGTGGGCTCGTAGGCTGCAGGGTGGGGGGGGGCACAAAAGCTGGCCCCCCCACTTTGTGCCTACAAGCCCCCATAGCTGGTCCCAGGCTGGTTACTTTGGGTAAGGGGGGCCCTATGTCATTTTTTTTTAATTAACCCTTTATGTTCTGTCATCCAGCAGCTATAAAAGGCTTCCAGCAGGTGAGCAGAAGCCAGTGATCGCCAAGGGACACAGTGCTCCAGGATGGATGGGAGGTAAGTATTAAAAAAAAAATTAAAAAAAAAATATATATTTTTTTCTTTTTGCGTGTGTGTGTTTTTTTACATTTAACCCCTTGTGAACTGGTAAGGGGTCCATGACCCCTATACCAGTTCACAAGGCTGGGGGAGGTGGCAAGTCACCTGTGACTAGCGGGTGACTTGCCATTAACCCCTGGCACCCCCCTGCCTCCTCAAAGCCCGGGGGGGCAGAAGAGCCCGGGCCCACGGGCTATGCAGGCTTGTAGCCTGCAGGTCCAGAAAAGCTGGCCCCTGTGCCCTGTTTCTACAAGCTCTGCATAGCTGGTCCCGGGCTGGTTACTTTGGGTAAGGGGGACCCCATGTCAATTTTTGGGGGGATTTTTAAGGGTTTTTAACCCTTAAAAATCCCCCCCAAAAAATGGAGTCCCCCCCAGGGAGGGGGGACCCTATGTCATTTTTTTTTCTCGACTTAACCCTTTGTAGTGTGGATGGTAGTTGTATTTTATTTGTAAATGTTATAGACTACTTGTTTCAGTTAGGGGGGGGTCTCCTGGGCAGGAACGGGGGGCTACCGATAAATATGTGGTATCGTTCTAATCGGTAGAAATGGGGCTTTCACATGCAATATGCTTTTCCTTAATAAAATACATTTTTTATTTAAAATAAAGGAGTCAATTTTCTAAAAATGTTTTTATTTATTTATTTTTTTTTTACTTAATAATATTGTAAAAAACAAAATAAAATTCACAAACAAGACATTTCATGTTAAAGCCTAAACTCTGCTGCAAAAAAATATAAATATAATTTTCCTGAAAATTACAGCAAAAATGGCGCAAAAATGGTGCAAAATGGGGAAAAATGACCTGTCAACAGAGGGTGACAAAATCTCAAGTAGGCTGGCAATTAAAAGGGTTAATAGTCCCTCTGCATGTTGGGTATTGTTCTGTTCGGGAGACTTTGCGCTTTCAGACTTAGCTTGTTTTTTCTTGTTTGCATATTTATACTTTGGAAAAAGGTGTTTTTGTCTGCAGAACTGAAATTTTCAAGTAAAATTACCGTTACGCACATGCTTTACTTTGGGGTGTTTGGCAACTTTTCCCTTAACAGAACCTATGCATGTTGGGTGTTGTTCTGTTCGGGGAATGTTGCTTTTTCAGATTAAACTTGTTTTTTCTTGTTTGTATATATTGTTTTTAGTAAAATGTGGCTTTGATTCTGCTTTTTTATCCTTTTTTTTGGGAAACTCTTTGCAACCAAAGAATACATTGAGGAATTACTTCCAGAAAACTATGGGCACATCAACATGCCTGGTGCACCTAGAAAGCTTGAGGTGTGTACTTCCAGAGAATATATAGTTTGTTGGGGGTATTTCAAATTTAAAGGGTTGTTTTTCTGGTAAAACTGCAAGGTGCGCATAGCGCATATCACAGTTGTATTTTTCTGAAAATCCCCTAAAGCGCTATTTCAGTTTGGGGGAGTCTCCTGGGCAGGAAAGGGTGTCTACCTATATATATGTGGTATCGCTGTAACCGGGAGAAATTGGGATTTCACACGCAATAAGATTTTATTGACAAACTTACATTTTTTATTACAAAAAACACTACAAATTGTAAAAAAATATTTTTAGATTTTTTTTCACATATTTCACCCAAAAATATTGAGAATACACCTAAAAATTACAAACAAGACATTTCATGTTAAAACAATATATCATTTTCCTGGGAAATCCCTGGAAATCCTTTCAAGAATGACAGTTGAACATGTGTAGCGCAAAATAGTGAAACATGGTCTGGCAACAGGGAGTGGCAAATGCTGCAGGTAGGTTGGCACTGAAAGGGTTAATCAAATGAATATTTTCCATTAATTTATTAAACTAAAATCATCACAAACAACATATAATTAAAATGACAATTAGCGCCACAGCAGGGGCATCCCAATCATGATAATACAACAACAAATCCCATAACTCATCCAAAAATCCAATAGCAGCAAATCTCCTGTGATAATCTTCAAAAATAAACAAAACAATATATAAATATCAAAAAGCTTAGCTATAGCAAAGTGCAAACTGTACTATGATGAAGTGCAATAGTGCCAAAATATAATGGTATTCCTTCACCCACGTGTTCTGTGGAAAGAAGACTCTTTTTCAAGGTGCCAGTTCCCTGTCCCTCACCTGCCTTTAATATGAATTAGAGAAAGGAGTTTCTAGTAGCCCACATGAGCTCCAGTGCGCACGGCGGCCGCGGCCGGTAGCCGCCCGATGCACAGGAAACACTTAGCAAGCACACAGTCACTCCCTCTGAGATGACATCACTGACCCGGTGACCCGCCCACCCTCCAGACTGCCCGGCCATCCACATCACACAGCGTACTCTCTGTCCACCAAGTACATTTATTATAGTGTCTGAGCGCAATATACCCCAATGTTTTTCCAAAAAACACCGTACAGCCCCCCAATTGTTACTGTACCTTGTGATAAATCTCACACTGTCCTCCTTTCTTTGGGTTCTAGGATTCAGTAGGTCTTTACAATCCATACCAGCCACTTGGTAGTAGGTTTTGGCTATGAGCTTTCTCGGATAGCCTCAATCACAAAATCTCTTAGTGAGACAACGTGCCTCCATTTGAAACTCATTTTCACTCAAACAATTCCTCCGGATTAAGACGAACTGGCCCTTCGGTATCCCCATCTTTTTATGTTTGGGATGAAAGCTCCTAAAACGTAGGAGACTGTTCGCCGCCATATCCTTCATAAATAGTGTTGCTGGGATAGTGCCATCACATTCCAAACATGATCTCAGATCCAAGAAGTCAACCTGTGTGGTAGATATGGAGTAATTTAAAAAGATGTTTAAATCGTTCTGATTCAGTTTTTCTGCAGCACAATGCGCCCCCATAGCTACTACCTCACCAGGCGGTAGTGGCGAATGTCAAACACATAGTAATGGGTGAGTACAAAGTCCATCAACTTAATGATGAACTCATGTCTTTGTGTGTGTCTGCCTCCATGTCCAAAAAATAACCAACTGTCGTCAAAGCCCACTTGTGAAAAATATTGGTACATAATGATTCCACATCAGCAGTAATCAGAATTGTCTTCTCAGGCCAGTGATTACCCTCCAATCTCCTCATAAGGTCCAGTGAGTTTCGAATATACAATGATAAGGATTGCACAAACCCTTGTAAATGTGCATCAATATACAGGCTGCCCTGCTCAGTGAGACTGCCCATACCTGAAATAATTGGACGCCCCAGAGGCGCTGTCATGTTTTTATGCACTTTAGGCAACAAGTAAAATGTTGGGATGACCAGAAAATTAAAAGTAGCCCGGTCTATCACTCCATGAATAATTGCCCTATCAAGTATAAGCCTCAAGGGGATTAGATAGCAATTTCTCATAATTCCTACTACTGCTCAGTTGTTTGAGAGCTTCCTTAGTGTATTTCTTGGTGCCCCATAGGACCACATTCCCTTCCTTGTCAGCCTCATGAATGACAAAGGTGGAATTGGAGAATTAGAGAGCGTATTGCATCCAGTTCTTTTCTAGTCAAATTATTTTTAAGCTTGGACTGAGGCAACTTTTCTATGGCTTCACCCACCACATGAAAGAAGGTCAAGATTGCTGGTGCTGAGACCAGAGGAGGTGTAAATGTTGATGGTTTTCTAAACCTTCTGGACACTCCTGAGTAGAGATGAGCGAACTTTTGAAATATTAGATTCGACTGATTCGCCGAATTTTCAGACAAAAATCGTTTCGACCCGAATTTATTCGCAACGAATCGCTATTAAAAACGGCTATTTCTGAGCCGCCTAGAGCCTCAATAGGGTTGTAAACCATTCTGCCTTGCTGTAACACCCATAGGATGCGTGCTGGGTTAGTGAAATAATACTGTAAATAATTAGGATATGCAGATCAGAGGCATCGGTAATAGAATCGCAGAGCTGCACAATTGCACAGAGTTGAAGTGGCATCACTATGAGGGGCAGGAGCCCAAACATTGCTTTAAAGAGACACTGGAGTTGGCAGCAGCAGGAGCCCAAAAATTGGATGAATCACACCCTGGAGTTGGCAGCAGCAGGAGCCCAAATATTACTTTAAAGAGACCCTGGGGTTGGCTTCAGGAGCCCAAAAATTGGATGATTCACACCCTGGAGTTGGCAGCAGCAGCAGCAGCAGCAGGAGCCCAAACATTACTTTAAAGAGACCCTGGGGTTAGCTTCAGGAGCCCAAAAATTGGATGAATCACACCCTGGAGTTGGCAGGAGTTGGCAGCAGCAGCAGCAGCAACAGTAGCCCAAACATTACTTTAAAGAGACACTGGAGTTGGCTTCAGGAGCCCAAAAATTGGATGATACAAACCCTGGAGTTGGCAGCAGCAGCAGCTGGAGCCCAAATATTACTTTAAAGAGACTCTGGGGTTGGCTTCAGGAGCCCAAAAATTGGATGAATCACACCCTGGAGTTGGCAGGAGTTGGCAGCAGCAGCAGCAGCAACAGAAGCCCAAACATTACTTTAAAGAGACACTGGAGTTGGCTTCAGGAGCCCAAAAATTGGATGATTCACACCCTGGAGTTGGCAGCAGCAGCAGCAGGAGCCCAAACATTACTTTAAAGAGACCCTGGGGTTGGCTTCAGGAGCCCAAAAATTGGATGAATCACACCCTGGAGTTGGCAGGAGTTGGCAGCAGCAGCAGCAGGAGCCCAAACATTACTTTAAAGAGACACTGGGGTTGGCTTCAGGAGCCCAAAAATTGGATGATTCACACCCTGGAGTTGGCAGGAGTTGGCAGCAGCAGCAGCAACAGGAGCCCAAACATTACTTTAAAGAGACACTGGGGTTGGCTTCAGGAGCCCAAAAATTGGATGAATCACACCCCGGAGTTGGCAGCAGCAGCAGCCCAAACATTACTTTAGAGAGACACTGGGGTTGGCTTCAGGAGCCCAAAAATTGGATGAATCACACCCTGGAGTTGGCAGCAGCAGCAGGAGCCCAAACATTACTTTAAAGAGACACTGGGGTTGGCTTCAGAAGCCCAAAAATTGGATGATTCACACCCTGGAGTTGGCAGCAGCAGCAGCAAGAGCCCAAATATTACTTTAAAGAGACCATGGGGTTGGCTTCAGGAGCCCAAAAATTGGATGAATAACACCCTGGAGTTGGCAGGAGTTGGCAGCAGCAGCATCTGCAGCAGGAGGCCAAACATTACTTTAAAGAGACACTGGGGTTGGCTTCAGGAGCCCAAAAATTGGATGAATCACACCCTGGAGTTGGCAGCAGCAGCAGCCCAAACATTACTTTAAAGAGACACTGGGGTTGGCTTCAGGAGCCCAAAAATTGGATGAATCACACCCTGGAGTTGGCAGCAGCAGCAGGAGCCCAAACATTACTTTAAAGAGACACTGGGGTTGGCTTCAGGAGCCCAAAAATTGGATGATTCACACCCTGGAGTTGGCAGGAGTTGGCAGCAGCAGCAGCAGCAACAGGAGCCCAAACATTACTTTAAAGAGACACTGGAGTTGGCTTCAGGAGCCCAAAAATTGGATGATTCACACCCTGGAGTTGGCAGGAGTTGGCAGCAGCAGCAACAGGAGACCAAACATTACTTTAAAGAGACACTGGGGTTGGCTTCAGGAGCCCAAAAATTGGATGATTCACACCCTGGAGTTGGCAGGAGTTGGCAGCAGCAGCAGCAACAGGAGCCCAAACATTACTTTAAAGAGACACTGGGGTTGGCTTCAGGAGCCCAAAAATTGGATGAATCACACCCTGGAGTTGGCAGCAGCAGCAGCCCAAACATTACTTTAAAGAGACACTGGGGTTGGCTTCAGGAGCCCAAAAATTGGATGAATCACACCCTGGAGTTGGCAGCAGCAGCAGGAGCCCAAACATTACTTTAAAGAGACACTGGGGTTGGCTTCAGGAGCCCAAAAATTGGATGATTCACACCCTGGAGTTGGCAGCAGCAGCAGCAGGAGCCCAAATATTACTTTAAAGAGACCCTGGGGTTGGCTTCAGGAGCCCAAAAATTGGATGAATCACACCCTGGAGTTGGCAGCAGCAGCAGGAGCCCAAACATTACTTTAAAGAGACACTGGGGTTGGCTTCAGGAGCCCAAAAATTGGATGATTCACACCCTGGAGTTGGCAGGAGTTGGCAGCAGCAGCAGCAACAGGAGCCCAAACATTACTTTAAAGAGACACTGGAGTTGGCTTCAGGAGCCCAAAAATTGGATGATTCACACCCTGGAGTTGGCAGGAGTTGGCAGCAGCAGCAACAGGAGACCAAACATTACTTTAAAGAGACACTGGGGTTGGCTTCAGGAGCCCAAAAATTGGATGATTCACACCCTGGAGTTGGCAGGAGTTGGCAGCAGCAGCAGCAACAGGAGCCCAAACATTACTTTAAAGAGACACTGGGGTTGGCGTCAGGAGCCCAAAAATTGGATGAATCACACCCTGGAGTTGGCAGCAGCAGCAGCCCAAACATTACTTTAAAGAGACACTGGGGTTGGCTTCAGGAGCCCAAAAATTGGATGAATCACACCCTGGAGTTGGCAGCAGCAGCAGCCCAAACATTACTTTAAAGAGACACTGGGGTTGGCTTCAGGAGCCCAAAAATTGGATGATTCACACCCTGGAGTTGGCAGCAGCAGCAGCAGGAGCCCAAATATTACTTTAAAGAGACCCTGGGTTGGCTTCAGGAGCCCAAAAATTGGATGAATCACACCCTGGAGTTGGCAGGAGTTGGCAGCAGCAGCAACAGGAGCCCAAACATTACTTTAAAGAGACACTGGGGTTGGCTTCAGGAGCCCAAAAATTGGATGATTCACACCCTGGAGTTGGCAGGAGTTGGCAGCAGCAGCAACAGGAGCCCAAACATTACTTTAAAGAGACACTGGGGTTGGCTTCAGGAGCCCAGAAATTGGATGATTCACACCCTGGAGTTGGCAGCAGCAGCAGCAGCAGCAGCAGGAGCCCAAACATTACTTTAAAGAGACCCTGGGGTTAGCTTCAGGAGCCCAAAAATTGGATGAATCACACCCTGGAGTTGGCAGGAGTTGGCAGTAGCAGCAGCAGCAACAGGAGCCCAAACATTACTTTAAAGAGACACTGGAGTTGGCTTCAGGAGCCCAAAAATTTGATGATACAAACCCTGGAGTTGGCAGAAGCAGCAGCGGGAGCCCAAATATTACTTTAAAGAGACCCTGGGGTTGGCTTCAGGAGCCCAAAAATTGGATGAATCACACCCTGGAGTTGGCAGGAGTTGGCAGCAGCAGCAGCAGCAACAGGAGCCCAAACATTACTTTAAAGCGACACTGGAGTTGGCTTCAGGAGCCCAAAAATTGGATGATTCACACCCTGGAGTTGGCAGCAGCAGCAGCAGGAGCCCAAACATTACTTTAAAGAGACCCTGGGGTTGGCTTCAGGAGCCCAAAAATTGGATGAATCACACCCTGGAGTTGGCAGGAGTTGGCAGCAGCAGCAGCAGCAGGAGCCCAAACATTACTTTAAAGAGACACTGGGGTTGGCTTCAGGAGTCCAAAAATTGGATGATTCACACCCTGGAGTTGGCAGGAGTTGGCAGCAGCAGCAGCAACAGGAGCCCAAACATTACTTTAAAGAGACACTGGGGTTGGCTTCAGGAGCCCAAAAATTGGATGAATCACACCCTGGAGTTGGCAGCAGCAGCAGCCCAAACATTACTTTAAAGAGACACTGGGGTTGGCTTCAGGAGCCCAAAAATTGGATGATTCACACCCTGGAGTTGGCAGCAGCAGCAGCAGGAGCCCAAATATTACTTTAAAGAGACCATGGGGTTGGCATCAGGAGCCCAAAAATTGGATGAATAACACCCTGGAGTTGGCAGGAGTTGGCAGCAGCAGCAGCAGGAGGCCAAACATTACTTTAAAGAGACACTGGGGTTGGCTTCAGGAGCCCAAAAATTGGACGAATCACACCCTGGAGTTGGCAGAAGCAGCAGCCCAAACATTACTTCAAAGAGACACTGGGGTTGGCTTCAGGAGCCCAAAAATTGGATGAATCACACCCTGGAGTTGGCAGCAGCAGCAGGAGCCCAAACATTACTTTAAAGAGACACTGGGGTTGGCTTCAGGAGCCCAAAAATTGGATGATTCACACCCTGGAGTAGGCAGGAGTTGGCAGCAGCAGCAACAGGAGCCCAAACATTACTTTAAAGAGACACTGGAGTTGGCTTCAGGAGCCCAAACATTGGATGATTCACACCCTGGAGTTGGCAGGAGTTGGCAGCAGCAGCAACAGGAGACCAAACATTACTTTAAAGAGACACTGGGGTTGGCTTCAGGAGCCCAAAAACTGGATGATTCACACCCTGGAGTTGGCAGGAGTTGACAGCAGCAGCAACAGGAGCCCAAACATTACTTTAAAGAGACACTGAGGTTGGCTTCAGGAGCCCAAAAATTGGATGAATCACACCCTGGAGTTGGCAGCAGCAGCAGCCCAAACATTACTATAAAGAGACACTGGGGTTGGCTTCAGGAGCCCAAAAATTGGATGAATCACACCCTGGAGTTGGCAGCAGCAGCAGCAGCAGGAGCCCAAACATTACTTTAAAGAGACCCTGGGGTTAGCTTCAGGAGCCCAAAAATTGGATGAATCACACCCTGGAGTTGGCAGGAGTTGGCAGCAGCAGCAGCAGCAGCAACAGGAGCCCAAACATTACTTTAAAGAGACACTGGAGTTGGCTTCAGGAGCCCAAAAATTGGATGATACAAACCCTGGAGTTGGCAGCAGCAGCAGCGGGAGCCCAAATATTACTTTAAAGAGACCCTGGGGTTGGCTTCAGGAGCCCAAAAATTGGATGAATCACACCCTGGAGTTGGCAGGAGTTGGCAGCAGCAGCAGCAGCAACAGGAGCCCAAACATTACTTTAAAGAGACCCTGGGGTTAGCTTCAGGAGCCCAAAAATTGGATGAATCACACCCTGGAGTTGGCAGGAGTTGGCAGTAGCAGCAGCAGCAACAGGAGCCCAAACATTACTTTAAAGAGACACTGGAGTTGGCTTCAGGAGCCCAAAAATTTGATGATACAAACCCTGGAGTTGGCAGAAGCAGCAGCGGGAGCCCAAATATTACTTTAAAGAGACCCTGGGGTTGGCTTCAGGAGCCCAAAAATTGGATGAATCACACCCTGGAGTTGGCAGGAGTTGGCAGCAGCAGCAGCAGCAACAGGAGCCCAAACATTACTTTAAAGCGACACTGGAGTTGGCTTCAGGAGCCCAAAAATTGGATGATTCACACCCTGGAGTTGGCAGCAGCAGCAGCAGGAGCCCAAACATTACTTTAAAGAGACCCTGGGGTTGGCTTCAGGAGCCCAAAAATTGGATGAATCACACCCTGGAGTTGGCAGGAGTTGGCAGCAGCAGCAGCAGCAGGAGCCCAAACATTACTTTAAAGAGACACTGGGGTTGGCTTCAGGAGTCCAAAAATTGGATGATTCACACCCTGGAGTTGGCAGGAGTTGGCAGCAGCAGCAGCAACAGGAGCCCAAACATTACTTTAAAGAGACACTGGGGTTGGCTTCAGGAGCCCAAAAATTGGATGAATCACACCCTGGAGTTGGCAGCAGCAGCAGCCCAAACATTACTTTAAAGAGACACTGGGGTTGGCTTCAGGAGCCCAAAAATTGGATGATTCACACCCTGGAGTTGGCAGCAGCAGCAGCAGGAGCCCAAATATTACTTTAAAGAGACCATGGGGTTGGCATCAGGAGCCCAAAAATTGGATGAATAACACCCTGGAGTTGGCAGGAGTTGGCAGCAGCAGCAGCAGGAGGCCAAACATTACTTTAAAGAGACACTGGGGTTGGCTTCAGGAGCCCAAAAATTGGACGAATCACACCCTGGAGTTGGCAGAAGCAGCAGCCCAAACATTACTTCAAAGAGACACTGGGGTTGGCTTCAGGAGCCCAAAAATTGGATGAATCACACCCTGGAGTTGGCAGCAGCAGCAGGAGCCCAAACATTACTTTAAAGAGACACTGGGGTTGGCTTCAGGAGCCCAAAAATTGGATGATTCACACCCTGGAGTAGGCAGGAGTTGGCAGCAGCAGCAACAGGAGCCCAAACATTACTTTAAAGAGACACTGGAGTTGGCTTCAGGAGCCCAAACATTGGATGATTCACACCCTGGAGTTGGCAGGAGTTGGCAGCAGCAGCAACAGGAGACCAAACATTACTTTAAAGAGACACTGGGGTTGGCTTCAGGAGCCCAAAAACTGGATGATTCACACCCTGGAGTTGGCAGGAGTTGACAGCAGCAGCAACAGGAGCCCAAACATTACTTTAAAGAGACACTGAGGTTGGCTTCAGGAGCCCAAAAATTGGATGAATCACACCCTGGAGTTGGCAGCAGCAGCAGCCCAAACATTACTATAAAGAGACACTGGGGTTGGCTTCAGGAGCCCAAAAATTGGATGAATCACACCCTGGAGTTGGCAGCAGCAGCAGCAGCAGGAGCCCAAACATTACTTTAAAGAGACCCTGGGGTTAGCTTCAGGAGCCCAAAAATTGGATGAATCACACCCTGGAGTTGGCAGGAGTTGGCAGCAGCAGCAGCAGCAACAGGAGCCCAAACATTACTTTAAAGAGACACTGGAGTTGGCTTCAGGAGCCCAAAAATTGGATGATACAAACCCTGGAGTTGGCAGCAGCAGCAGCGGGAGCCCAAATATTACTTTAAAGAGACCCTGGGGTTGGCTTCAGGAGCCCAAAAATTGGATGAATCACACCCTGGAGTTGGCAGGAGTTGGCAGCAGCAGCAGCAGCAGCAACAGGAGCCCAAACATTACTTTAAAGAGACACTGGAGTTGGCTTCAGGAGCCCAAAAATTGGATGATTCACACCCTGGAGTTGGCAGCAGCAGCAGCAGCAGGAGCCCAAACATTACTTTAAAGAGACCCTGGGGTTGGCTTCAGGAGCCCAAAAACTTGGATGAATCACACCCTGGAGTTGGCAGAAGTTGGCAGCAGCAGCAGGAGCCCAAACATTACTTTAAAGAGACACTGGGGTTGGCTTCAGGAGCCCAAAAATTGGATGATTCACACCCTGGAGTTGGCAGCAGCAGCAGCAACAGGAGCCCAAACATTACTTTAAAGAGACACTGGGGTTGGCTTCAGGAGCCCAAAAATTGGATGAATCACACCCTGGAGTTGGCAGCAGCAGCAGCCCAAACATTACTTTAGAGAGACACTGGGGTTGGCTTCAGGAGCCCAAAAATTGGATGAATCACACCCTGGAGTTGGCAGCAGCAGCAGGAGCCCAAACATTACTTTAAAGAGACCATGGGGTTGGCTTCAGGAGCCCAAAAATTGGATGAATAACACCCTGGAGTTGGCAGGAGTTGGCAGCAGCAGCAGCAGCAGCAGGAGGCCAAACATTACTTTAAAGAGACACTGGGGTTGGCTTCAGGAGCCCAAAAATTGGATGAATCACACCCTGGAGTTGGCAGCAGCAGCAGCCCAAACATTACTTCAAAGAGACACTGGGGTTGGCTTCAGGAGCCCAAAAATTGGATGAATCACACCCTGGAGTTGGCAGCAGCAGCAGGAGCCCAAACATTACTTTAAAGAGACACTGGGGTTGGCTTCAGGAGCCCAAAAATTGGATGAATCACACCCTGGAGTTGGCAGCAGCAGCAGGAGCCCAAACATTACTTTAAAGAGACACTGGGGTTGGCTTCAGGAGCCCAAAAATTGGATGATTCACACCCTGGAGTAGGCAGGAGTTGGCAGCAGCAGCAACAGGAGCCCAAACATTACTTTAAAGAGACACTGGAGTTGGCTTCAGGAGCCCAAAAATTGGATGATTCACACCCTGGAGTTGGCAGGAGTTGGCAGCAGCAGCAACAGGAGACCAAACATTACTTTAAAGAGACACTGGGGTTGGCTTCAGGAGCCCAAAAATTGGATGATTCACACCCTGGAGTTGGCAGGAGTTGACAGCAGCAGCAGCAGCAACAGGAGCCCAAACATTACTTTAAAGAGACACTGGGGTTGGCTTCAGGAGCCCAAAAATTGGATGAATCACACCCTGGAGTTGGCAGCAGCAGCAGCCCAAACATTACTATAAAGAGACACTGGGGTTGGCTTCAGGAGCCCAAAAATTGGATGAATCACACCCTGGAGTTGGCAGCAGCAGCAGCAGCAGGAGCCCAAACATTACTTTAAAGAGACCCTGGGGTTAGCTTCAGGAGCCCAAAAATTGGATGAATCCCACCCTGGAGTTGGCAGGAGTTGGCAGCAGCAGCAGCAGCAACAGGAGCCCAAACATTACTTTAAAGAGACACTGGGGTTGGCTTCAGGAGCCCAAAAATTGGATGATTCACACCCTGGAGTTGGCAGGAGTTGGCAGCAGCAGCAACAGGAGCCCAAACATTTCTTTAAAGAGACACTGGGGTTGGCTTCAGGAGCCCAGAAATTGGATGATTCACACCCTGAAGTTGGCAGCAGCAGCAGCAGGAGCCCAAATATTACTTTAAAGAGACCCTGGGGTTGGCTTCAGGAGCCCAAAAATTGGATGAATCACACCCTGGAGTTGGCAGGAGATGGCAGCAGCAGCAGCAGCAACAGGAGCCCAAACATTACTTTTAAGAGACACTGGAGTTGGCTTCAGGAGCCCAAAAATTGGATGATTCACACCCTGGAGTTGGCAGGAGTTGGCAGCAGGAGCCCAAACATTACTTTAAAGAGACCCTGGGGTTGGCTTCAGGAGCCCAAAAATTGGATGAATCACACCCTGGAGTTGGCAGGAGTTGGCAGCAGCAGCAGCAACAGGAGCCCAAACATTACTTTAAAGAGACACTGGAGTTGGCTTCAGGAGCCCAAAAATTGGATGATTCAAACCCTGGAGTTGGCAGCAGCAGCAGCAGGAGCCCAAATATTACTTTAAAGAGACCCTGGGGTTGGCTTCAGGAGCCCAAAAATTGGATGAATCACACCCTGGAGTTGGCAGGAGTTGGCAGCAGCAGCAGCAACAGGAGCCCAAACATTACGTTAAAGAGACCCTGGGGTTGGCTTCAGGAGCCCAAAGATTGGATGAATCACACCCTGGAGTTGGCAGGAGTTGGCAGCAGCAGCAGCAGCAGCAACAGGAGCCCAAACATTACTTTAAAGAGACACTGGAGTTGGCTTCAGGAGCCCAAAAATTGGATGATTTCCACCCTGGAGTTGGCAGCAGCAGCAGCAGGAGCCCAAATATTACTTTAAAGAGACCCTGGGGTTGGCTTCAGGAGCCCACAAATTGGATGAATCACACCCTGGAGTTGGCAGGAGTTGGCAGCAGCAGCAGCAACAGGAGCCCAAACATTACTTTAAAGAGACACTGGAGTTGGCTTAAGGAGCCCAAAAATTGGATGATTCACACCCTGGAGTTGGCAGCAGCAGCAGGAGCCCAAACATTACTTTAAAGAGACACTGGAGTTGGCTTCAGGAGCCCAAAAATTGGATGATTCACACCCTGGAGTTGGCAGCAGCAGGAGCCCAAACATTACTTTAAAGAGACCCTGGGGTTGGCTTCAGGAGTCCAAAAATTGGATGAATCACACCCTGGAGTTGGCAGGAGTTGGCAGCAGCAGCAGCAGCAGCAGGAGCCCAAACATTAATTTAAAGAGACCCTGGGGTTGGCTTCAGGAGCCCAAAAATTGGATGAATCACACCCTGGAGTTGGCAGCAACAGCAGCAGGAGCCCAAACATTACTTTAAAGAGACCCTGGGGTTGGCTTCAGGAGCCCAAAAATTGGATGATTCACACCCTGGAGTTGGCAGCAGCAGCAGCAGCAGCAGCCCAAACATTACTTTAAAGAGACCCTGGGGTTGGCTTCAGGAGCCCAAAAATTGGATGAATCACACCCTGGAGTTGGCAGGAGTTGGAAGCAGCAGCAGCAGCAGCAGGAGCCCAAATATTACTTTAAAGAGACCCTGGGGTTGGCTTCAGGAGCCCAAAAATTGGATGAATCACACCCTGGAGTTGGCAGGAGTTGGCAGCAGCAGCAGCAACAGGAGCCTAAACATTACTTTAAAGAGACCCTGGGGTTGGCTTCAGGAGCCCAAAGATTGGATGAATCACACCCTGGAGTTGGCAGGAGTTGGCAGCAGCAGCAGCAGCAACAGGAGCCCAAACATTCCTTTAAAGAGACACTGGAGTTGGCTTCAGGAGCCCAAAAATTGGATGATTTCCACCCTGGAGTTGGCAGCAGCAGCAGCAGGAGCCCAAATATTACTTTAAAGAGACCCTGGGGTTGGCTTCAGGAGCCCACAAATTGGATGAATCACACCCTGGAGTTGGCAGGAGTTGGCAGCAGCAGCAGCAACAGGAGCCCAAACATTACTTTAAAGAGACACTGGAGTTGGCTTCAGGAGCCCAAAAATTGGATGATTCACACCCTGGAGTTGGCAGCAGCAGCAGCAGGAGCCCAAACATTACTTTAAAGAGACACTGGAGTTGGCTTCAGGAGCCCAAAAATTGGATGATTCACACCCTGGAGTTGGCAGCAGCAGGAGCCCAAACATTACTTTAAAGAGACCCTGGGGTTGGCTTCAGGAGTCCAAAAATTGGATGAATCACACCCTGGAGTTGGCAGGAGTTGGCAGCAGCAGCAGCAGCAGGAGCCCAAACATTAATTTAAAGAGACCCTGGGGTTGGCTTCAGGAGCCCAAAAATTGGATGAATCACACCCTGGAGTTGGCAGCAACAGCAGCAGGAGCCCAAACATTACTTTAAAGAGACCCTGGGGTTGGCTTCAGGAGCCCAAAAATTGGATGATTCACACCCTGGAGTTGGCAGCAGCAGCAGCAGGAGCCCAAACATTACTTTAAAGAGACCCTGGGGTTGGCTTCAGGAGCCCAAAAATTGGATGAATCACACCCTGGAGTTGGCAGGAGTTGGAAGCAGCAGCAGCAGCAACAGGAGCCCAAACATTACTTTAAAGAGACCCTGGGGTTGGCTTCAGGAGCCCAAAAATTGGATAAATCACACCCTGGAGTTGGCAGGAGTTGGCAGCAGCAGCAGCAGCAACAGGAGCCAAAACATTACTTTAAAGAGACACTGGAGTTGGCTTCAGGAGCCCAAAAATTGGATGATTCACACCCTGGAGTTGGCAGCAGCAGCAGCAGCAGGAGCCCAAATATTACTTTAAAGAGACTCTGGGGTTGGCTTCAGGAGCCCAAAAATTGGATGAATAACACCCTGGAGTTGGCAGGAGTTGGCAGCAGCAGCATCAGCAGCAGGAGGCCAAACATTACTTTAAAGAGACACTGGGGTTGGCTTCAGGAGCCCAAAAATTGGATGAATCACACCCTGGAGTTGGCAGCAGCAGCAGCCCAAACATTACTTTAAAGAGACACTGGGGTTGGCTTCAGGAGCCCAAAAATTGGATGAATCACACCCTGGAGTTGGCAGCAGCAGCAGGAGCCCAAACATTACTTTAAAGAGACACTGGGGTTGGCTTCAGGAGCCCAAAAATTGGATGATTCACACCCTGGAGTTGGCAGGAGTTGGCAGCAGCAGCAGCAGCAACAGGAGCCCAAACATTACTTTAAAGAGACACTGGAGTTGGCTTCAGGAGCCCAAAAATTGGATGATTCACACCCTGGAGTTGGCAGGAGTTGGCAGCAGCAGCAACAGGAGACCAAACATTACTTTAAAGAGACACTGGGGTTGGCTTCAGGAGCCCAAAAATTGGATGATTCACACCCTGGAGTTGGCAGGAGTTGGCAGCAGCAGCAGCAACAGGAGCCCAAACATTACTTTAAAGAGACACTGGGGTTGGCTTCAGGAGCCCAAAAATTGGATGAATCACACCCTGGAGTTGGCAGCAGCAGCAGCCCAAACATTACTTTAAAGAGACACTGGGGTTGGCTTCAGGAGCCCAAAAATTGGATGAATCACACCCTGGAGTTGGCAGCAGCAGCAGGAGCCCAAACATTACTTTAAAGAGACACTGGGGTTGGCTTCAGGAGCCCAAAAATTGGATGATTCACACCCTGGAGTTGGCAGGAGTTGGCAGCAGCAGCATCAGCAGCAGGAGGCCAAACATTACTTTAAAGAGACACTGGGGTTGGCTTCAGGAGCCCAAAAATTGGATGAATCACACCCTGGAGTTGGCAGCAGCAGCAGCCCAAACATTACTTTAAAGAGACACTGGGGTTGGCTTCAGGAGCCCAAAAATTGGATGAATCACACCCTGGAGATGGCAGCAGCAGCAGGAGCCCAAACATTACTTTAAAGAGACACTGGGGTTGGCTTCAGGAGCCCAAAAATTGGATGATTCACACCCTGGAGTTGGCAGGAGTTGGCAGCAGCAGAAGCAGCAACAGGAGCCCAAACATTACTTTAAAGAGACACTGGAGTTGGCTACAGGAGCCCAAAAATTGGATGATTCACACCCTGGAGTTGGCAGGAGTTGGCAGCAGCAGCAACAGGAGACCAAACATTACTTTAAAGAGACACTGGGGTTGGCTTCAGGAGCCCAAAAATTGGATGATTCACACCCTGGAGTTGGCAGGAGTTGGCAGCAGCAGCAGCAACAGGAGCCCAAACATTACTTTAAAGAGACACTGGGGTTGGCTTCAGGAGCCCAAAAATTGGATGAATCACACCCTGGAGTTGGCAGCAGCAGCAGCCCAAACATTACTTTAAAGAGACACTGGGGTTGGCTTCAGGAGCCCAAAAATTGGATGAATCACACCCTGGAGTTGGCAGCAGCAGCAGGAGCCCAAACATTACTTTAAAGAGACACTGGGGTTGGCTTCAGGAGCCCAAAAATTGGATGATTCACACCCTGGAGTTGGCAGCAGCAGCAGCAGGAGCCCAAATATTACTTTAAAGAGACCCTGGGGTTGGCTTCAGGAGCCCAAAAATTGGATGAATCACACCCTGGAGTTGGCAGCAGCAGCAGGAGCCCAAACATTACTTTAAAGAGACACTGGGGTTGGCTTCAGGAGCCCAAAAATTGGATGATTCACACCCTGGAGTTGGCAGGAGTTGGCAGCAGCAGCAGCAGCAGCAACAGGAGCCCAAACATTACTTTAAAGAGACACTGGAGTTGGCTTCAGGAGCCCAAAAATTGGATGATTCACACCCTGGAGTTGGCAGGAGTTGGCAGCAGCAGCAACAGGAGACCAAACATTACTTTAAAGAGACACTGGGGTTGGCTTCAGGAGCCCAAAAATTGGATGATTCACACCCTGGAGTTGGCAGGAGTTGGCAGCAGCAGCAGCAACAGGAGCCCAAACATTACTTTAAAGAGACACTGGGGTTGGCTTCAGGAGCCCAAAAATTGGATGAATCACACCCTGGAGTTGGCAGCAGCAGCAGCCCAAACATTACTTTAAAGAGACACTGGGGTTGGCTTCAGGAGCCCAAAAATTGGATGAATCACACCCTGGAGTTGGCAGCAGCAGCAGCCCAAACATTACTTTAAAGAGACACTGGGGTTGGCTTCAGGAGCCCAAAAATTGGATGATTCACACCCTGGAGTTGGCAGCAGCAGCAGCAGGAGCCCAAATATTACTTTAAAGAGACCCTGGGGTTGGCTTCAGGAGCCCAAAAATTGGATGAATCACACCCTGGAGTTGGCAGGAGTTGGCAGCAGCAGCAGCAGCAACAGGAGCCCAAACATTACTTTAAAGAGACACTGGGGTTGGCTTCAGGAGCCCAAAAATTGGATGATTCACACCCTGGAGTTGGCAGGAGTTGGCAGCAGCAGCAACAGGAGCCCAAACATTACTTTAAAGAGACACTGGGGTTGGCTTCAGGAGCCCAGAAATTGGATGATTCACACCCTGGAGTTGGCAGCAGCAGCAGCAGCAGCAGGAGCCCAAACATTACTTTAAAGAGAACCTGGGGTTAGCTTCAGGAGCCCAAAAATTGGATGAATCACACCCTGGAGTTGGCAGGAGTTGGCAGTAGCAGCAGCAGCAACAGGAGCCCAAACATTACTTTAAAGAGACACTGGAGTTGGCTTCAGGAGCCCAAAAATTGGATGATACAAACCCTGGAGTTGGCAGCAGCAGCAGCGGGAGCCCAAATATTACTTTAAAGAGACCCTGGGGTTGGCTTCAGGAGCCCAAAAATTGGATGAATCACACCCTGGAGTTGGCAGGAGTTGGCAGCAGCAGCAGCAGCAGCAACAGGAGCCCAAACATTACTTTAAAGCGACACTGGAGTTGGCTTCAGGAGCCCAAAAATTGGATGATTCACACCCTGGAGTTGGCAGCAGCAGCAGCAGGAGCCCAAACATTACTTTAAAGAGACCCTGGGGTTGGCTTCAGGAGCCCAAAAATTGGATGAATCACACCCTGGAGTTGGCAGGAGTTGGCAGCAGCAGCAGCAGCAGGAGCCCAAACATTACTTTAAAGAGACACTGGGGTTGGCTTCAGGAGTCCAAAAATTGGATGATTCACACCCTGGAGTTGGCAGGAGTTGGCAGCAGCAGCAGCAACAGGAGCCCAAACATTACTTTAAAGAGACACTGGGGTTGGCTTCAGGAGCCCAAAAATTGGATGAATCACACCCTGGAGTTGGCAGCAGCAGCAGCCCAAACATTACTTTAAAGAGACACTGGGGTTGGCTTCAGGAGCCCAAAAATTGGATGATTCACACCCTGGAGTTGGCAGCAGCAGCAGCAGGAGCCCAAATATTACTTTAAAGAGACCATGGGGTTGGCTTCAGGAGCCCAAAAATTGGATGAATAACACCCTGGAGTTGGCAGGAGTTGGCAGCAGCAGCAGCAGGAGGCCAAACATTACTTTAAAGAGACACTGGGGTTGGCTTCAGGAGCCCAAAAATTGGACGAATCACACCCTGGAGTTGGCAGAAGCAGCAGCCCAAACATTACTTCAAAGAGACACTGGGGTTGGCTTCAGGAGCCCAAAAATTGGATGAATCACACCCTGGAGTTGGCAGCAGCAGCAGGAGCCCAAACATTACTTTAAAGAGACACTGGGGTTGGCTTCAGGAGCCCAAAAATTGGATGATTCACACCCTGGAGTAGGCAGGAGTTGGCAGCAGCAGCAACAGGAGCCCAAACATTACTTTAAAGAGACACTGGAGTTGGCTTCAGGAGCCCAAAAATTGGATGATTCACACCCTGGAGTTGGCAGGAGTTGGCAGCAGCAGCAACAGGAGACCAAACATTACTTTAAAGAGACACTGGGGTTGGCTTCAGGAGCCCAAAAATTGGATGATTCACACCCTGGAGTTGGCAGGAGTTGACAGCAGCAGCAGCAGCAACAGGAGCCCAAACATTACTTTAAAGAGACACTGGGGTTGGCTTCAGGAGCCCAAAAATTGGATGAATCACACCCTGGAGTTGGCAGCAGCCCAAACATTACTATAAAGAGACACTGGGGTTGGCTTCAGGAGCCCAAAAATTGGATGAATCAAACCCTGGAGATGGCAGCAGCAGCAGCAGCAGCAGGAGCCCAAACATTACTTTAAAGAGACCCTGGGGTTAGCTTCAGGAGCCCAAAAATTGGATGAATCACACCCTGGAGTTGGCAGGAGTTGGCAGCAGCAGCAGCAGCAACAGGAGCCCAAACATTACTTTAAAGAGACACTGGAGTTGGCTTCAGGAGCCCAAAAATTGGATGATACAAACCCTGGAGTTGGCAGCAGCAGCAGCGGGAGCCCAAATATTACTTTAAAGAGACCCTGGGGTTGGCTTCAGGAGCCCAAAAATTGGATGAATCACACCCTGGAGTTGGCAGGAGTTGGCAGCAGCAGCAGCAACAGGAGCCCAAACATTACTTTAAAGAGACACTGGAGTTGGCTTCAGGAGCCCAAAAATTGGATGATTCACACCCTGGAGTTGGCAGCAGCAGCAGCAGGAGCCCAAACATTACTTTAAAGAGACCCTGGGGTTGGCTTCAGGAGCCCAAAAATTGGATGAATCACACCCTGGAGTTGGCAGAAGTTGGCAGCAGCAGCAGCAGCAGGAGCCCAAACATTACTTTAAAGAGACACTGGGGTTGGCTTCAGGAGCCCAAAAATTGGATGATTCACACCCTGGAGTTGGCAGCAGCAGCAGCAACAGGAGCCCAAACATTACTTTAAAGAGACACTGGGGTTGGCTTCAGGAGCCCAAAAATTGGATGAATCACACCCTGGAGTTGGCAGCAGCAGCAGCCCAAACATTACTTTAGAGAGACACTGGGGTTGGCTTCAGGAGCCCAAAAATTGGATGAATCACACCCTGGAGTTGGCAGCAGCAGCAGGAGCCCAAACATTACTTTAAAGAGACCATGGGGTTGGCTTCAGGAGCCCAAAAATTGGATGAATAACACCCTGGAGTTGGCAGGAGTTGGCAGCAGCAGCAGCAGCAGGAGGCCAAACATTACTTTAAAGAGACACTGGGGTTGGCTTCAGGAGCCCAAAAATTGGATGAATCACACCCTGGAGTTGGCAGCAGCAGCAGCCCAAACATTACTTCAAAGAGACACTGGGGTTGGCTTCAGGAGCCCAAAAATTGGATGAATCACACCCTGGAGTTGGCAGCAGCAGCAGGAGCCCAAACATTACTTTAAAGAGACACTGGGGTTGGCTTCAGGAGCCCAAAAATTGGATGAATCACACCCTGGAGTTGGCAGCAGCAGCAGGAGCCCAAACATTACTTTAAAGAGACACTGGGGTTGGCTTCAGGAGCCCAAAAATTGGATGAATCACACCCTGGAGTTGGCAGCAGCAGCAGGAGCCCAAACATTACTTTAAAGAGACACTGGGGTTGGCTTCAGGAGCCCAAAAATTGGATGATTCACACCCTGGAGTAGGCAGGAGTTGGCAGCAGCAGCAACAGGAGCCCAAACATTACTTTAAAGAGACACTGGAGTTGGCTTCAGGAGCCCAAAAATTGGATGATTCACACCCTGGAGTTGGCAGGAGTTGGCAGCAGCAGCAACAGGAGACCAAACATTACTTTAAAGAGACACTGGGGTTGGCTTCAGGAGCCCAAAAATTGGATGATTCACACCCTGGAGTTGGCAGGAGTTGACAGCAGCAGCAGCAGCAACAGGAGCCCAAACATTACTTTAAAGAGACACTGGGGTTGGCTTCAGGAGCCCAAAAATTGGATGAATCACACCCTGGAGTTGGCAGCAGCAGCAGCCCAAACATTACTATAAAGAGACACTGGGGTTGGCTTCAGGAGCCCAAAAATTGGATGAATCACACCCTGGAGTTGGCAGCAGCAGCAGCAGCAGCAGGAGCCCAAACATTACTTTAAAGAGACCCTGGGGTTAGCTTCAGGAGCCCAAAAATTGGATGAATCACACCCTGGAGTTGGCAGGAGTTGGCAGCAGCAGCAGCAGCAACAGGAGCCCAAACATTACTTTAAAGAGACACTGGAGTTGGCTTCAGGAGCCCAAAAATTGGATGATACAAACCCTGGAGTTGGCAGCAGCAGCAGCGGGAGCCCAAATATTACTTTAAAGAGACCCTGGGGTTGGCTTCAGGAGCCCAAAAATTGGATGAATCACACCCTGGAGTTGGCAGGAGTTGGCAGCAGCAGCAGCAGCAACAGGAGCCCAAACATTACTTTAAAGAGACACTGGGGTTGGCTTCAGGAGCCCAAAAATTGGATGATTCACACCCTGGAGTTGGCAGGAGTTGGCAGCAGCAGCAGCAACAGGAGCCCAAACATTACTTTAAAGAGACACTGGGGTTGGCTTCAGGAGCCCAAAAATTGGATGAATCACACCCTGGAGTTGGCAGCAGCAGCAGCCCAAACATTACTTTAGAGAGACACTGGGGTTGGCTTCAGGAGCCCAAAAATTGGATGAATCACACCCTGGAGTTGGCAGCAGCAGCAGGAGCCCAAACATTACTTTAAAGAGACCATGGGGTTGGCTTCAGGAGCCCAAAAATTGGATGAATAACACCCTGGAGTTGGCAGGAGTTGGCAGCAGCAGCAGCAGCAGCAGGAGGCCAAACATTACTTTAAAGAGACACTGGGGTTGGCTTCAGGAGCCCAAAAATTGGATGAATCACACCCTGGAGTTGGCAGCAGCAGCAGCAGCCCAAACATTACTTCAAAGAGACACTGGGGTTGGCTTCAGGAGCCCAAAAATTGGATGAATCACACCCTGGAGTTGGCAGCAGCAGCAGGAGCCCAAACATTACTTTAAAGAGACACTGGGGTTGGCTTCAGGAGCCCAAAAATTGGATGATTCACACCCTGGAGTAGGCAGGAGTTGGCAGCAGCAGCAGCAGCAACAGGAGCCCAAACATTACTTTAAAGAGACACTGGAGTTGGCTTCAGGAGCCCAAAAATTGGATGATTCACACCCTGGAGTTGGCAGGAGTTGGCAGCAGCAGCAGCAGCAACAGGAGACCAAACATTACTTTAAAGAGACACTGGGGTTGGCTTCAGGAGCCCAAAAATTGGATGATTCACACCCTGGATTTGCAGGAGTTGGCAGCAGCAGCAGCAGCAACAGGAGCCCAAACATTACTTTAAAGAGACACTGGGGTTGGCTTCAGGAGCCCAAAAATTGGATGAATCACACCCTGGAGTTGGCAGCAGCAGCAGGAGCCCAAACATTACTTTAAAGAGACACTGGGGTTGGCTTCAGGAGCCCAAAAATTGGATGATTCACACCCTGGAGTTGGCAGCAGCAGCAGGAGCCCAAATATTACTTTAAAGAGACCATGGGGTTGGCTTCAGGAGCCCAAAAATTGGATGAATCCCACCCTGGAGTTGGCAGGAGTTGGCAGCAGCAGCAACAGGAGCCCAAACATTACTTTAAAGAGACACTGGGGTTGGCTTCAGGAGCCCAAAAATTGGATGATTCACACCCTGGAGTTGGCAGGAGTTGGCAGCAGCAGCAACAGGAGCCCAAACATTTCTTTAAAGAGACCCTGGGGTTGGCTTCAGGAGCCCAAAAATTGGATGAATCACACCCTGGAGTTGGCAGGAGATGGCAGCAGCAGCAGCAGCAACAGGAGCCCAAACATTACTTTTAAGAGACACTGGAGTTGGCTTCAGGAGCCCAAAAATTGGATGATTCACACCCTGGAGTTGGCAGGAGTTGGCAGCAGGAGCCCAAACATTACTTTAAAGAGACCCTGGGGTTGGCTTCAGGAGCCCAAAAATTGGATGAATCACACCCTGGAGTTGGCAGGAGTTGGCAGCAGCAGCAGCAACAGGAGCCCAAACATTACTTTAAAGAGACACTGGAGTTGGCTTCAGGAGCCCAAAAATTGGATGATTCACACCCTGGAGTTGGCAGCAGCAGCAGCAGGAGCCCAAATATTACTTTAAAGAGACCCTGGGGTTGGCTTCAGGAGCCCAAAAATTGGATGAATCACACCCTGGAGTTGGCAGGAGTTGGCAGCAGCAGCAGCAACAGGAGCCCAAACATTACTTTAAAGAGACCCTGGGGTTGGCTTCAGGAGCCCAAAGATTGGATGAATCACACCCTGGAGTTGGCAGGAGTTGGCAGCAGCAGCAGCAGCAGCAACAGGAGCCCAAACATTACTTTAAAGAGACACTGGAGTTGGCTTCAGGAGCCCAAAAATTGGATGATTTCCACCCTGGAGTTGGCAGCAGCAGCAGCAGGAGCCCAAATATTACTTTAAAGAGACCCTGGGGTTGGCTTCAGGAGCCCACAAATTGGATGAATCACACCCTGGAGTTGGCAGGAGTTGGCAGCAGCAGCAGCAACAGGAGCCCAAACATTACTTTAAAGAGACACTGGAGTTGGCTTAAGGAGCCCAAAAATTGGATGATTCACACCCTGGAGTTGGCAGCAGCAGCAGCAGGAGCCCAAACATTACTTTAAAGAGACCCTGGGGTTGGCTTCAGGAGTCCAAAAATTGGATGAATCACGCCCTGGAGTTGGCAGGAGCTGGCAGCAGCAGCAGCAGCAGCAGGAGCCCAAACATTAATTTAAAGAGACCCTGGGGTTGGCTTCAGGAGCCCAAAAATTGGATGAATCACACCCTGGAGTTGGCAGCAACAGCAGCAGGAGCCCAAACATTACTTTAAAGAGACCCTGGGGTTGGCTTCAGGAGCCCAAAAATTGGATGATTCACACCCTGGAGTTGGCAGCAGCAGCAGCAGCAGCAGCCCAAACATTACTTTAAAGAGACCCTGGGGTTGGCTTCAGGAGCCCAAAAATTGGATGAATCACACCCTGGAGTTGGCAGGAGTTGGAAGCAGCAGCAGCAGCAGGAGCCCAAATATTACTTTAAAGAGACCCTGGGGTTGGCTTCAGGAGCCCAAAAATTGGATGAATCACACCCTGGAGTTGGCAGGAGTTGGCAGCAGCAGCAGCAACAGGAGCCTAAACATTACTTTAAAGAGACCCTGGGGTTGGCTTCAGGAGCCCAAAGATTGGATGAATCACACCCTGGAGTTGGCAGGAGTTGGCAGCAGCAGCAGCAGCAACAGGAGCCCAAACATTCCTTTAAAGAGACACTGGAGTTGGCTTCAGGAGCCCAAAAATTGGATGATTTCCACCCTGGAGTTGGCAGCAGCAGCAGCAGGAGCCCAAATATTACTTTAAAGAGACCCTGGGGTTGGCTTCAGGAGCCCACAAATTGGATGAATCACACCCTGGAGTTGGCAGGAGTTGGCAGCAGCAGCAGCAACAGGAGCCCAAACATTACTTTAAAGAGACACTGGAGTTGGCTTCAGGAGCCCAAAAATTGGATGATTCACACCCTGGAGTTGGCAGCAGCAGCAGCAGGAGCCCAAACATTACTTTAAAGAGACACTGGAGTTGGCTTCAGGAGCCCAAAAATTGGATGATTCACACCCTGGAGTTGGCAGCAGCAGGAGCCCAAACATTACTTTAAAGAGACCCTGGGGTTGGCTTCAGGAGTCCAAAAATTGGATGAATCACACCCTGGAGTTGGCAGGAGTTGGCAGCAGCAGCAGCAGCAGGAGCCCAAACATTAATTTAAAGAGACACTGGGGTTGGCTTCAGGAGCCCAAAAATTGGATGAATCACACCCTGGAGTTGGCAGCAACAGCAGCAGGAGCCCAAACATTACTTTAAAGAGACCCTGGGGTTGGCTTCAGGAGCCCAAAAATTGGATGATTCACACCCTGGAGTTGGCAGCAGCAGCAGCAGGAGCCCAAACATTACTTTAAAGAGACCCTGGGGTTGGCTTCAGGAGCCCAAAAATTGGATGAATCACACCCTGGAGTTGGCAGGAGTTGGAAGCAGCAGCAGCAGCAACAGGAGCCCAAACATTACTTTAAAGAGACCCTGGGGTTGGCTTCAGGAGCCCAAAAATTGGATAAATCACACCCTGGAGTTGGCAGGAGTTGGCAGCAGCAGCAGCAGCAACAGGAGCCAAAACATTACTTTAAAGAGACACTGGAGTTGGCTTCAGGAGCCCAAAAATTGGATGATTCACACCCTGGAGTTGGCAGCAGCAGCAGCAGGAGCCCAAATATTACTTTAAAGAGACTCTGGGGTTGGCTTCAGGAGCCCAAAAATTGGATGAATCACACCCTGGAGTTGGCAGCTGCAGCAGCAGGAGCCCAAATATTACTTTAAAGAGACCCTGGGGTTGGCTTCAGGAGCCCAAAAATTGAATGATTCACACCCTGGAGTTGGCAGCAGCAGCAGGAGCCCAAATATTACTGTAAAGAGACCCTGGGGTTGGCTTCAGGAGCCCAAAAATTGGATGATTCACACCCTGGAGTTGGCATCAGCAGGAGCCCAAAAATTGGCCTAAAGACATAAATAAGTTTTGCACCATTTGGAAAGTGTAAAACGTGGCACCATGCTGAATCTAGTCGCATGCATCAGGCATTGGTGGGTGGAAATCCTGGCTGATCCATCCCTGATTCATTTTGACAAAGGTGAGTCTCTCCACATTTTTAGTTGACAGACGAGTTCTCCTCGCCGTAACTATGGCCCCCGCCGCACTAAACACCCGCTCAGATGGCACGCTACTTGCCGGGCAGGACAGCTTTTCCAGGGCAAACTCTGCTAGCTGCGGCCAGAAATCAAGCTTGGCTGCCCAGAAGTCCAGCGGATCCTCAAGGTGTGTTGGCATGGTCATGTCAAAGTATGACATGACCTGCTGGTTCAGGTCCTGCTCCAGGTCTTCCTGCTGCTCATGAGTAGCCTCACTATGCGGGTGTAGAAAGCTACTCATTAGCGACTGAAGACTGAGGCTGCTGCTGATGGGGCTGCTGCTGCTGCTCCTGCCAACCCCCCCAGCCGCCAATGGCAGTGGAAGGTGAGTGCAGAGGTCCCCTCGAGTCAGACCTGCGAGAGTATGGACCATGGCGCAGATAGGCATCGGCCAACTGCCTACGTAGAATGTCTTTGTAGTAGTTAAGTTTGTCCTCCCTCTCGGTGGGTTTAGAAAATGCCCCCATTTTGTGCCGGAAGCGAGGGTCCAATAAGGTGGACAGCCAGAAGTCATCCCGCCGACAGATGGAAACAATTCTGGGGTCACTACGCAAGCACGCAAGCATGCTTCCTGCCATTTGCGCAAGTGACTCGGATGGACTACCTGTCTCCATCTCCACTGCATACCTCTGTCTCGCCTTCCTCAAAAACCTCTAGCTCCTCTGGCTGCTCCTGCTCCTCCTCTCCTGTCCGCTGACTAGATAAACCAGCCATTTCACCAAGCCTAAACTGTGTTTCGCTGGGAAACTCCTCCTCCTCTTCCTCCTCCTCCTCCAGTTCAGCTCCAACGGGGTTCATGTGGCCGTAAGATGTAAACGCCATGTCTCCAGTGCCCTGACCAGCCATGGTTTCCAACATGTGCTGTAGTACATGAAGCAGTGGAATCACGTCGTTCATCCCGTAATCCTGCCGACTGACAAATAAAGTGGCTTCCTCAAAGGGCCTGAGCAAACGGCAGGTGTCACGTATGAGCTGCCACTGGTTGACATTGAAGTTACACAGGGGAGTCCCCCTATCTGCTTGGATCATCAGGAAATCCGTGATGGCTTTTCTCTGTTCATATAATCGGTCCAACATGTGAAGGGTGGAATTCCAACGGGTGGAAACATCGCAAATCAGACTATGTTGGGGGATACCATTCTGACGCTGTAGCTCAAGAAGGGTGTGTTTGGCGGTGTATGAGTGGCTGAAGTGCATGCAAAGTTTCCTTGAAGTTGTTAGGATGTCTTGCAGATGGGGGGAACACTTCAGAAACTGCTTGACAACCAGATTGAAGACGTGAGCCATGCAGGGGGCATGGGTCAGGCTTCCTTGGCGCAGCGCAGACAAAATGTTCTTCCCATTGTCGGTAACCATGATTCCCATTTTAAGTTTTCTTGGAGTAAGCCATGTTTGGATTTCCTGATGAATACATTTAAGCAGTTCCTCCCCTGTGTGACTCCGTTCGCCAGGAGGCCGAGTCGCACGGTGTCACAGGCCCAACGGGCAGGGAGCGCGGAGGCCGAAGCGGCGTGACCTGTCCAAGTTGCTGCTGCTGCTGCAAAGGGACCACATTCACCCAGTGGGCCGTAAACGACATGTACTGTCCCTGACCGTAGTTACAGCTCCAGATGTTTGCTACACACCGACAGGCTCAAGGACTGGCCCACCTTCTGTTCAACAAAAGTGTGCAGTGCTGGTACTGCCTTCTTGGCAAAGAAATGACGGCTTGGGACTCTCCACCTCGGCTCGGCACAAGCCATCAGTTCTCTGAAAGGTGCAGATTATACCACCTGAAAAGGGAGCGACTGCAGCACCAGCAACTTGGACAGGAGCACATTCAGCTTCTGAGCCGTAGGATGAGTGGGCGCATACTGCTGTCTCTTGGACATGGCTTCGCTGATGGATTGCTGGCTGGATGCATGACTTGGAGGAGGAGGAGCAGGAGTGACAGAGGATGGGTATGACGCACAGCTGCCTTCGGCTGAGGTGCTGGAGCCTTGGCTGGCAGAAATTGGGAGCGGCGTGCCACTTGGTGAGGAAGCAGACTGGACCACCCCTTGGGAGCCTCGGTTCTCCCAGGTCGCTTTATGGTGACGCATCATGTTGACGCAGGGCCGTGGTGCCAACATTTGGACCCTGGCCACGCTTCACCTTTTGCCTACATATCTTGCATGTGGCCATGTTACCCTCCTGCGGATGCTTCAGGAAAAACTGCCACACTGTCGAGTAGCTACTTTTCCCACCCCCTGGCCTCACTGATTCACTGCTGCTGTTGCCAACTCCAGGAACCCCTGCTCCACTACCTCCCGATAAGGTAGACTGCCGCACAGCAGGTGCTCTACCCCGGCCCCGGCCGGCTCCAGCCTTTGGAATTGTGCCCCCATGCTGACTGCTACCACCTTGCTGCCTCAGCTGCTGACTCCGGGGCAACCTGCGCCCCTCTTCTCCTGATGATGACGATGAAGCCCCTTCATCACCCGGCTCCCAAGTGCGATCGGCTTCATCGTCATCATCATTATCACCGAGTTGTGGCTGTACGTCACTGATGTTCGTGGATTCGTCAACAGTGTCTGGCGCAGGAGCTGGAACGCTCGCAGCACCCACGACACTGTCCACATCACTATTTGTCTGCCTAGCTAAAGAAGCCACCTCCATTTCTTGGCTGGGCAGTAGCTGCTGACTGTCCTCTATCTGATCGTCCTCCTCACTAAAGAGTGGAGCTGAACCCAAAGCATAGGATACGTCGCTGGGGGAGGGAACGGCGTAGGACAGAGGCAATGGGAGGACAGGGACTGCTCTCGGGGCATGCCAACTCAGGGTTGTGTCAGAGGAACCTACCGACCCTAGACTGGGGGTCTCAGACGTAAGTTGTGATGATGTTGTTGATGAGCGCGTCAACCAATCTACCACGACAGATGCGTTACTGGTGGAGACCCGACCGGTAGCAGATACTGGCAGATTAGGTCTCTCAGCGTGACTCCTGCTGCTACTGGCCCCTAGTCTGCTGCGAGCTCTGCCTGCGGAATCTTGGCCTCTGCCACTCCTCTTTTCACTTCCAGGCACTTGTCTGCCCGACATAGTCTAACTGGCGTGGTAGTAGGTGATATTTTAAGAACCCCCAGGCAGCGGTGGGTCTATATGAAACAGAATATAATGCACACCAAAAGTGAGCAGTAACACTCAGCCTCCAACAGGCCTGCCTAGTGTAAATAAGAGAGCTGCTTAGTGTAAATAAAGAGGGGTATGCTATGTTACAGAATGGGATGCCCCAACAGCCAGCAGTGCACCTGGCAGCAGTAAGACTGTGCACAGCAAGTGTCTTTATCAGGCCAAATGATTTTTAGAATAAGTGCAAATGGTTATGGTATTAAATAGAGGCTGGTGTAGTCACAGAATGGGATGCCCCAACCAGAGTGCACCTGGGAGCAGTACTATGCACAGCAAAAGTGTCTTTATCAGGCCAAATGACTTTTAGAATAAGTGCAAATGGTTATGGTATTAAATAGAGGCTGGTGTAGTCACAGAATGGGATGCCCCAACCAGAGTGCACCTGGGAGCAGTACTATGCACAGCAAAAGTGTCTTTATCAGGCCAAATGACTTTTAGAATAAGTGCAAATGGTTATGGTATTAAATAGAGGCTGGTGTAGTCACAGAATGGGATGCCCCAACCAGAGTGCACCTGGGAGCAGTACTATGCACAGCAAAAGTGTCTTTATCAGGCCAAATGACTTTTAGAATAAGTGCAAATGGTTATGGTATTAAATAGAGGCTGGTGTAGTCACAGAATGCGATGCCCCAACCAGAGTGCACCTGGGAGCAGTACTATGCACAGCAAAAGTGTCTTTATCAGGCCAAATGACTTTTAGAATAAGTGCAAAGGGTTATGGTATTAAATAGAGGCTGGTGTAGTCACAGAATGGGATGCCTCACAGCAGAGTGCACCTGGGAGCAGTACTATGCACAGCAAAAGTGTCTTTATCAGGCCAAATGACTTTTAGAATAAGTGCAAATGGTTATGGTATTAAATAGAGGCTGGTGTAGTCACAGAATGGGATGCCCCAACCAGAGTGCACCTGGGAGCAGTACTATGCACAGCAAAAGTGTCTTTATCAGGCCAAATGACTTTTAGAATAAGTGCAAATGGTTATGGTATTAAATAGAGGCTGGTGTAGTCACAGAATGGGATGCCCCAACCAGAGTGCACCTGGGAGCAGTACTATGCACAGCAAAAGTTTCTTTATCAGGCCAAATGACTTTTAGAATAAGTGCAAATGGTTATGGTATTAAATAGAGGCTGGTGTAGTCACAGAATGGGATGCCCCAACCAGAGTGCACCTGGGAGCAGTACTATGCACAGCAAAAGTGTCTTTATCAGGCCAAATGACTTTTAGAATAAGTGCAAAGGGTTATGGTATTAAATAGAGGCTGGTGTAGTCACAGAATGGGATGCCTCACAGCAGAGTGCACCTGGGAGCAGTACTATGCACAGCAAAAGTGTCTTTATCAGGCCAAATGACTTTTAGAATAAGTGCAAATGGTTATGGTATTAAATAGAGGCTGGTGTAGTCACAGAATGGGATGCCTCACAGCAGACTTGAGATCAATTCAGTATATATGCACAGTAAGTGTATAAGCAGCCTGAAAACGCTAACAAAGCCAGTCAGCCAGCCAGTAACACTCAGGCTGGATGAAAAAAAAAAAATCTCCCTGTGACTGCCTCCGATTTTTCCTAACTTTCCTTGTTTTTCGCGGACTTTCTGTCTGTCTCCTGCCTGTCTCCTGCCTGTCTCCAGCCTGTCCCTGTCTGTCCCTGTCTGTCTAACTGTCTCTCTCCCTGCCTACAGCAGCGTCCTGTCTCTCACGAATGCAATAGAGAAATGAGGAAAAGCAAGATGGCCGCCGGCCTTAAATAGCGCTGTGACGTCACCGGGCTTGCTGGCTGCTGATAGACTGCATGTGACTGTCCCAGCTTGCACTGGCGCGGGGTTGATGTCTGGACATGTCCCGTCCGCCATCTTAGAATGCCTGTAATGTAAATGAATGGATGTTAAAGGAAAACTTCGAGCGATCGAATCGCGGGGAAATTCGGATTCGATCCGAATCGAATTTTTCATGAAATTCGGATCGAATCCGGGTTCGTCCGGATTGATTCGCTCATCCCTACTCCTGAGGATTTTCCTTACATGGGGGGCACAGAGGCCAAGGAGGTGGCATCATTTTGTATGGATATGTCAACGGCACCATCAGTGGAAAGGGGAACATTATCAGAATGCACAGCACCGTCTCTTGTGGAAAAGTGCTTTTTCAACAAAAGTGTTCTACAAAACATAAACAAATCCTTGATAGTCTCAAATTTGTCAATCTGACTGGTAGGAGAAAAACTTAAAACCATACTCAAACTGACCTTTCCACCAGCGATAGCTCATATTGAAGTGCACCCAGAGCTTTGACTTGTGGCTTCTAGATCTATGTTCTCTGCCATTTTGAGCACTAGGACACCAGTCTCAAAAGATCCCAAATAGTTCTCCCGTTGTTCCATTGTCTGTTTTCTCTTTCTCCTAAATTTCTTGCCACCCCTCCTCTTCCTTCTCCTGTATCTCCTCACCTTTCGCTGCCTGTGGATAAAAAATTGTCCTTCCAGAGATTGATAAAAAGTATGGCTAGAGACAGAGGAACTACTACTGGTAGGGCGGTGGACATAACGGCCACATCACCCCCCTCCCATTGCAGTGATGTCCCTTTTCATAAATTCTGTGCTCCTCTCTGCCTTTCTTATCTCTAGCCATCTTCGTTCGCTTATTTTGAATAATCCCTTCTTCATAACGATCCAAATCCCTTTTAAGGGAAAATACTGCATGCAGCTAATTTCTAATACAGTTTATGAAGTTCCACCTTAGCCTTCATCAGCAACTCCTTATCAAATTCAATTAACATATTAATAAGTGCCAAAGAACGTAAGTGTAAATGTTATTTTATGGGTTTTGAATGGGTGAGAGCTGAGAGTTGGGGAAGAGCTGGTAAAGAAGGCAGGGTGGGAGGTGCGTTAATATTGGGTGTTGTAGAGTAAGCTTTGTAGGATGGCTTCCTATATCAGAAGATTTACTTGATTCTCTTTTAATATGTGGTGAAACATGGTTATATGAGTAAGTTATATGTTTATTATGTTATCAGTTGGTGGGGTTTTATGGTTACTAAATGTTGCCAATAGGTAGGTATGGCAGTCATGCACCTCAACTGCAACTTCTAGGAAGCAGGACTCCTAGAGTTAGCATTAAGTGTGCATGGTTCTGATAGGGACTCTTAGAAAGGAGGAACGGGTTTACTTTGTATTATTGTAATTTGTTTTAGCTCATATTATTCTATTTCCCTGTTTTCTCTTACTGCAGGAAGGACTGGGGCGATTATGTTCTATAACAATCTGGGGGGAACCAAGGCTGAGGGGCTGTTATTTTTACTTTTTCTTATCTATTGTTTGCTCTATTTCTACTACTTTCACCTGGAGGATTTTAATTGAACATTATTGGGAAGTGAGAGGGTTTTCTCTGGATCATCTGCTAGGGGACTTTAATAGGGACTTGCAATGTATTTATGACTTCTAATATTGGTTAGTTTTAAGTTGCTACCCACAATGTCCAAGAATTGAATTCCAAAATAAACGTGCAAAAGCTTTTAAGAACTACTCATCCATCCATATTATCTTTATTCGGGAAACTAATTTCTCTGTGAAATCTTATTCGTCTTACTTTAGCTAGAAATTTAAGACCTTATTTTAGCAAGTAGCAGGGAAAAGAAGAGGGAGGTGGGTGTTTTTTAGATAATTTTAACACTTTTTCACATAATTCCACGATCCAGAATCCGGAAGCTAGTTATAATATGGTATTCTTGAGGTGGTATGAGCAGACCCACCCAGTTGTACTAACATTATAGGCTTTTACAATAAAACCCCCAAATTTAGATGGTATATTAACAAATCCCTTCTGAGCAAAGGAGAGGTGAAATAAGAGACAATTTTCACCATAATTCCCAATTACATACTTCCCTCTTAATTAATTGGGTGGCTCACAATGCTGTTTTATGGTGATCAATATTCAAGCCTCAATATCAACTGACCCCGCGCTAATAAACAATTTTATATATAGTATTGCACATTTACTTAAAATAATTAAAGTCCGCCTTAGAGACAAAAATCTTCAGAGTGAATCAGCCGGTGTATTAACCTTCATTTAACTCGTGAATCCAGAACCACCACCAATATGCACAAACCAGCTAGCCCATATACGCAGGCTTTCTAATTTCAATCAATTGCATGTAGATCCGCTTCAAAGTAAGCTCCAACCGCCCTCAATATCTCTAACTTCATTTCTTTTGTTAAGCCTCCTATTGTCCTCAATAGGGTTTTTTTTCTACCATTAATTACCGGTGGGCATATATGAGGAATGAAAAAAGGGAAAAAAATCCAATCGTGTAGTACTATTTGATACTGAGGCTTGAATATTGATTATTAGGACATTAACAAATTTATGACACTGGTTTGTTGGCCCCTGCGCATGGTTATAGAACTTTTATTGTAAAAAGTTGCAAGCGCGATTGTATTCAATTTGTTTTACATTGTTTTATGGGGATATTTTATCCAAATAGCAAGCAGAGCCAAGCGTTAGTCAGAGAATGCTATAAGGGATAAAGAACACCTACTGGTGAAGCTTAGTAATGCCCACCAAAAAACCTAATAAAGAGCTTTTGACTAGACTTGATCATCTCCGTACAGATTTAAAGATTCTACTTAGCAGTAAGGACGAAAAGCAACTAAGATAGGGCAAGCATAAGTTTTACAGTGCAGGTGACAAATCTCTCTCTTCATGAGAAGACTAGCTCCTAGAAGTAAGACATTCACTATTTCCAAACAATCTAGTGATCCCTAAAATGTGGTAGCGAAGTTTCTGGAATTTCATAAAAACTGTATGCCAGCCCTCCTGAATTTCTGTTTCAAGGAGTCACATTCTCAAAACGTACCCCTGCACATAGGGATCAGTTGAATGTGGAGTTCAGGGAAAAGGATGTATTAGCAGCAATTAGAACTCTGAGAAATAGAAAGGCCCCTGGTCCGGATGGCTTTACAGGATTGTATTTTAAGAAATTCAGTAGTGGATTAGATCCACATCTACTACTTCTTTAATGGAATTAGAAACAGAGGGAATTTGGACAGTAGTTTGAACTTGACACTTATAAGCATAATTCTGAAGCCAGGATGGGATCCGAATATCTGTAGAAATTTTGCTTATAAATATGGACTTGAAGCTGATGGCCAAAATTCAGGCTATGCAACAAAATCATTTTTTGGCTCAATATATTCACCTTGGTTAAGTGGGTTACACTTAACAGGTCATCAAGCACCTGATCAATCAGTATTCACAGTTGAGTCTGGTTGGGATGGTGAGGGGCATAGACAATGTATGGTCCTACACTAGACCTACACAAAGCACTTGATGCTTGGAATTATTTATTTTACGTACTAGAGAAACGGAATTTTTTTTTTGATTAGCTTGATTTTTTTGTTCAGAGTATGATATGCCAAGAAGTGAATATTTTAGAGGGTGGAGGTCTCACATTTCATTCATTCCCTGGTGTTTCAATATTAAAATATTGACCACATATGATCAATATTATCTCAAGAAACCCAGGGCCTCAGAGGGAATCACTCTTCTTCATGATCTTTTGTCTGTGTAGACAGGTAAATTTCCATACATAGTGGGTGGTATGGGTGGGTATGATGGGTGGGTATAGTGGGTGCTATGGGTGGGTATGGTGGGTGCTATGGGTGGGTATGGTGGGCGCTATGGGTGGGTGTGGTGGGTGGTGTGGAGGGTGAACAACCTGGATGTGGGATAAAGTGACTAGTTCGTTAGGACAGCTAAACATCCCATGGTAGGCCTGTTGGGAACAAAACCTAAAAACATTAGAGGTTCCTCTTAAGTACTTCTGTTCTATGTCTGCATAGCAGCTAATGCTACTATTGCTAAGAAATGGAAATGACACAGGGTCAGATGGACGAATTTTATTTTCATGTTTAACTGGATATGAGGAAACGAACATTTAAGCAGCATTTTTGGTTTATGAATCAGGATTTAAAGAATTATGGGGTTCATGGGGGTCCAAGTATGACGGCACTGATGTTCTATTTTTTGCCTGGCTTTTTATTTTGCTCTCTATGCACTCTCTTTTTCTCTAGGTACTAATTAATGATCTTTCTCAAACCTTTCCGATGCCTGCTTTTTCATAGTTTATATTGAATAGAGCATTTCTGTGATGTTGTTGATATTTCATGGTAAACCACATTTCATACGGACATTGTGATTGTTGTGATATACTCATGTAAAATGAAGACAAATAAAAATTATTGATACTAAAATGCTGTCAGTGCCAGTTCATAATTGCAGGTGCAGTTAGGAGATGGGTTAGCACTCTTGCCGCCGCTCAGAAGGAGCTGAAATGGAGCTGTCTGGTGTTTTTCTTAAATTGAGCTCCCAATCTCTTGGTTGCTTATTTATTCTCTGCCTTCATCCTCCTATATAAAAGATTATTGCTTATAGCCAAAAAATAAATTAATTGTATATATGTACTAGGTGAATAAAGCTGATTTGTCTCTGATGTTTTTTAACCTTTTAGGGCCCTGTAGGATGAGCTGGTAACAGCAGGAATTCAGGCTTCATAGCATTTTGTCAAACTGTTTTGCTTACAGGTGAACTACTACAATCCCCGTGGTCACATGACCTAGATTCAGACAGCAGCTAAAGGGGGTCTATAATTCTAGAATAGCAGAACAGAATAAACAGAAAGTGGTGGAATCATCAGAATCACAAACAGTACAATACAGTCTACAGCACACTAAGACTGGCCCCACCAGGCCGTTTGTGGAGTGCTCGTGCTTTCAGCCAATCGTCCCACAATCACTTGCAGTGCTTGTAGGGCATTCAGCGCTCGTGTTCTTCACTCACATGAAGGGGGACCACTAGTGCTGCGCCCTTAGGATGCTGCTGGCAGGGCTTTTGTTGAGTACACAGAATGCTCCGCAAATGCCCGAAGTACATGTAAAAGCACCCATAGATTACTATGGGTGGCTTTTCACGGGCCGCTCACCTGAAAGCATGAATGCCCCGCATCCACGCTGGTGTGAAACTAGCCTCAGTAATTAGTTTTCAGAGTGAAACCTAATTACTACACCTGTGCATATGTTTGCAGATCTGCAATATATGACCTGTTGCTAGGTATTGAGGAGAGGGTTAATAAGCACCAGTGGTCTACAGTATTGCCAATTTTAGCATTTGCTGGATGATAAAGTACCACTGTTAGCTGGATTCTGATTACCTGTTGCCAACTATTGCTTTGGCTGACCCTGCTGCCTGGACCGACACCTGCCTGACTTTGAGCTTGTTTACCCATCTGTACCATGGACCCTCTGACAACTCGGTGTAACCCCCTGGCTTGACCCTTGATCATTCTCCTATGTATCCCCTTAGAACCCCTGAATCGGAAGGACTGTCATTCTCATGTATGACTTCAGCCAGCCTGACTTCTGCCCAGCCTCGTCCCTAGTTCACCTGCCCTCACCCTGTAAGTCCACATCCTTTGTGCTATCTAAGTCCTGGAATTGGGGGTTGCAGACTTAACTGAAGGCGTGTGTCCTACGGAGCCTGAAAATAAGCCTTGGTTGTAGCACTAGAACTGCCTAAGCAAATTCAGCAAAGTCACAGAGCTGGCACTGGAGTAGCCCATGTGGATAAGGTCATTTAACAGCTGCTACCTAGGTTATAATGATGGGTCACCAGTAGAGATGAGCGAACCGGTTCGGACGAACCGGAATTCGCTCCGAATTTCAGGAAATATTCGATTCGGCACGAACCCGAATATTTTGTGGTTCATGCCGATCGAATTTTTCCTGAAATTAAAAAAAAAAAAAGCCGGCATGGTGGGAGCCGGCCGGCCCGCTCCCACCATGCCGGCATTTAAAAAAAAAAAAACATTTTTGCCGGCATGGTGGGAGCGGGCCGGCCGGTTCCGCGCTGACAGCGGAACCGGCCGGCGGGCCGGTAAAGCCGGCCGGCCTGCTCCCACCATGCCGGCATTAAAAAAAAAAAAAAAAAAGCCTTTTTGCCGGCATGGTGGGAGCGGGCCGGCCGGCTCCGCTGTCAGCGGAACCGGCCGGCCCGCTCCCACCATGCCGGCATTTAAAAAAAAAGCAAACACTTACCTGCAGGTCCGGAGCGTGGAGGCCGGCGCCGCTCTCAGCTGTCATCTGAGGGCGCGTCATCAGAGGCGCCCTCTGATGACGCTCCCACCATGCCGGCAAAAATGCTTTTTTTTTTTGTTTGTTTTTTAAATGCCGGCATGGTGGGAGCGGGCCGGCCGGCATCAGAGGCGCCCTCTGATGACGCTCCCACCATGCCGGCAAAAATCCTTTTTTTTTTGTTTGTTTTTTAAATGCCGGCATGGTGGGAGCGGGCCGGCCGGTTCCGCTGTCGGCGCGGAACCGGCCGGCCCGCTCCCACCATGCCGGCAAAAATGCTTTTTTATTTTTTTTTTTTTTTTTTTAAATGCCGGCATGGTGGGAGCGGGCCGGCTCCCACCATGCCGGCATTTTTGATGGGGAACTTCGTAAAAGTTCGATTCGGCCGAGCCCGAATTTCTTGGTGAAATTCGGCGAATCGGCCGAATCGAACTTTTCAAAAGTTCGCTCATCTCTAGTCACCAGGGTCCCTGGCAATGGCAGCAAGTGATAGGGTTGGTTAAACAACCAGGGTTGGTGGCTGGCAGCAGTAGTGCAGAGGTGGTTAGGTGTGGTAGGTGCAGGGCCGACAACAGGGCTCAGCACTGGATGTGGTCAGATGTGGCACAAGTTGGCAACAGGACCTTGCACTGCATATGGTAAGATATAAACCTGGGTCAGCAACAGGGCTTGGCACTGGACATGGTCAGAAGTGGCATTGGGTCAGCAACAAGGCTTGGCAGGCAAAGCAGATTCAGTATGCAAACCTTGGCAGAGGAAGGCAGGAACATCATGCAGACTGACAATATCATCCTGAACCTGGTCTGGGATTTAACTGAGTCAACTCCAATAAGCTGGCATGCTTATCACGGCGGTGGCAGAGATGACGTGGTGATTAGGCCTGCAGGAAGAGGTACTGTCTGTGAGAAATGCTGTCTGTCGGTTGCTAGGCAAATAGGCAGCTTGCCCCTGACCAATCCAGGAGACAGGGTGGCCAGGTAAGTATTGTGCTCTGACAGTAACAAATGAACAAGTCTGGGATATAGATATTTTGTATGGTCCTCCACTTGAAGTCAGAAAATCTGTCTTCATTTCTATGAGGATTATTTTTATTATTTTTTTTTTTTTGTTCAAGATCCAGTGTAGCCAGTTTGTCTGAGAATGTAAAGCTTTTTGTTAATGGAGGGTTAAGGACAGAAATGCCTGCCCTTTCAAAAAAGGAATATGGGAGCCGTATGTCACTGAAATGTGTGTTACTTCATAAGTATACATCTAAAGCTTTAATTTCAGTAATCATTGGAGCTGGCGTGCAAAGCAAACAGGTGTTGGACTTGTTAGATGGCTCAAAGGGGGAATAACTAGTAGGATCATGGATGAGTATTTAGGTCAAGCAGATTCTCCAAAACACTCTCCTTATATGAAACAGTCATACTCCACTCTTTCTAATTAATCAAACACCAGTAGATGCTGTTTCTATTTGTAGTCTGAATTTTGTATAACGTGTTAGCAAAATGCGGCTAAAAAAGAGTGAAGAGAAATCTGTGACACATACTAATTTCTCAGATCATTGAGCTCCCAGGGGATTGAGGCTCTTGATTTACCACCTGTCTATTTGGCTGCTTTCACTGCTGTCATGTTTTTTGCACATGCATTTCAGCTATGTTTAATCTTCCTCTTTTCCAGATTATGGATATTTATTCCAGCTTGTTCTTGGGCTGTGATGTAAAAGTGTAGCAATACATTGACACACATGAATGGTGGTTCATTTGAGTTTATTTTGACTGTTGACTGCACTGATAGAAAATTACAATTAATATTCTTATATAGCAGTACCAATTTATTTGCAGTATTTTTATAAGTTTTTTAAATACACATCATGTACTCATTAGGTACATGATTATAGTAGACTGATTCTTCTTCCTCCAAATAACACCATGTAATATAATATGGGACTACCTCTGTGTTAAAGATGGCCTGTTACTTAGTGAACCACAATAAATAATGATAAAAGTCAAATACTTTTGAAAGACATATTGACATTCACTCTCACCAAGCACTTCATTGTCCACATGTATGGTTATGATCCTACCCTGCTTAAAAGGCATAAAGCCCTTAATCGCAGGTCGTTTTACATTGCACTATGTCTAATTGTATGGTCATGACCCTCCTCTGCTGCAAGAACATAATACACAATACAACTTTCTCTTACCAGAGGCCTAAGTATGCTGCATCCACCCCTCACATTGCTGGTAAGTCCAGCTATATCTCCCTCTCAGTGGTGCATCCCCAATCCTCTCCTACTATAACACAGCCCTAAACTTAGTTGCCCCCTCACTTATAGCTACCACTGCCCCCAAACCTGCCAACTCTGGTTTAAATCATTGTCCAGGCAGTATAAAAAATGCTATGCTTACCTTGTATAACTTGCACATAAACTATGGCACACTATTGCAGTGAATGGAGATATGCCATAGTTCTTGCGACAATGGCTTGAAATGACTATAAGGTGTCGAATGCAACTTGGCAATGGCGGCGGCTGCACAGACGGTGCAGGACTGAGATTGGGCCATTTGGGCCAAGTGTGTGAGTGATCGCATTTTTTTATGTTACTGTCTGCAGAATGTTTTAATAATAATTTCTGCATTTAAAATGTCCATGTTCCAGCTGACAAAGTCAATCAGTATCCAAATAGAAATGTTGTGATACATTTAGGGTTTACAAAGTCCTTAATCATATAATCAATATGATGCACTTATCTGTTCCATTCTGAATTTGCATGCCAAAACAGGTCCAATAATTTCCCAGATATGATCCTTTGCTTCATAAAAACTGTACAGGAAGAACTTAAAGTGCCTTACTCTCCTGCCAGTAGACCTCTTAGTATAGAATTGTTGGGATGATTCTCTCCTTATTATGTTGCAACTGTGTGTAAAAAGTTCTGAGAGTAATGACTTTGCTGTTGATTGCCTTTGGAGTATTAAAAAAATAAGGGGTGGAGACAGGTTCACCTCTCAGTGCTACAAAAGGCTGTCATGATTTAAAAAAACTAGGGCTAAGTTACAGAAGAGGGGCTGGATCTCAGCAATAAAAACTTTATTTAGCAGCACAGGGATGTGGAGTTGGTAAGCCAAAGCCCGACTCCGACTCTAAATAGCCAATAATTAAAACATTTCCTGTAGTAAATTCAGGCTTTTTCTTGGGATACAAATTCTAAACAAATATCTTAAGCCAGGGGATGCCCAACTTTTTGAAGGGCACAGGCCATATAAGAGATTTGAAAACTGGTTGCAATAGGTTCGGAATATACATTTATTATACATAACAAAGATTTTCTTTACCAATCAGCATACCACAAAATTCATAGATCTTTTTACCCAGGCCACAGTTATATATAATACTCCCCCATCATGCTAGCAATACATATGCTGATTGCCTTATCTCTCCAAATACATGAGTCCAATTTTTATAGCCCATCCCCCAATCAATCTCAGTTGTAACCGTATTCCCAATATTCACCCCATCTAATCGCCCACCAATGGTAAGCGTACAATTAAATATTGAAAAAGTCTTTATTGTTATATGGTGCCAGAGATTCCACCCAGCAGTGGTGTTGAACTATTAATGTCACCACTGTCACCTCTGTTTGGCAATGGGCCCCTCTTATATCAGTTTCCTTGCAGCCTCTCATCCTTACTAATTCTCCATTTACCTTTACACTGCAGTTCTGTTTACCTTCATACTTTCTAAAAAGGGAGAACAAGCGATTATATCCTCCAGTGCTGGGAAGACATAGTGGAATCCATCAAAATGGTTTTACATCCCCCTTACAATCCTACTCCATTTATTGAAATGGAGAGGGCATGCCGAGGCCGGGTGTGCTGAACCTGTTTTGGGATGACCCCTCCATTGCAATAAATGGACTAGGCTTGTGGGGTTGTAAAGAAGACTTCATGGACATCTGCATGAGAGGCGGCCAGTGGTGAAAGACAGAATCGCTGGCTCTCTGCCATTGGTACAGACTATATATTGGACAATCCCTTTACATTTCTGTAGGTTTCAGGCATTGTAACTAAGGGCCTTGGAGCAGGGGTGAACCTAGTCTCTCTGCTGCCTGTGGTAAGCTACTGTATATATGCCCCAAGATGTTTAGCTCCACTCGCTCCTCAATAGAGCAGTCCAGAGAATGGGGAGTCATTTGCTTGTTAAATAGCAATAACAGTGGTACAGTTGTGTAGTCTAAACTTGATAAATGCATATATTCTTTTTAGAGCAATGCTGTATTTATTGAATGCAATAGCACCAGCAACTTCTAACCCTTTCCTGCCTGTGTAATACCTGCTGCCATTCTCTCTCATTAGATTTACTATTTTAAAATTGATTTTTCCCTTGTCATCTTAACTGTGCATATGCCTTATTTAAGAGTTATGTAATTATTTTGAAAGCCCCATCTCGTTCCTCTGCCCATATCTATATTTGTGACACTATCATCTGTTACTATCTCCTAAATTTAAACTGACCAATACTGCCCCTTGTGTGTTCACTGAACCATAGCATCTAGCAACATTCCATGTGATGTTTTATTACCTTATGTGCCCTCCCTGACCAAACTTTTAGGACTGACCTAGCCCCACCCTTTAGGCCCAAGTGTTGTGCATGAACTAATCACAGGCACTTAGAAACTGGTCATATTGAGTGAATAGTGGCTGCAAGTCACTATGGCTGCAATTCAGACTCCATTCCAAGTCTGACTCCTTCTAAGTCTGCAGCGAATTTAACCTGAATTCAACCTGGAGGAAACCTGCACCAGATTCTGCTTGTCTGAAAAGCCCAGCATCAACTAAAATGATCAACATCTACCTCATCACACTGCTTCCTCTTACCCTCAGAATCCTAGGCTCACAGTATCCCCCTGCCCCTGGTAAGTCCCTATATATCTCTCCCTCTCTGCTCTCCTCCCCCTACCTCTCTGCTCACGAATTCCTTTCCTTGGCAAAATCACACACCACCTCTATATCCAAGCACAAGGCACATTATTCCACCCTCAAAAGCCACAACCATCTCTTTTCTCTCCTTTTACTCTTACTTGCCGCCGGAGACATCAGTCCTAATCCAGGCCCACTCTCTCCACCCCTCTCCTCCATAACTATACATTTTTCATCAAAGCCAAAAGTCTACAACCGTGTCAAACCAGGATACACACGCAACCCATCTAATCTGATACAGCTCACTCACTCTCCATCCCTTCCCGCCACTGTCACCTGCGCACTGTGGAATGCACGCTCAGTGCGCAATAAACTCACCTATATTCACGACCTGTTTCTCTCTAACTCTTTTACCTTCATGGGGTTCACAGAAACATGGCTTACCCCATCAGACACAGCTTCACCCGCTGCCCTCTCACATGGGGGACTACATCTCAGCCACACCCCCAGATCCAACAACAAACAGGGTGGGGGTGTTGGCATCCTTCTTTCCAAACTCTGCTCCTTTAACCCACTCCCTGCCTTGCCATCTCTATCCTTCTCATCTTTTGAAGCTCACTGTGTCCGCTTATATTCTCCCTGTAACCTGAAAATCGCAGTCATCTACCGCCCTCCTGGAACTACTACTCTTTTCCTCGACCACTTTTCTACCTGGCTCCTTCATTTTCTGTCCACAGACATCCCTGCAATCATCATGGGTGACTTTAACATATCTGTTGACACTAGCAACCATGCTGCCACCAGACTACTGTCACTAACCTCATCTTTCGGCCTCAAGCAATGGTCTACTGCACCCACCCACAAAGACGGCCACACAATTGACCTCCTCTTCACTAACCTCTGCTCTCTATCAAACCTCTCATCCTCTTTGCTCCCCCTCTCTGATCATAATCTGCTGACTATGACCCTCTCTCCAATGCCTGCAAACCCCCCTCCACACAAACCCACAATTCAACGCAGGAACTTAAGAAACCTAGACCTTCAGTCCTTTTCTGCCTCACTTCAACCTCTTCAGACCTTGACCTCATTCACGGACATAGACGCTGCATCATCACACTACCATAATACTCTCTCCTCAGCTCTGGACTTTGTCGCCCCCCTCACCTATAGCCGTCCCCGCACCAGAAACCCCCAACCCTGGCTAAATGCAAGCACAGCCAGATTGAAACAGCTTTCTCGAGCTGCTGAACGGCGATGGAGGAAATCCAAAGCCAATCATGACTTTCTATTCTACAAACAAGCCCTTCAGGAACTCAGGACGGCCCTTTCATCTGCTAAGCAAGCTTATTTCTCTTCACTGATTTCTGCACAAGCCCGGAATCCCAAACAACTCTTCAACACTTTCAGTTCCTTACTCCGCCCACCACCCCCTCCTCCAACCTCCCAAATAACAGCAGAAGAATTTTCTACATTCTTCAAAGGAAAAATTGACAACATTCGACTCGGCTTTGCCCCTCAGAATCCCTCATCACTTCAAACAATCCCCCTGCCTCACTCTCTTACTTTCTTCACTCCAATAACTGAGCTTGGACTAACCTCTCTCATTTCTAGGGCCCACCTGACTACCTGCTCCCTTGATCCTATTCCATCCCACCTTATTCCTCAACTGTCTCCATCCCTCACTCCAGCCTTAACATCCATATTCAACCTTTCTCTCTCCACTGGCACCTTTCCTTCTTCCTACAAACATGCTGTTATTACTCCGATAATCAAGAAACCCTCTCTCGACCCCTCTGCCCTCTCCAGCTACCGCCCTATCTCGCTACTCCCTTTCTCCTCCAAACTTCTTGAACAACATGTCCACTCAGAACTGTCACAATACTTATCCACTAACAACTTATTTGACCCCTTACAATCAGGATTCCGCCGTAACCACTCCACTGAAACTGCCCTCACCAAAGTCACCAATGATCTGCTCACTGCCAAAAGCAAAGGTCACTACTCCATCCTCATCCTTCTTGACCTCTCCTCAGCCTTTGATACTGTCGACCACTCTCTGCTTCTTGATATTCTCTCCTCTCTCGGGGTTCGAGGTCTTGCACTCTCTTGGCTCACCTCTTACCTCTCTGACAGATCATTCAGTGTATCCTTTTCTAACACAGTCTCATCCTCACGTTCTCTTTCTGTTGGTGTGCCGCAAGGTTCTGTCCTAGGCCCCCTACTTTTCTCAGTCTACACCCACGGCCTTGGCAAACTTATAACTTCACTAGGCTTTCAATACCACTTCTATGCGGATGACACTCAGATATATCTCTCAGGCCCCAATCTCTCCTCTCTCCTATCTCGCCTCCCCAATTGCCTCTCAGCTATTTCTTCATTCATGTCATCTCGCTACCTCAAGCTAAACATGGACAAGACAGAACTGGTCATTTTCCCACCATCTAACTCCCCTCCCCTCTCTAACATGTCTATTTCTGTCAACAATTACACAATAACAGCAACTCACCAAGCTCGGTGCCTGGGAGTCATTCTGGACTCTGCCCTCTCTTTCAAACCACATATTCACTCCCTGGCCACCTCCTGTCGCCTCCAACTTAAAAACATCTCCCGCATCCGTCCTTTCCTCTCACCTGACACCACTAAAATGCTAGTGCATGCCCTGGTCATATGCCGTCTGGATTACTGCAACATCCTTCTTTGTGGCTTACCAACTAACAGACTGGCACCCCTCCAATCTATCCTGAACTCTGCTGCTCGCCTCATCCATCTCTCCTCTTGCTACTCTAGTTCTGCGCCTCTCTGCCAATCCCTACACTGGCTGCCAGTCCCACAGCGAATCCTGTTCAAAACTCTAACTCTCACATACAAAGCTCTCTCCAACCAGGCCCCTCCCTACATCTCATCTCTATTCCAACAGTATCAACCTAGACGCAGCCTCCGCTCCTCTGCCGACCTACTTCTGTCCTCCTCCCTGGTCACCTCCTCTCACGCCCGCCTCCAGGACTTGCGTGCTCACGTGCAACCCCAATCTTCTGGAATGCCCTCCCCCACCCAATCCGCCACTCCACAACCCTCAAAACCTTCAAAGGCGCCCTTAAAACTCACTTATTCAGACAAGCATATAATCTGGCCTAACCAATCTTCTAAAGGGCACATGCCACAAAGCTCAATACTGACTGTTTGTGATCCTTCCCCCTCGTCTTCACCCCTCTTCCTTTAGACTGTAAGCTCGCAAGGGCAGGGCTCTCTCCCCAATTGTATCCTGTATTCAGAATATCCATTGTCAACTCTGTACAACTGCATTTGAATTAGTATATGTACCGTATGTTTCTACCCTGTCTGTAATTACTACTTTGTAAAGCGCTACGGAAGATGATGGCGCTATATAAATAAACAATAATAATAATAATAATCCAGTAAATGTCTATTACCTACTTTACAAACCACAGGACCTTTCACCCCCTCCCCATTTTTAAGGTGTTTACTTACATGTAGTATTATTGCCACACAATGAAGCATTCAAACATTTGTTGAAGAGAAAACGTGGGAAACCAACAAATGTATGTATAACACGTTAAAAAAACAATTAAAAATATAAGAGACAAAGGGCCATGTCATGGACAGACATGTCATGAAAAAATTACACATATAAGTGCCTTGATTAAGATAGGTGCAGTGAGCTTCTGGGGATCTGTCGCGGGTTGACTGAGTAATAGCTCTTCCTTTGATCTGGTGATATTTTGTTTGTTGATCTGTCTTTGTTCACTTTTTATTATGTGATTGTTTATTCTATGTGAAAGTCTCATGTTTTCTCTTCTTGTGATTCATTTGATGCTAACACCCTCATGGGATCTAAGGCTGTGCACTGTATGAGGTACTGGTATATGGTTAACATTAACACAGTGGTGACTACATATGCGTCTATGTTTTGCCCAACACAACCAGAGGTCTTTCTGCTGCAGTGATTGGCATAACTAGACCACCCATTATCCCCTGCTACACCAACCAGGGAGGCATAGCATACAGGGCTTTCCTTTTATTGGAAAACTTGGCTGATCATGCAGGCCCATAAGTATTTTCTATTTGAATGGTTACATTGTTTGGCTGTCCATCTGGACAGTTGTGCAAGGTGGAGCTCCAGGTGTGAAGTACCACATGGCGACCAACCACCGGGGAACAGATTCTACTGAAAGACCTTATATTCACTGGGGTCCTTCAGAAGGGGGGGTCAGACTGCACTGCAGGCACAACCAGGGTCGTTCCCCAAAAGGCAGGAATGCACAGTAGTGGATATGGAGAGGTACTGCGAGGATCAGGAAGGAGAGTAATCAGGGAGGCTGAGGTCAGGGTCTCAAGTTTAGATGCAGAGTCGAAGAATGAGCCAGAGGTCGGGGTCACAGGTGATGATGCAGAGTCGAGATAATAAGCTGGTGACACAACCATATTTTATCGAGAGCAGAATCAAGTCAACAAGAGTTCAGGGAAACTGACAATACAACAAAGCATGGCTGATGGATCCTCCATTAAATAGTCAGTGAGCATGTGTGAATGTGGCCAGCGTGCATATGGGAAAACCCGTGACTGTCGGCAAGGCTGATATCTGAATTTCTGAATGAAAGTGTGCACAAATGGAATTCCGGAGGTGGATTGTCTGAACGAAGCACATGTTTTTGCATGGATGGTTCTCCAGCAACCAGGAAGTAATCGCTGTGCTTTCTTCTTAAAGAAGTTCCAACTGACTGCAACAAAAACTATGATATAGGCAAGCAAGGACACTTGGCTATAAAAGCTCTAGAATGGCACCACTGGCTCAAGGGAGCAGCTTACATAGTAACTGTCTGTACAATTGCATAGACTAAACCCCTGCAAGGCAAGAAGGGATCAGAATTGTTGCTTATTTTTAACTTCCCAGTTATCTACAACCCTGACAGCTGTATGGAGGCACCGTGTCACAGTTTTGTTGAAGTTTAAAGTAAGTAAGTAAGTATATCTAAAGTTCTCCCTCAACCCATATTACAGTCTACTTGGGGGTGGACATTTCCAGCAGGTAAGTAATTTGTTCATCTGAATCTCCAGTTAAGAACTCTACAGAAGGTGTATGCAGTAGCTCTTTGACAACATATAAATGTTCCATCTAAAAAAATGCTCCCAGATTTGAAAGACTCGGTTGCAGTGTGGCTCGGGGTTGGGGAGCACCACAAACTGGCCGCGATATGGTTATAGTCTTTTACTGGGTATAGGGGCACGTTAATGCAATCTGGGAAGCTAAGACAGAAGAAAGAGAGGAAGCTGGCTGAACTGGGAATGAAAGAAAAAGTGGAAGGTAGGGTAGAGAGCATGAAGGAAGATGAAGAGGAGAAAGGAAAGGTAAAGAAAATAAAATAAATACATACTACCCCAATGACAGAATCTGCCACAACTCCAAGATAAACTCAAATTCATAGGATCTAGCCATCCTGAAGTATGAAAAGGGGTGGAGTTGCACAGAGCGGTTAAAAAAATGTTCTGAAAGACTGTTCAATCGCTGTTTAACCTCTCAGTAGATTAATCCTGTAAATCGCAATCTGAAGTTTACTTTTGTATAGACTTATTTCATATGTCTTTGTTATAGTGGTGCACCCTAGCTTGCCTTAAACATCCACAAACATCCATCCAGCCATTAATGGTAGATAGTCAACAAAAGTTGAAACTGAAGGCAATCGTAGACTCTCGCAGGTTTGGGTGCATTGGAGGGGTTTTGGAGCAGAAGAACGCTCTTGGTGCCCATGTTTGACCTAAAGAGAATTTTAATGTAAACACCCAAACATGCCTTACTGCATATGCAGTCTTATGGCATGAATGGCGGAGGGCAGCAATGTAACTTTGTAAACTTTGGGAAGTGCCACTCTCAGGAAATCTGGCATCTGGGAGTGCCACCCTTCATATTAACTACAACAATACTCTACCCTAGCTGTCTGTTGTTTCTATACAATGCATCTGCTTTACTGCCCAGCCATCTGGTTTTATTTAATAAAAACCACCTTCATGAACTAGTGTGCCAATGACTAGCACCACTTCCTGCACATCGCTATGGCAGAACACCTAAAAGTTGATTCCGGTACCAGGTGTAAAAAGTGCACTTCTATTTAATTTTTTGCCGAAATACATATTTTACTACAAAGTATTTTTTGCACCAGGTGTTAAATTACCCCATTGCTCTATAGTGTAAATATGGTATTAGGTGTTTTGAATATATTATTATATTATTTGAAATAAGGAAGTAACAAATTTGTGGAGCTACTCTAGGTGAAAAACAATTTCCCCCTTCATGTGAATTCTTGATACAACTAAATAACTAAACTACTACGTTAAATATGCTGCATCTTTTCACCAATGAGGTAAGGATATTTTTTCTTTTGAAAAACAACAGCACCTTGTGTGCTATGAAAAACATATCCCATAGGGGGCTGCTTTTTCCAAACATAGAAAAATATATCTTTATACCATTGCAAATATTATGGATCTGTAATTATAATAATGATCACTTATTTTTATTTTTTGAAAAAAATATTTTTTACTAAATTTTTTAGCGTGTACAAGTTAGAAAGCTCACTGAGATATACGTTTCGGTTCACACCTGAAAGCATACCAAATGTAAACTTGCCTCATCAGATCTTTAGCCCCCGACAGTCAGGCCAGTTGTTGACACAGTTAAAAGGCCCCCAACAGTCAGGCCAGTTGTTCTAACAGTTAAAAGTAAGAACGAGTTCTAACAAAAACAAGTTGAAACAATTTATTTGATTTAGTTCATTTTTGTCCCCTGTATTGTTTTCACCAATGCCTACATCGAGTCAGTCAAAGCTGGAAAACAACACCTTTTTATTGGACATATACAGAATTATACAGAAGAATCTTGACCTATGGTATATGGTAGGTATATAGTCTTAAACAAATAAAGACAGATAGATCAGAGGGTAGGCTACAGAAAAATCCTCTCAACACACCAAGACCTTGAAAAGGGCTAATACCATCAATGTTGCACTAAATAAAGGTTGGTATAGAATGTTCTTTCTAGAGCAGAATAATCTAACAAGGAAGCTGCCAGTGCCTTTTTAAAGTTTGGTTATTGTTCTCCGCTTTCACTACTTGGTACTGCGAATTAGAAGGCAATCAAAATGGTCAAGAGAATTAGGGATGAGCGAATCGATCCGGACGAACCCGGATTCGATCCGAATTTCAGGAAAAATTCGATTCGGATCGAATCCGAATTTCCCCGCGATTCGATCACTCGAAGTTTTCCTTTAACATCCATTCATTTACATTACAGGCATTCTAAGATGGCGGGCGGGACATGTCTGGACATGTATCCCGCGCCAGTGCAAGCTGGGGCAGTCACATGCAGCCTATCAGCAGCCAGCAAGCCCGGTGACGTCACACAGCGGTATTTAACGGCGGCCATCTTGCTTTTCCTCATTTCTCTATTGCATTCGTGACAGACAGACAGAACGCTGTGTAGCTGAGGCAGTTAGACAGGCTGGAGACAGGCTGGAGACAGGGACAGACAGGGACAGGCTGGAGACAGGCAGGAGACAGGCAGGAGACAGACAGGAGACAGACAGAAAGCCAGGGAAAGGTAGGAAAAACGGAGCTGGCTGACAGGGAGAATTTTTTTTTTTCATCCAGCCTTTGTTAGCGTTTTCAGGCTGCTTATAGTAACTAACTGTGCATATATACTGAACTGATCTTAAGTCTGCTGTGAGGCATCCCATTCTGTGACTAAAGCAGCCTCTATTTAATAGCATAATAAACATTTGCACTTATTCTCATAGAAATCAGGCCTGATAAAGACACTTTTGCTGTGCATGCTCTCTGGTTTTTGTGGCACTGGCATCCCATTCTGTGACTAAAGCAGCCTCTATTTAATAGCATAATAAACATTTGCACTTATTCTCATAGAAATCAGGCCTGATAAAGACACTTTTGCTGTGCATGCTCTCTGGTTTTTGTGGCACTGGCATCCCATTCTGTGACTAAAGCAGCCTCTATTTAATAGCATAATAAACATTTGCACTTATTCTCATAGAAATCAGGCCTGATAAAGACACTTTTGCTGTGCATGCTCTCTGGTTTTTGTGGCACTGGCATCCCATTCTGTGACTAAAGCAGCCTCTATTTAATAGCATAATAAACATTTGCACTTATTCTCATAGAAATCAGGCCTGATAAAGACACTTTTGCTGTGCATGCTCTCTGGTTTTTGTGGCACTGGCATCCCATTCTGTGACTAAAGCAGCCTCTATTTAATAGCATAATAACCATTTGCACTTATTCTCATAGAAATCAGGCCTGATAAAGACACTTTTGCTGTGCATGCTCTCTGGTTTTTGTGGCACTGGCATCCCATTCCGTGACTAAAGCAGCCTCTATTTAATAGCATAATAAACATTTGCACTTATTCTCATAGAAATCAGGCCTGATAAAGACACTTTTGCTGTGCATGCTCTCTGGTTTTTGTGGCACTGGCATCCCATTCCGTGACTAAAGCAGCCTCTATTTAATAGCATAATAAACATTTGCACTTATTCTCATAGAAATCAGGCCTGATAAAGACACTTTTGCTGTGCATGCTCTCTGGTTTTTGTGGCACTGGCATCCCATTCTGTGACTAAAGCAGCCTCTATTTAATAGCATAATAAACATTTGCACTTATTCTCATAGAAATCAGGCCTGATAAAGACACTTTTGCTGTGCATGCTCTCTGGTTTTTGTGGCACTGGCATCCCATTCCGTGACTAAAGCAGCCTCTATTTAATAGCATAATAAACATTTGCACTTATTCTCATAGAAATCAGGCCTGATAAAGACACTTTTGCTGTGCATGCTCTCTGGTTTTTGTGGCACTGGCATCCCATTCTGTGACTAAAGCAGCCTCTATTTAATAGCATAATAAACATTTGCACTTATTCTCATAGAAATCAGGCCTGATAAAGACACTTTTGCTGTGCATGCTCTCTGGTTTTTGTGGCACTGGCATCCCATTCCGTGACTAAAGCAGCCTCTATTTAATAGCATAATAAACATTTGCACTTATTCTCATAGAAATCAGGCCTGATAAAGACACTTTTGCTGTGCATGCTCTCTGGTTTTTGTGGCACTGGCATCCCATTCTGTGACTAAAGCAGCCTCTATTTAATAGCATAATAAACATTTGCACTTATTCTCATAGAAATCAGGCCTGATAAAGACACTTTTGCTGTGCATGCTCTCTGGTTTTTGTGGCACTGGCATCCCATTCTGTGACTAAAGCAGCCTCTATTTAATAGCATAATAAACATTTGCACTTATTCTCATAGAAATCAGGCCTGATAAAGACACTTTTGCTGTGCATGCTCTCTGGTTTTTGTGGCACTGGCATCCCATTCTGTGACTAAAGCAGCCTCTATTTAATAGCATAATAAACATTTGCACTTATTCTCATAGAAATCAGGCCTGATAAAGACACTTTTGCTGTGCATGCTCTCTGGTTTTTGTGGCACTGGCATCCCATTCCGTGACTAAAGCAGCCTCTATTTAATAGCATAATAAACATTTGCACTTATTCTCATAGAAATCAGGCCTGATAAAGACACTTTTGCTGTGCATGCTCTCTGGTTTTTGTGGCACTGGCATCCCATTCTGTGACTAAAGCAGCCTCTATTTAATAGCATAATAACCATTTGCACTTATTCTCATAGAAATCAGGCCTGATAAAGACACTTTTGCTGTGCATGCTCTCTGGTTTTTGTGGCACTGGCATCCCATTCTGTGACTAAAGCAGCCTCTATTTAATAGCATAATAAACATTTGCACTTATTCTCATAGAAATCAGGCCTGATAAAGACACTTTTGCTGTGCATGCTCTCTGGTTTTTGTGGCACTGGCATCCCATTCTGTGACTAAAGCAGCCTCTATTTAATAGCATAATAAACATTTGCACTTATTCTCATAGAAATCAGGCCTGATAAAGACACTTTTGCTGTGCATGCTCTCTGGTTTTTGTGGCACTGGCATCCCATTCTGTGACTAAAGCAGCCTCTATTTAATAGCATAATAAACATTTGCACTTATTCTCATAGAAATCAGGCCTGATAAAGACACTTTTGCTGTGCATGCTCTCTGGTTTTTGTGGCACTGGCATCCCATTCTGTGACTAAAGCAGCCTCTATTTAATAGCATAATAAACATTTGCACTTATTCTCATAGAAATCAGGCCTGATAAAGACACTTTTGCTGTGCATGCTCTCTGGTTTTTGTGGCACTGGCATCCCATTCTGTGACTAAAGCAGCCTCTATTTAATAGCATAATAAACATTTGCACTTATTCTCATAGAAATCAGGCCTGATAAAGACACTTTTGCTGTGCATGCTCTCTGGTTTTTGTGGCACTGGCATCCCATTCTGTGACTAAAGCAGCCTCTATTTAATAGCATAATAAACATTTGCACTTATTCTCATAGAAATCAGGCCTGATAAAGACACTTTTGCTGTGCATGCTCTCTGGTTTTTGTGGCACTGGCATCCCATTCTGTGACTAAAGCAGCCTCTATTTAATAGCATAATAAACATTTGCACTTATTCTCATAGAAATCAGGCCTGATAAAGACACTTTTGCTGTGCATGCTCTCTGGTTTTTGTGGCACTGGCATCCCATTCTGTGACTAAAGCAGCCTCTATTTAATAGCATAATAAACATTTGCACTTATTCTCATAGAAATCAGGCCTGATAAAGACACTTTTGCTGTGCATGCTCTCTGGTTTTTGTGGCACTGGCATCCCATTCCGTGACTAAAGCAGCCTCTATTTAATAGCATAATAAACATTTGCACTTATTCTCATAGAAATCAGGCCTGATAAAGACACTTTTGCTGTGCATGCTCTCTGGTTTTTGTGGCACTGGCATCCCATTCCGTGACTAAAGCAGCCTCTATTTAATAGCATAATAAACATTTGCACTTATTCTCATAGAAATCAGGCCTGATAAAGACACTTTTGCTGTGCATGCTCTCTGGTTTTTGTGGCACTGGCATCCCATTCTGTGACTAAAGCAGCCTCTATTTAATAGCATAATAAACATTTGCACTTATTCTCATAGAAATCAGGCCTGATAAAGACACTTTTGCTGTGCATGCTCTCTGGTTTTTGTGGCACTGGCATCCCATTCTGTGACTAAAGCAGCCTCTATTTAATAGCATAATAAACATTTGCACTTATTCTCATAGAAATCAGGCCTGATAAAGACACTTTTGCTGTGCATGCTCTCTGGTTTTTGTGGCACTGGCATCCCATTCTGTGACTAAAGCAGCCTCTATTTAATAGCATAATAAACATTTGCACTTATTCTCATAGAAATCAGGCCTGATAAAGACACTTTTGCTGTGCATGCTCTCTGGTTTTTGTGGCACTGGCATCCCATTCTGTGACTAAAGCAGCCTCTATTTAATAGCATAATAAACATTTGCACTTATTCTCATAGAAATCAGGCCTGATAAAGACACTTTTGCTGTGCATGCTCTCTGGTTTTTGTGGCACTGGCATCCCATTCTGTGACTAAAGCAGCCTCTATTTAATAGCATAATAAACATTTGCACTTATTCTCATAGAAATCAGGCCTGATAAAGACACTTTTGCTGTGCATGCTCTCTGGTTTTTGTGGCACTGGCATCCCATTCTGTGACTAAAGCAGCCTCTATTTAATAGCATAATAAACATTTGCACTTATTCTCATAGAAATCAGGCCTGATAAAGACACTTTTGCTGTGCATGCTCTCTGGTTTTTGTGGCACTGGCATCCCATTCGTGACTAAAGCAGCCTCTATTTAATAGCATAATAAACATTTGCACTTATTCTCATAGAAATCAGGCCTGATAAAGACACTTTTGCTGTGCATGCTCTCTGGTTTTT